>CM042153.1:39315269-39335269 GCA_023376005.1 Doryteuthis pealeii
GTTTAAGTAGTGTATCAGCCACGCAGTATGGCTAGTGATTGGCGAAGGAATAAACCAGGTGACCATGGATAGTCTATAAATCCAGGGTGGGAATTGGAGCACACCTTATATACAAATAAATCCAGCACTAAGGCTTGACGTGACCAGCCCATTGATCGGAGGGGGTCTCACCGACCACCCGTCTAGCCCAAGTAAGGGCCAAAGTGGAGTATTGCATGTCATGGGCTGCTAAGCCACCTAGGTTCCATCCTTAAGCATCATAGGTCACCACCTGCGCGCAACATGTGGCTCCATTTGAGGAGTCTTAAACCCCTCTACAGAGGTGCAGTCCGTGTATTCTAAAGCCCCACCGACAGGGCTAGTGTGTGTCTGTGTGCGTTTGCGTAGGTATATGTAAGGCTAGCAAGACTATATGCGGTTGAAATTCACTAACGGGGAGTTTTCCCATTGCCTAATAAAATGTGTGTTCATTGATATCAATTTATTTCAATGGTTTGGTTGGATAGATTTTACGGCATGTCAACCCTTGGGTTATTTTGTGCCGAAGATGTTTTGCTTTATTCATTTTTGATGGGTATTCAAATTCAAAGATGAACAATACTTGATTGATACTGTTAGGGAAGCAAAGACGATCTCATAAATAATGTTTTTCTTTGGATACATACATATGAACACACAAGTGTAGGCCGACCAGCGAAGACCTACATTAATCAGCTTTGTGCAGATTCTGGATGATGCGCGGGGAACTTCCCATGGAAAATGACCGATTGGCATGGTTCGTCAGAAAAAGTAATGGATATCTTTGCTGTCATCGTGACCTGATGAATTTTAATTCAAAATTTAACTACACTTACAAACATAATTCGTAGGCTACCGACGAATTATGTAACAACACCACTACGCGCCTCGAAGGCAGGCATGACATTTAAGATAAGAAAACTAGGTGTAAATCCAAAAAGAGCAAAGCATACAATAATCATTTTTTCTTTTAGTTATCTATCTATCTCAGTCTGTTCGTATCTATCTATCTAATTATCTATCTATCTATCTCAGTCTGTTCGTATTTATATATCTATCTAACTATCTATCTATCTCAGTCTGTTCGTATCTATCTATTTATCTATCTATCTATCTCAGTCTGTTCGTATTTATATATCTATCTAACTATCTATCTATCTCAGTCTGTTCGTATCTATCTATCTAATTATCTATCTATCTCAGTCTGTTCGTATTTATATATATATCTAACTGTCTATCTATCTCAGTCTGTTCGTATCTATCTATTTATCTATCTATCTATCTCAGTCTGTTCGTATTTATATATCTATCTAACTATCTATCTATCTCAGTCTGTTCGTATCTATCTATCTAATTATCTATCTATCTCAGTCTGTTCGTATTTATATATCTATCTAACTGTCTATCTATCTCAGTCTGTTCGTATCTATCTAATTATCTGTCTATCTATCTCAGTCTGTTCGTATTTATATATCTATCTAACTATCTATCTATCTCAGTCTGTTCGTATCTATCTATCTAATTATCTATCTATCTCAGTCTGTTCGTATTTATATATATATCTAACTGTCTATCTATCTCAGTCTGTTCGTATCTATCTATTTATCTATCTATCTATCTCAGTCTGTTCGTATTTATATATCTATCTAACTATCTATCTATCTCAGTCTGTTCGTATCTATCTATCTATCTATCTATCTCAGTCTGTTCGTATTTATATATCTATCTAACTGTCTATCTATCTCAGTCTGTTCGTATCTATCTATTTATCTATCTATCTATCTCAGTCTGTTCGTATCTATCTATTTATCTAACTATCTATCTATCTCAGTCTGTTCGTATCTATATATCTAATTATCTATCTATCTATCTCAGTCTGTTCGTATTTATATATCTATCTAACTATCTATCTATCTCAGTCTGTTCGTATCTATCTATTTATCTATCTATCTCTCTCAGTCTGTTCGTATTTATATATCTATCTAACTATCTATCTATCTCAGTCTGTTTGTATCTATCTATCTATCTATCTATCTATCTATCTATTTATCTATCTATCCCAGTCTGTTCGTATCTATCTATCTATCTATCTATCTCAGTCTGTTCGTATCTCTCTCTCTCTCTCTCTCTCTCTCTCTCTCTCTCTCTCTCTCTCTCAGTCTGTTCGTATCTATCTATCTATCTATCTATCTATCTATCTATCTCAGTCTGTTCGTATCTATCTATCTCTATCTCAGTCTGTTCGTATTTCTCTATCTCCCCCTCTCTCTCTATCTCAGTCTGTTCGTATCTATCTATCTATCTATCTATCTATCTATCTATCTATCTCAGTCTCTTCGTATCTATCTACCTATGATATATATATATATATATATATATATATATATATACATCGTCTGTTTAGGTCTATGTATCTATTCATTTATCTATCTATCTCAGTCTCCTCTTATCTTTTATAATTTTATCTTTTAATAATCTTTTTCTTTTAGGATTGGTTCCAAATTCCCTAAACGGGTTCAAATCAAAGCTGCGTGAAATGTGGTTTGATACTTATTCACGATCAAGAGGAATTCAGGATTCAAGTGGATTCGAACACGTTTTTGTTGGAGAGCTGAAACGTGGTGCCGTTACTGGACTTCATAATTGGCTACAGTTTTACAACGAAGAGATACATGGACGTCTGAATTACATGGGATGGATCTATAAAAGAAAGGTATTTGAAGTCATGTATATGTTTGCTGGGTTAGCAATGGATGGTGAGAATGTTGCTTGGCTGGTTGGTTGGATTTTACGACATGCCAACACTTGTTGGGTTATTTTATGCCGTAGACATTTTGTTTTTATTCTTGATGGGCACTCAATTTTTAAAAAATTCATTTTTTAACATATTTTTTTCTAGTATTATCTGCGTTATTCGGACTATTGTCCTCATCTTTATTGTTATTTGTACAAGAAGAAGGCCGGAGGGTATATCGGCCGAAACGTTGTACAAATAACAATAAAGATGAGGACAATAGTCCGAATAACGCAGATAATACTAATCATCAAGCCTCATCTCAAACATTCAGAGAAATATTTTTTCTATTTAACCCATTGATAGGACCTTAACAGGGACTACCATCCCGGGTCCGAGTGGACATGAGAGTAATGATGATGATGATGGGGTACTTCACATTTGCCAGAGCTCCAGAATTAGAACTTCACCAATAGATAGAGTTTAACATCATACCCAGGACAATAAGACCATCAGCCACCGCTTTCTAGCACATATATAATGAAAAGGGTTTGGGTTTGGCATAAGGCTTTGGATGGATGGACCAAAGTGAAGTTGACGAGAATGACTTTCTAACCATTGTGCTACGGAAGTTTCATCAGCTTTGCAGTACTAGACACAGTATGAATAAAGCGAGTCTGGTTCTCGGGTTTCCAACTTCTGGTAGCACCCCTCCATTGCTCTAAATGAAAAGGATCGTAGGTTTCCTTGGTGGCTTTATATTCGGTATGCATTTGGAAAAAAAAAGAAAGAAAAAAGAATATATAGAAAAAAAATTAAAGCGTTTAATCCTGGAGATCCATCTCAACTGACAGCACCTACCTCAATTATCTAAAAGGTGTAAGGATTTGGTTTATTGTCTGACGCCTGGGGCACCACATGGGGAAATTACATGGCATAAGTAAAATATAATGTATGAATAAAGTAAGTCTGGTTTTGGGGCTTCTAATCTCCGGACAGCATCCCTCCACGACCACGAAGGATCACAGGTCACCCTGATACAAATACATACCAGAGTATATATAAATACAAATACATACCAGAGTATATATAAATATAGTTTGGCATGTATTGGAAAAATATAAGAAAAAAAAAAAGAAAGAGAAAAAGGAAAAAATCATATATATATATATATATATATATATATATATATATATATATATATATATATATATATATATATATATATATATATATATATATATTATATATTTATATATATATGCACACACATATACTGTGCACACACACACACACACACACACACACACACACACACACAAACACACACACACACATATATATATGTGCATATATATCTGTGCATATATATATATATATATATATATATATATATATATATATATATATCTGTGCATATATATCTGCGCATATATATATATATGCATATATATATATATATATATATATATATATATATATATATATATATATATATATGCACAGATATATATATATATATTATATATATATATATATATGCACAGATATATATATATATATATATATATATATATATATATATATGCACAGATATAATATATATATATATATATATATATATATATATATATATATATATATGCACAGATATATATATATATATATATATATATATATATATATATATATATGCACAGATATATATATATATAATATATATATATATATATATGCACAGATATTATATATATATATATATATATATATATATATGCACAGATATATATATATATATATATATATGCACAGATATATATATATATATATATATATATATATATATATATATATATATATATATATATTATATATATATATATATATAATATATATATATGCACATATATATATATATATATATATATATATATATATGCACAGATATATATATATATATATATATATAATATATATATATATATATTATATATATTATATATATATGCACAGATATATATATATATATATATATATATATGCACAGATATATATATATATATATATATATATATATATGCACAGATATATATATATATATATATATATATATATATATATATATATATATATATATATATATGCACAGATATATATATATATATATATATATATATATTACAATAGTAATATTTTTGTTGCCCTAAAATATATGTATAATTACATTTTCTTTTCTTTTCAGCGTGGTACTCTTGGTTTGAAGTTTAAGTGGTTAAACAAAATCAAACCTATTAGTACAATCCAAGTGGGTCCCAGTCCTGAATTCGAAGTTGCTGTTCTCAGTACCTGTTTCATCATTAATCCTCGTGGAGGCAACTGTAAATTCAAAATTGGTTCCGACAAGTTCTCCGTCAAAGTCTACAAAGACAACAGGTCACCCGGAAAAATTGGCAGTGCTTTTCTCCAGTAAAAGAAATTCTAGTCACCCCGCCCCCCACGATTCACGTCCAACATAATTTTGATATAATTGATGGACTAACTGCAGTATTCTATGTTTTCTTTTTAAAACCTCACAAGTATTTTTGATTCATCCTCACTGTCTTTTTGTTTTAGATTGTAAGTACAATGTTATATCATCGCTTGCACAGGAGCTATCTGTTGAGCTATTTTATCAAATATAAGATCTTGGTAATCTGAGTATTAGCTACATAAATAACCTCCCCTTGATTGTTTCACTTTGAGGAAGCCGTATATTTTGGACGACCATTTTCATTTCACCGTAAATCTACACTGAAAATGCGAATTTGTTCGAATCAATATTATATTATAAAATGTGGTCTTAATTGTGTTTGCACATTATTTGAAATGAGCTTAATTGTTATTAATAACACATTTTATGATATTTGAAACAAGCCAGGGGTGGTTACTCTCATTTATGTAGCTAATGTTCAGATTACCAAGATATTTTTTACTAATGTTACTCTGTTGTATACTAGAATATAGAATGATAGCGCTAACAATAAAATAACAATAGAATAATAATTTTTAGATTGTAAGAGTACATTATCTGCTATTCCTGTATGGTCACTCATCGAAGTATTGAACAGACTCATTGCTGCCTTGCCTTCTTCTTTCCCTTTATTGTTATTTACTTTAATTGCCTAATTTGGCTCACAAGCATTAGTTTGCTTACAGTACCTGTTGTTCTTTTATGGTTACTCATCGAAGTACTGAAAAGACTCTTTGCTGTCTTAACTCTGATGAACTAACGAAAACTGGTGCTTTAAATGTGATTTGATGGGATGTCATCATATCTTGTTGTCATATAGATTTCAGTTTAGTTTCCTGTTGACCAGAACTTACTAGGAATGGTACGCTAGCATCACTTCCCCACCATTACAGATGAGGATAATAGTCAGAGCAATAAAAAAATCCCTTAAATAAAAATCCCACTCTATCTTGTTAAATTCCAGAGATTGCCAAATAAAATTTCACCGAAAAATGTTTGCCAGTTTTTTTTGTTGTTTTTGCTTTTTTGATCACAGATATTTCTAGGTGGTGCCATTATCATAATCAAGTTATGCTGATAATACGGATTCCATTGCTCTTGGTAAGTCGTTCCCACGACATCCAGTGTCCATACTAATCCCAGTTAGAAGACCAGACCTATTATTGATTAACAAGAAGAAAAGAACATGTCATCTAGTGGATTTTGAGGTTCCAGCAAACCACAGAGTGAAAACGAAAAGATCGACAAATATTTGGATATTGCCAGTAAGCTACAACAAGCCGTGTAACTTAAAGGGTGACAGTGATACGAATTGTAATTTGTGTTCTTGGAACGGTCCTCAAGGGCTTGGAAAAAAGACCGAAGGAATTGAAAATCGGAGGAAGAATCGAGACTATACAAACCACAGCATTGCTGAGATCGATTAGAATACTCAGAAGAGTCAGAGACTCGAGGAAACTTGTCACTCAAATTCAGAGGGAAATACTACTTTGAGATATTAAAAATACTAGCAAATATATGCACCCTCCGGGTGCAAGTATTTAAGTTTTAATGTAATAAAATATTGTATTAAGTTAGAAAGGCTAATGAAACTAAATAAGAATACAGATAAAAAGATTTAAACAGAGAAAGTATAATAAAAGATTTGAAACAGAGGGAGTATAATAAAAAATTGAACAACTGAAACTTACTCTTCTATCACTCTCATCTTTCATTGTTATTTTTTCTAATTTAAGTATTTAGTTAAAAGAGGAAGTAAAGAATAAAATGAGTTATTTTATCTTGTTAATGGATTTCATTTAAGATTCATTGAAGAGATTTTTGCTTATATTCATTAAAATAAAACCAAACAGTTAGAAATCAATAATACTAAGCACATATTTATTAAATTCGATTTTTTAATATTAATATGCAAATTAGCCTTCCCGTTTACACTGTAAACCGCTATTTTGTTGTATATATAAATATAATTGCATGTTGTCAGTATGTAGACATAGTTAACAGTATTAATAATGTATGACAATTTTATTAATAATTGAGGTTAAATAAAAATAAAATCATGGAGAATGTGATGTCTATAACTAAGAGAATTGTGACTTGAGTAGGAATATAGTTTCGGTTACAGACATACAAACCTACAATCTCCATTATAATAAGATGTGGCTAGTTAAGTCGTGAAGATTCTGCTAAAAATAAGCTCCCAAAAGAAAATTGTCAACCAGAAGTGTTAGAAGTTTACAACCTAATTGATTAAAATCTTTAATGTTATCAAATAATATTGAAATGAAAATTATATCAACATTAAAAGAGGGGAAAAAAATTACTAATCTCTTCATTTAGATAAAAACTTTTTTTTTCTTTTTCTTTTCAATTCTGATTTTTTCAACTTTGAACTAAAATAACAAGATGAAATATCAAAACACAAAATAATTTTTTAAACATCCATAATACATTTACCTTCAATATAAATTTCAATATTGAACAAGTAAAATAGTAAAATTCCATAAATAAAAAGTAAAAGTTCTGTTCTCTTTTGGCCATTGGTTTTTAACAACATTTAAAAAAATGTCTGTGTTCCATCAACACATTGCAACACAATAATATAAACTAGCAGGACCTGTGGATATACCACAGTATGGTTATTTAATTATTACAACGCAAAATACTGAAAACTAAAGAAAGCTACCACAGCGACCAACAACAGCAATATCTTATTATAATCGAGATTGTGTGTTTTTCTGTCTGTAACTGAAACTATATTACTACTCAAGTCACAATTCCCTTAGTTATTTATGCCACATTCTCCATGATTTTTATTTTTTTATTTAAACCTCAATTATTAATAAAATTGTTTTACATTATTAATATTGTTAACCATATCTACATGATATTTTCCACGTACCCCACTTGTACGGGTCAGGCACAAGGCCCTATTAACGTGGGACCACCCACAAACCGAAGCTCATGGGTGGCAGGTGAAAAATTGCGTCGATCCCGTCGGCATTCCCCCTCAAGGGGGGTGCCTCAGGAACAGGGCAATAAACCCAGCCCTGCCCCTTTAAATCGAGGGGGCAGGTGTTGCCTGGGGGGATGGCCCCCTGGGATCGACGCTGTTAATTATATCAATGGTCCAGAGGCCGAAGCCACTGTTGACCATATCAACATGATATTTACCGCGTACCCCACTTGTACGGGTCAGGCACAAAGTCCCTATTAACGTGGGACCACCCACAAGCCGAAGCTCATGGAGTGGCAGGTGAAAAATTGGGTCGATCCCGTCGGAATTCCCACTCAAGGGGGGCGCCTCAGGCGCTGGGCAATAAACCCAGCCCTGCCCCTTTAAATCGAGGGAGCAGGTGTTGCCTGGGGGGATGGCCCCCTGGGATCGACGCCGTTAATTATAGCAATGGTCCAGAGGCCGAAGCCACTGTAGACCATATCATCATACTGTATTTACCGCGTACCCCACTTGTACGGGTCAGGCACAAAGTCCCTATTAACGTGGGACCACCCACAAGCCGAAGCTCATGGAGTGGCAGGTGAAAAATTGCGTCGATCCCGTCGGCATTCCCCCTCAAGGGGAGGGGCGCCTCAGGCGCTGGGCAATAAACCCAGCCCTGCCCCTTTAATTCAAGGGGGCAGGTGTTGCCTGGGGGGATGGCCCCCTGGGATCGACGCCGTTAATTATATCAATGGTCCAGAGGCCGAAGCCACTGTTGACCATATCAACATACTGTATTTACCGCGTACCCCACTTGTACGGGTCAGGCACAAAGTCCCTATTAACGTGGGACCACCCACAAGCCGAAGCTCATGGAGTGGCAGGTGAAAAAATCCCGTCGGCATTCCCCCTCAAGGGGGCTCCTCAGGCACTGGGCAATAAACCCAGCCCTGCCCCTTTAAATCGAGGGGGCAGGTGTTGCCTGGGGGATGGCCCGCTGGGATCGACGCCGTTAATTATAGCAATGGTCCAGAGGCCGAAGCCACTGTAGACCATATCAACATACTGTATTTACCGCGTACCCCACTTGTACGGGTCAGGCACAAAGTCCCTATTAACGTGGGACCACCCACAAGCCGAAGCTCATGGAGTGGCAGGTGAAAAATTGCGTCGATCCCGTCGGCATTCCCCCTCAAGGGGGGCGCCTCAGGCACTGGGCAATAAACCCAGCCCTGCCCCTTTAAATCGAGGGGGCAGGTGTTGCCTGGGGGGATGGCCCCCTGGGATCGACGCTATTAATTATATCAATGGTCCAGAGGCCGAAGCCACTGTAGACCATATCAACATGATATTTACCGCGTACCCCACTTGTACGGGTCAGGCACAAGGCCCTATTAACGTGGGACCACCCACAAGCCGAAGCTCATGGAGTGGCAGGTGAAAAATTGCGTCGATCCCGTCGGCATTCCCCCTCAAGGGGGGCGCCTCAGGCACTGGGCAATAAACCCAGCCCTGCCCCTTTAAATCGAGGGGGCAGGTGTTGCCTGGGGGGATGGCCCCCTGGGATCGACGCTATTAATTATATCAATGGTCCAGAGGCCGAAGCCACTGTAGACCATATCAACATGATATTTACCGCGTACCCCACTTGTACGGGTCAGGCACAAAGTCCCTATTAACGTGGGACCACCCACAAGCCGAAGCTCATGGAGTGGCAGGTGAAAAATTGGGTCGATCCCGTCGGCATTCCCCCTCAAGGGGGGCTCCTCAGGCACTGGGCAATAAACCCAGCCCTGCCCCTTTAAATCGAGGGGGCAGGTGTTGCCTGGGGGGATGGCCCCCTGGGATCGACGCTATTAATTATATCAATGGTCCAGTGGCCGAAGCCACTGTAGACCATATCAACATGATATTTACCGCGTACCCCACTTGTACGGGTCAGGCACAAAGTCCCTATTAACGTGGGACCACCCACAAGCCGAAGCTCATGGAGTGGCAGGTGAAAAATTGCGTCGATCCCGTCGGCATTCCCCCTCAAGGGGGCGCCTCAGGCACTGGGCAATAAACCCAGCCCTGCCCCTTTAAATCGAGGGGGCAGGTGTTGCCTGGGGGGATGGCCCCCTGGATCGACGCTATTAATTATATCAATGGTCCAGAGGCCGAAGCCACTGTAGACCATATAAACATACTAATAACATGCAATTGTATATATATATATATATAACAAAATAGCGGTTTACAGTGTGAACGGGAAGGTTAATTTGCATAGTGATATTAGAAATGTGATTTTAATAAATATGTGCTTGGTATTATTGATTTCTAATTATTTGGTTTTATTTTAATGAATATAAGCAAAAATCTCTTCAATGAATCTTAAAAGAAATCCATTAACAAGAGAAAATAACTGTCATTTTATTCTTTACTTCCTCTTTTAACTAAATACTTAAATTAGAAAAAATAAAAATGAAAGACGAGAGTGATGGAAGAGTAAGTTTCAGTTGTTCTGTTTTTCGATTATACCCTCCTCCTGTTTCAAATCTTTTTATCTGTATTCTTATTTAGTTTCATTAGCCTTTCTTATTTAATACGATATTTTATTACATTAAAACTTAAATACTTGCACCCGGAGGGTGCATATATTTGCTAGTCTATAATATTAAATTAAGGACAAACAGAAAAGTAACAAAAATATCTAGGAAGAAAATGTAAAAAAACAAAAACAAAACAACAAGCAAACAAACAAACAAACAAAAAACTATATGGGTACTTCTTGTAAAAATCTAAGGAAATTGCTTAAATGAAAAAGACATATTTCTGAATTTGGTTCGGACAAGAAAGGGATCGAAATTAAGTCTATTTTTAGTGAAATAAGGATACAGTTTATCGTTTGTTTTGATACAGTTACATAAATAAATTGGCGCCTTAGGATTTATAAAAAGGAAACTTTACATAATAACATAGAGTAAAGTAAAGTAATTAAAGTCGTCGGGGCGGCTTAATTTCGGTATCAGCCAATCAGCGAAGGAGCCTACACCCCTTTTTTCACTAGCGCTAGACCAAGGAGATTATTTTTTAGCATCTGAGGTGGAGCGCTACACCTACTCATCAGCCCCTTACTTTACCGCACAGATCCCTATGCTACTCATACGCCGAGTTGGTGAGGGCGGGTATCTCTTTCTCTCTCTCTCTCTTTCTCTCTCTCTCTTTCTCTCTCTCTCTCTCTCTCTACCCCCCTCTTGCTTATATATATGTTTGTTCATATCAAAGTTTACACTCTAAACCAAACACACACAAATACATACATACATTCATATATATATATACATATTATAAAGAAAGAAAGAAAGAAAGTGAGAAAAATCACTAGTCTTGTGGGTTCTAGCCGAACGCTCTACCGACTGAGCAAACCCGACCCATAAAATCGTATTTTTAATTTTTTTTTGTTTACCTCCCACCTGCTTATATATATGTTCGTTCATGTCAAAGTTTACACTCTAAAGCAAACACACACACACACACACACACACACACACACACATATATATATATTATATATATATATATATATATATGAAATAAAATGGAACTTAATCCGACAGTGTGAATATGACATATTGAAAAAACAAAGGATGTTTACAAATGCATGGGCTCATCAGGAGAGAATGTGCTAACCGTTTCGGGGCCTTCCTCTCTACGGAGGGCCGATGTTGCTTTTTAAAACCGTAGAGAGGAAGGCCCCGAAACGGTTTGCACATTCTCTCCTGATGAGCCCATGCATTTATAAACATCCTTTGTTTTTTCAATATATATATATATATATATATATATATGAGGCCCGAGTTCAAATCCTAGACAAAGCTGTTCGCATTTCACTTAGCGCTAATACCCTTGGGAAAGGTATGAATCCATATATTCTACCCCACCCCAGCTATATGTAAAATAGTAGGGCTGACTGGGCTCTTTAAACTTGGGTAGGTAACCAGACTAGGAGAGGGATAACTCTGAATTCAAAATTCCTGAGGTCAGTCGTTGATTGGGTACGTGGCATTCCTTGTGCACCAATTCTTTCCTATCGACTGTGCCAAAAAGTGCGGAATGGTCCAACACAAGCCTTCACCATTATAAACAGATCACTGTGTTGGTTGTTCACTGAATGAACACTCATGCGTCGAAAATTGACGAGATAGTCCATATATATGAGGTAAGGTAAAAGGAAAAGTGGACAAAAAATAATGACTCAAACAAGTAGAAGTAGGTGAGAAATATTTCGTCCTTCTCCCGCGAAGAACATTATCAGTCTAACTTTATTCAAAACAAAGTACGTACATTTGTATTTATAGAAGAGAAAGTGAGTTTGTGGTGAAATTGAAGGGTAGGGAAGTTAGAGAGGATTTGATTGAACAGAGAACAACATCATATAAAGTGGAGGGGGAAGTTCAGAGGATAGTAGTTTGTATGGGAATATGAGATAAGGAGGTTCCTAGGTGCTTGTTTGTCCACTTTTCTTTTTACCTTACCTCATACTGTCGGATTTTACTCCAACCCTCCTATCTTCACACACACACACACACACACACACACACACATATATATATGTGTGTGTGTGTGTGTGTGTGTGTAAGGTATCCCAAACTGGTAGTAAGGGATTATTCTACATGGGATCTTCAAAATCTCACTGTATATATATTGCATGTTTTAGTAGGTTGCAAATACAAGGATTTTTATAAATCCCTAAAGAATGCTCAATGTATAAAAATCTATAATTTAGATTAAATACAGAGGAATATTTACCTTTGAAAGAAAGGAAAAACGCAATAAACCGTCATTCTGTAATAAATTTATTTCGACCAAAACTTAAAAGTACACCGTTCTATACTCTCTCTCTCTCTCTCTCTCTCTCTCTCTTTCTCTCTCTACCCCCCTCTTGCTTATATATATGTTTGTTCATATTAAAGTTAACCACTCTAAACCAAACACGCACAAATACATACATACATTCATATATATAATATATATATATATATATATATATATATATTATAAAGAAAGAAAGAAAGAAAGTGAGAAAAATCACTAATTCATTTTCACTAACATAAAACAAGATATGGGGAACAAAGGTGACTATAATTGCAAATTGTGTATGGAAGAAAGATTATACATCCTACAAGATGAAGATAAAAATTTGCTAAGCAAAAAAAGCGAATTTATATTATTTATATTATTCGGACTATTGTCCTCATCTTCATTGTCCGAATTGTCCGAATAATACAAATAATACTAATCATCACGCCTCAACTAAAAAATTCAGAGAAATAGAAGTGAATTAATTTCAAAGTGTAGGCATATAAACAAATATTTACTCTTCTATATTAGACTACGAAGCAAAAAAAAAAAAGCGAACTTATATTATTTATATTATTTGAGCTATTGTCCTCATCTTCATTGTCCGAATTTTCCGAATAATACAAATAATACTAATCAAGCCGCATCTAAAAATTCAGAGAAATAGAAGTGAAATAATTTCAAAGTGTAGGCATATAAACAAATATTTGCTCTTCTATTTTAGACTACGAAAGGAAGAATAATTTGTTTCTTTAATTTCGTCCCCGCAAAACGGTGGGCATCTATACCAAATCTGTTATTAGTGAAATAATCATGAATTTCATTTCGCCATTAGATAAACAAGATTAATTTCCGTCCTAATATTGAAATTGAGAAATGACTATGGGAGCCACAATTCGTCATCGCTTCGCTTGATAAAACATTGGCCATTCGGTAAATTGTGGGGGATGGTAATCCACAACTTTTCTGGGTTTTTAGTAATTAAAGCGTGGGTGAAAATCCTAAAAAATGACATCAGAGGACAATGATTAGGGTGGGGAAACATTTACGAGGTGCGCTATGAGGTGTGTTCTGTTAAATCCCGCTGAAAGAAAAGAACAATATATATATATATATATATATATATAATATATATAATATATATATATATATATATATTATATATATATATATATATATATATATATATATATATATATAATTTATTTCGACATATATAATTATGATTAAAATTTAACGCTAGAATAATTTTTAACTCTTTACCTACCTTTAAGTCACTCACTAAGGCTCCTCTACAGTAATTCTACTGTCTGCCGCTAGCAACGGCCTTCGAACGTGACACTTATTTATATTGAAGACTAGATGGATTCATACCTTTCCCAAAGGCATTAATCTAAGTGAAAAGCCTATTCCAGGATTTGAATTCGGGTCGCTAAAAACAATTTTCTACAACGATAACCATTACGCCATGAGTGCCTCCTCTCTCTGTGTGTGTGTGTGTGTGTGTGTATGCGTGTGTGTATCTTTCATTTATTTATTTACTAGTTGAAACACACCAATTCATACGCGATTATATGCATCTAATTATGTGGAAATGTATGTTTACTGTTCATCATTGCGTTATTCGGTAATGTCACATTTCATAACATAACTTTAAATAACTCTTTTTTAAAAGAGTTTTACTTTGTTTTATTAAATTGTATTTATTTATTATTTATTTAAGTTTCTGTAATTTTGTATATATTGTGAAATATCTGGAATTCTTTTTTTTTCTTTTTAAATTAGACAACGATAACAGAATACGTAATTATAGTACATTTAAATTATTTACTATGTGTGTGTATGTGTGGGTGTGTGCAAAGTTTGGAATGCAATCTGACCGTATTAGAAAACTACGCCAAGAAAGCCCTCTCAAAAGTTCGGTCGTTAATAATAACAAGAGATCTCCAGGGGCAGCAAGAAATTGATAACATTACACAGGGTTTGAACACACAGCAAATGGAAGAAAATAGTTCGAGCAGGCCTCATTAACAACATATCCCTGACTAAGCTTTCTGTCACGAAATGCGATGGCCTCTGCTGATACTTAAAATCCCCCCCCCCCATTGTTCTGATTGGCCACGCAAATAACACGGACCTCCGAAAAAGGACTTTTCCAAAGTAATATTGCAGCAGCAGTAGCGATAAATATTACAGAGAGTAGAACAATAATTCCTAGCAGAAACTTTGGAAAGTATCTAAGAACAAGGGCGTGCAGATTACCGTTTCCGTGGACAAAAGTGCAGCAATTGTCATAATGGATGTCGATACCCAAAACAAGAAAATATAACCTAGAATCTATCGCTATGGCGATATATGCCAATCGGATCTTCCATACAGTCTTTAATATATATATATATATATATATATATATATATATATATATATATGGCAACCCGAATTCCAATCCTGGATGAATGTAAGATCACATAGGTGAGAAATTGTCAGTAACCAGGTGTTGACTCCATATCCACGCCAACTTAACTCAAATATAAATGGTCTATCAATAATATTGAGCACTACCAGCTTTGTAATATAACACCCATATTATCCAAAAAAATTATATATATATATAATATATATATATATTATATATATATATATATAAACAGTTTCCTTTTACCAGGCACATGTCTGGGTTTCGACAATTGCAGTTTTTCTGCCTGCCCTTTTCCTTATTTCTATCATTTGCGTGGTTGTTAATTATTTTGTTGTTATGTTTTTTAATTATCCTTTCTATACTGTCCATTCAGGAGAAGCTAATCTTTAAGTTGTTCCTATTAAAGATTTTGTGTAGAATGTGGTTAACTGGGAAATTTTTATTTATTAAATTTATAAATATATTTCCTATATTCGTTATCACCTGTAGGTTGAATGGTGGGTTATACCACACAATCCTTCTATTTTTGTTTTTTCTCCTATTTAGTTATTCATTTTTTTTTTGCTTTTTGTTAAATTTTATTTTATTTCTAGTATACCCGCTGTCATATAGTGCTTTATTATAAATATCACTAACACTATTAAAAATTTGCTGGTTAGAAGAATTTGTACTAATTCAGTACTCTACTAAATTTGGGATTTTCTTAATTATTGAGGAGGTGGTCTATTGACCCTATATATGTTAACCCCAGGTCTAACCACCCACCCTCGATAATTAAGAAAATCCCAGATTTAGTAGAGAACAGAATTAGTAAAAATTCTTCTAACCAGCAAATTTTTTACAAGATTATAACGGTCGGAAGATTAAGGAACACCAGTATTAATATATAGATATGGCGCTAACGTATATCCTTGTAGGACTCCAGCGACAAAGAAATCTGTCACCATCAGGTGAACGTACCATTGCTTTAGTGAGCAAAGACATTGTGCAATTTAATTCGAAACGTCTGAGAATGAATAATTGCATAAATTTACCAACCCCTCCACACGAGCAGGATGTGACACAAGGTCAATTTATCAAACGAAGTTTAACAGGTTTGAATTCAGAGTTTTCCTTCTATACCGGTTACCTAACCAAGGTCAAAGATCCCAGTCTGCCCTACTATTTACCCATATCTGGAGGGAGAGTAGGATTCATACCTTTCTCAAGGGTATTAGCGCTAAGTGAAGATGCAATTTCCACGTCCAGGATTTGAACTCGGCGCGACGAGTCCATTTCCCATGACTCTAACCATTTCACCACGCGCTTCTGAGAATGAATTTGAATGCGACAATAAGGACAGCGTTATATTTGCGACATATATCAGATACACATCGCGGTTTTAATATCCCCGGGGCAAGTTATTATTGCTTTCCAGTGAGTGCCTAATTATACGAGAACCTTGACGCGAAAAAGGTAAATGCTAGGCGGACCGTGGTTGTTGCTGTTGTTGCTGCTGCTGTTGTTGCTGTTTGTTGTTGTTGTTGTTGTTGTTAGCATGTATTACAATTATCCAAAGATCCACCTCGTCACACGCACCTGCATTTATGTTCCATTTCGTTTTTTTTTTCATTTATTTTCCTCGCCTACTCATGTAACACACACACACGATCATGGACAAACACTTGATACTCACACTTTCTTTAACTCTCTCCCTCTGCCCTGTCGGCTGGGCGTTAGAATGCACCGACTGCACCTCTGCAGAAGGGTAAGACTCCCCCAAATTGGGCTACCGTGGGTGACGACACGTAATGCTTAAGGACGGAGTCTTGGTGGATGAGCAGTCCATGACCCGCAACACTCCACTTAAACCGTTACTTAGGCTAGACGGGCGGTTGAAGAGGCCCCTTTTGATCAATAGGCTGGTTACGTCAAACCCTAGCACCTATATGATTTTCCCAACCTTATTGCCCTTATAGCAACCCCCAACCCTTTTATCATATGGGTGCTAGAAGGTGGTGGCTGAGGGTCTACATGTCCTGGGAATGACGTTAAAGTCTATCTGACGGCGAGGTTCCAGTTTTGGAGGTTTGGGGAATGTGGAGCACCCCTTCATCACCATTGCTCCCTGGTCCAATCTGACCCGGAGTGGTAGTACCTGTTAGGGTTCCATCTATGGTTTGAATAGAAAAATGTATTTATAAAAAATTGATTATCCATTGAGAATGAATTTATTTCAAATCTTTATCGGCCTTAAATGGCCCACTGAGGTTGATATGCCGTAAAACAAAACAAATCAAACCAAACACTCTCCCTAGTTCATTTTTTAATCTTTGTTAGCTTCCAGTGTCGCATAAAAAGAAAAAAATTAAAAGTTACTTTATATGTATGCATTTACCACGCATTTATGCATTTAATTGATGTGACAGACTTTTGTTTAAGAAAAACTAATGTAAAAGAGAAGCAGTGGGTGGAGAGGAATTGGCCTCCGAGATCTGAACTCAAACCTGCTGATCCCAACATTCTACATGAGGCATTTGTTCACGAAGAAAATTATCTTCGCACCTTGCACATGAAAGTAGGTCTCTTGAAGCAATTAATTAGGGCATTAATAATTGAAGGCAAATGTTTCAAGTACCACATTTTGGCATTTCCTGACCTGTCAATTGAAAAAAATCAAGGCCGATGTGTTTGATGGTCTACAGATTCTGGAAGTTATCAAAGATAAACATTTCATCGGGATAATGGCAGAACTCGAAAAGAATGCTTAGTTCTTGACAAGTTCTTTACATTGTCAAGAAATTTCTTGGAAATGCATGAGCAATGAATTACACTGAAATTGGATAGCCACAAAATGCTTGATTGCAACATGAGCACCAACTTTGATTTTCTGCATAGCCTTTTTGCTAACTTCTTGAAAAACCTTGATGTGAAGGAATGGCATCAAAGTGGAAATATGAGAGCTGACTATGGAGCATAAAGGGGAATTTTCCAAATATTGAACACTCTAGAAAAATAAAACTATATGTACATTTTTACATTAACTACTTGCACACAACTTGACTAACAGTAACAATATCCTTTGTATGAACAAAATGAATTTGTACAAACATTTCAGCCAAGCATTTTTTAAAAATCATTTTCCATTGTAAATCTTTAAAAACATTCTATAAAATTAGCTCAAATTTGTCACATGCAGTATTTTAATGTTTTTGAGATCAATCGAGGGTACCTTGCTACTTAAAAAGTTGATGTAATAGAGAAAAAATAGAGAAATCTTTGAATTCAGAGTCCAAAAGTTTGTCAATAACAAGTGTCAGATCTAGCTCAACAAAATTTGTAATGCCCAGTGTAATGTTTTATTATTTCATATTATATATAAATTTTAAAGCCTTCCATAAAATAAGCAAAAATTTGATAGCTGCTGTATTTTTATGGTTTTTGAGAAAAATCGAGTTGACGTGATATAAAAAGTTGACGTGATATAAAAAAAAAAGTTATTCTTGGATTTAATGGTCAAAAAATAGTCAAACACAAGTGTCAAATCCAACACAACAAAAATTGTGTTCCCCAGTATAATCATTTGTTTCTCAACAGTTATATGGTTTCAACTCTCATTTAATATAAATTTTTATGGTTTCAAGTAACTATTATTATCATTCAATAATAATTATTTGTGCATAATTATATGGTTTCCTGTATTTGTATCTAAAACTAATATTTTTGAAGCAATTATATGGTTTCAAGTCATTATTCCAATTTAATAATAATCACTGGTTTGAACACAATTATATGGGTCCCTGTAATTATTCCTATTTAATAATAATAACACGAGCAGGTTTAGCTCAGTCGGTAGAGCACCCGACTAGGAATCGCTAGGTTCTGAGCTCGATACCGGTCTCAGCCTACTCGGCATATGAATAACACAGATTGAGTAATCTGATCTGTGCGGTAAAGTGGGGAGCTGACGCTAGGTGTTATATTCCAACTCAGCAAGAAACAATCTCCCTGGTCTAGCACTAACAAAAAATGGATATACTACCTAACTGCCGGTTGATGCCGTCAATAAGCCACTCCACCAAACTTGACTTAATAATAATCACTTGTTGGTATACAATGTTTTCAATTATTCCTAGCTAACAGTAATAATTACCAAACAGATATACTAGATGTATATAGATGGGACTCTTAGAGATACTTGGATTATTTTTGGGATATAAGCCGTGCTGCAATCCACCACTCAAATTTAGAGATTAAGTAGTTTAAACCACATCCAATAAACAGCACGAATACGTGGTTGGTTAACAATTTAATCGTTGATATTGACAGATGTAAATTTGCACTCATTGACGAAGGACCTGCACGACCGAGGAGCACCAAGGAACAACTAAAGTATCATACCCAATATTAAGGGACACTAAAGAGAAACCGAAGCATTCTTCTCAAAGGATCGCGCTCTGCTTAACACAAAGGATCTCCACTGGACAGCGCTCTTACTTAAGGCCTAAGAATGGCCACAATAATCGTAACAGATACTACCTACTTTGGATCAAAATAA
>CM042153.1:39340269-39405269 GCA_023376005.1 Doryteuthis pealeii
TTAGCATGTCCATGTGTTGGCTTCCACAGGAGAACGTCGCTTATGAGCTCATCCCCGCTTCTCCAGCAGTGTCCTGCATGTCTAGTCCGTCTCACCCGGATGGTTTGTGAGATGGGGGGCAGGTGACCATATAGTTGCTTCTTTGTGGGGTGCTGCTTCCATGACTTGTTTAGGATTACTCGCAGCATTCTTGTGCAGGTACCATCTAGCTTATTCTCGAGGCGCTTTGTCAGGGTCCAGGTGGTGCAGCCATACAGCAGCACTGATATAACCACAGCCTGGAAGAATTGTTGCTTTAGCTTGTCAGTGATATCGGATCTCCATATTACTGATAGTCTGTTTGTGGCCGCCCATGCCTTTCCTATTCGTGTATTAACATCGCTTTCTGTGGATGAGATATTACTACCTAGGTAAGTGAACTGTTCTACTGGCTTAAGGGGCTTACCGTCAAGTGTCTCCTTTATTTTTGAAGCACATGAACTCTGTTTTCTCGGAGTTCACATTGAGGCCGATATTTTTTGCTGCCTTCTCCAGTCTATGCAGCAGGGACTCAGCCTGTGCCGGTGTGTCTGCAACAAGCGCAAGGTCATCAGCGTAGTCAGCATCTGTGACTGTTTGTGCAGGATATCACCTGCTTCTTGCCTTTTTTAGTGTAAAGCCTTTTTCTTTTATGGTATCTAATGATGTTCGAAGTGCATAGTCTAGGTATATTATAAATATATATGGTGCTAATGTATCTCCTTATAGGGCTCCAGCGGCAACATCAAAGAAATCTGTGTCGCCATCAGGTGAGCGTAACATTGCTTTAGTGTTTTTGTAGAGCATCATTATAGCGGCAACCGTTTCTTTGGGGATACCGTATGCTAGTAGTATTTGTTCCATTTTCCCTCAGTGTATGGAATCAAATGCCTTGGGGAAGTCTACGAATAGCAGGGTTGCCTTTAGATTCTTTGCTCGGACCCCTTCTATGATCCTTCGAATGGTTAGGATCTGGGAGGTTATGATATAGACTCTGGTACTGTTAAATATGATTTTAACGCTTGACTTGTTGGTCACAAATGTATACCTTTCCCAAAGGTATTATTGCTATCTCTATGTGAAACGTAAACAGCCTAGTCCACGATTTGAACTCAGGTGACCGTGTTGATTTCTTATGATGATAACTGTTGCACGATGAGCGCCCCCATTTCTATTATGCCTATATATTGATTGATACATGCATGTAATTTCACATTAATTGAGCTTATAGCTTCTCTTTCATGTCTTTATAATTGGTCATCTTCCGAATTTTTGAAGGCAACAATATCGTAAATTTGTTTCAGTTAAAAAAACAAAAAAAAAAAACAAAAACAAAAACAAAAACTCTTTCCACCGTTCGCCATCTTCGTTGTACAATCTTGTCTTCTCTTATCACCAAAATGTAATTACCTTTCAAACGGGACATGCTTTCTTTTTACTTTTTTCCCCTTCATCTTTTAAATGACTTATCATAGTACCACATCGGAATTAATTTCCGTAGGGTGTTCCGTTTTGAAACGAAGTAAAATCAAAGCGAACAGATCGTGGGTTTGGGGGTTGCTTATTGGTTTGAAGGTGGAGGGGGGAAATGGTGAACAGAATTCTGACTGATACTCATGCTTCATCTGTCAACTCCTTTGAGATAATTACAGTGATAAAATATCTTTATATTTTCTATTTAAGTCTGTTTGTAATTTAATAACAAATGAGAAACATAAGTATGTACTACTACTACTACTACTACTACTACTACTATTCTGTCCTGTCGGCTGGGGATATAGAATACGCCAACTGCACCTTTGTAGAGAAGTAAGATCCCCCCAACGGGGCCACCTGTTGGCCGTGGGTGGCTACCCGTGATACTTATGGAGGGAATCCTGGTGGATGAGCAGTCCATGACATGAAACACTCCCCTTATGCCCTTACATAGGCTAGACGGGCAGTCGGAGAGGCCCATCTCCGTTCAATCGGCTGGTCGCGTTAAGCCCTAGCACCTATATGATTGTCCCAACCCTATTGCCCTTATGGAAAGCCCCAACCCTTTTTATTATATATGTGCTATAAGGCGGTGGCTAAGGGTCTTCATGTCCTGGGAATGACGTTAAACTCTATCTGATGGTGAGGTTCTAGTTCTGGAGGTCTGGGGATTATGCAGCACCCCTTCATCACCATTGCTCCCTGGTCTACTCTGACCCGGAGTGGTAGCACCTGTTAGGATCCCATCTATGGGTTAAATAAAAAAATGTGTTTATGAAAAAAATGTATCCATTAAGAATATTTATGTTGCCATCTACGTGGAAAAACTCCACAAATGTCACCATAGGAGGTGTTGGAATGCTCCTCAGCTCTCGAGCTCTAAGATCGCTAAGCAGCATGGAAAAATCCAACCATGAATTATATGCACTACATTTAATGGGAATCCCTGCATAACAGTAGTCTTGTGCTATAGTCCCACTAATGTCAGCGAAGAAACGAACATCACAAAATTCTACAATTAGCTATCCTCCCTATGCAGACAGATTCCCAAACACAATGTCCTGATCATTGGGGGGTGACATTAATGCGCATATAGGCAAAAACGAGAAAAATAGATACTGTTTACTTAACATCCCAAATAGAAACCGCGAACTTGTAGCCGAGTTATCTTTTGAGAACAAGCTTCTATGTTTAAACACCAAATATAAAAAAGAAAAGGCAAACTATGGACCTACACCTACCCAAATAATACAAAAGCCCAATTAGATTATATCCTAATAAATAAAAATGGATAAATAGTTCAATGAACTGCGAAGCATACTCCGCTTTTTAAGGAGTATCCTCTGATCAGAGGATAGTCACAGCAAGATTACGACTAAGCCTACGAAGAAACAAAAGGCAAACCAGTAAATCTGTAATATACGACTGGTCATCACTTGCCAACAGCGATATATGCACGCGCTACTCTGTAGCAGTAAGAAATAAATTCGATATCCTCTAGGAGACATCTGAAAGCTTCACTTCAAACGAGAAATACGAAAACTTTGTCAGTGCCCACCTAGAAGCAGCAGCTGAGTGCGTACCGACCAAACTAATAGCTAAACACTCTGTTTCCTGGGAGACAGAAGCAGTTAGATAAAAGAGAAACGATATAAAAAAAGCAGCATAACGTAATAAAACAAACCCAACTAACACCAATATACACAACCTTAAGAAAGCCCAGCTAGAACTAACCAAAACATACAAAAACGAACAAATAGAATACATCCAAGAACAAATAAATAAAATCAGACAATAGGTGGAAGACAGACAGTCGTGATTAGCTTGGCAAACAGTAAATGAAATTAGTGGTAGGAAAAGTACCTCTAGATCAAAGCTAAAGGCAAAACCAGCCAAAAAGATAGATTTCAAAAGTGGAAAGACCACTTCCAGAAACTGCTGGGAACCCCCCTAAATCATAGAAAATAATACACAAAAGATCGTAGATAGACAACTAGACATAAATAGGAGATTTTACTACAGAAGAACTCAATGAAGTCTTAAAGAAATTAAAAGGTAGAAAAGCTGCAGGTCTTGACGAAATACCTGAGGTATGGAGGATGAGAAAGTTCAATGTCATACTGCTTAGGCTATACAATGCAGTTGATATACCGTAAAAAAACCCAAAAAACAAACTACTACTACTACTACTACTAATAATAATAATAATATTACTACTACTACTAATACTACTATTATTGCTATTATTTCACTCATTGCGAGTTTTTCACACCAACGTAGCCTGAGTGACAACAAATCTCCTCAGGTTTTCAGGACTCTCCTGAGTATTCTAGCCGATTTCAACAATGCTAGATGGTCTCAATTCTTTCACTGATTTCCAGTTATTCGAGTCTCTTTTCTACGCTTTTGGGGACCGCTCCAAGTGTCCCAACAATAACTGTTATCACTTTCCCCCTCATATTCCACTGTTTTTTTTTTCAATTCTCTAGCAAGATTCAGGCATTTGTCAATCTTTTCGATTTTTTTCATCTTTACCATGTGGTCTGCTGGAACTGCAAACTCTGTTATTATTATTATTATTATTATTATTATTATTATTATTATTATTATTATTATTATTATCATTATTATTATTATTATCTCCTTTTGAGTTTTCACATCAGTGTTAGCTGATGGTCTTTCACTGGAGTCTGAGTGACAGCAAGTCTCCTCAGGTCTCCAGGACTCTTCTGAGTATTCTGGCAGATTGCAGCAGTGCAGTGTTCTGAATGGTTTCAATCCTTCCTCTGATATCCGAACTTTCCAAACCCTTTTCTAATCTTTTGGGACTGTTCCAAGTGCACCAACTACAATTGGTATAACTTTCACTTTCATATTCCACAACTTTTTCAGTTCTCTGGCAAGGTCCAGATATTTGTCTATTTTTTCATTTTCCTTTAACTTCACCCTGTGATCTGCTGGCACTGCAAAATCCACAAGTTGACAAGTTCTTTCTTTTTTGTTTATCAACACTAGGTCTGGCCTTCTTGCTGGGATAAGGTGATCCGTTTTTATCTCAAAGTCCCAGAGAATTTTGTGCGTTTCGTTCTCAAGAACAGATTCTGGTTTATACATATACCATTTTGTTGTGTGGTCAAAATTTAATTTTTTGCATAATTCCCAGTGGATCACATTATTATTATTATTATTATTATTATATTATTATTATTATTTTCACTCCTTTTGAGTTTTTCACATAAGCGTTAGCTGATGGTATTTCCTTGGAGTCTGAGTGACAACAAGTCTCCTCAGGTCTCCAGGACTCTTCTGAGTATTCTGGCCAATTGCAGCAGTTTAGTAGTCTGGATAGTCTCAGTTCTTCCTCTGATTTCTAGATCCCCGTCTTTTTTCCAAGTTTATTGGAACCGTTCCAAGTGTACCAACTACAATTGGTATCACTTTCACTCTCCTGTTCCACAGCTTTTTCAATTCTCTGGCAAGGTCCAGATATTTATCCATCCTTTCATTTTTCTTCAGTTTCACCCTATGATCTACTGGAACTGCAAAATCCACAAGTTGACATGTTCTCTTTTTTTTTGTTAATCAACACTAGGTTTGGTCTCCTGGCTGGGATAGGGTGATCCGTATTTATCTCAAAGTCCCAGGGAATTTTATGCGTTTTATTCTCAAGAACAGATTCTGGTTTATGCATATACTATTTTGTTGTATGATTAAAATTTAATTTTTTGCATAATTCCCAGTGGGTCACCGTTCCAACCCAGTTGTGCCTAGCTTTGTATTCCCGTTGTGCTAGTTTGCTACATTCACTTAATACATGGTTTATAGTCTCATCTCTGTCACCGCACAGTCTACATTTACGGTTTTGTTGAGTCTTATCAATTTTTGCTTTGATACACTCCTTGTGAGTTTTTCACCCTTGTGTTAGCTGGTGGTTTCTCACTGGAGTCTGAGTGACAGCAAGTTTCCTAAAGTCTCTAGGATACTTTTGAGTATCCTAGCCGATTTCAACAATCCTGTTATCTGGATAGTCTTGATTATTCCTCTGATTTCCAATTCTTCCAGTCTATTAGACCATTCCAAGGGCCCCTGTTACAATTGCTCTCACCTTTAACCTCATGTTCCACAGGGTTTTTTTTCAGTTCTCTGGCAAGATTCAAGTATTTATCTCTATTTTTGTTTTCTTTCATTTTTACACTGTGGTCCGCCGTAAAGGTAAAAACCATTAGATAACAAGTTTTCTTCTTGTTATTTAGCACTAAGTCTAGTCTTCTGTCCGGGATCATGTGATTCGTTTGTATCTAAAAAAAAAAAAAAAACAACAATCGAGAATTTTATGAGTTTCAACTTTTAGATCGGACTCTGGTTTGTGCACATACTATTTTATTGCAAATCTAATTTCTTGCACAGTTCTCAATCGATCTATCTTCCCACCTGTTATATATTAATGGGGTACCGTCAGTTTTGGTCGGTTAGTGTAGAAAATAGATTTGAATACAAATGTTTATTTGAATTAGATTGAGTGATACTTAATTACCTCAGTCTGACCCCGATTTCCTCTCACGAGGTAACTGTAAGAAAGGCTTTTAGTTATTCTGCTGCTGGTCATCATAATGTAAGGACGTACCAAGCATGGCTCATCCAGCGGTGGTTACGGATCCTAAGACAAAGAATAATTAATAAAATGTGATTCACAAAAATCTAGGCGCTGAGTTTGTTCCCCAAAACAACGACAACCAAAATATTACCAACACCTTAAGATAGCAGCTTAAAAACTGGACCCAAAGACAAAGTAAGAAAGAAAGTACAGACCACAAGAAAGTTTATAATCAAGCAAAGACCAAAGTTCAATAAAATTGAAACCCTTTTTCATAGAAAAAAATACAAATCATTCCATTTTTCATGGACAATGCTATAACCAATAAGGACACCAAAAATGACATAACTGAGACTACTTAACGTATATATATATATATATATATATATATATATATATATATATATATATTTATTTATTTTACAGAGTTTTCACAGATCAATGTTCATTATAAACAGCGACCCAGGTTTCATGCCAAGGGGCAATCATCAAGCTGTTGAGCAAGATTCAATGTTGTTTGTTGAAGATCTTTACTCAATGTCACATTTTGGACCGCAAATAACGTCGGTTAGTTCTGCGGACGCTATTGTAGTTCGGATTTATTTGCGGTCCAAAATGTGACATTGAGTAAAGATCTTCAACAAACACCATGGGATCTTGCTCAACGGCCTGATGATTGCCCCTTGGCATGAAACCTGGGTCGCTGTTTATAATGAACATTGATCAGTGAAAACTCTGTAAAATAAATAAATATTAGCTCTCACAATTTGTGATTGAGCACTGTATTTTCTTTGTTTCATCACAAAAAAAATTTGTTTATATATATATATATATATATATTATATATATATATATATATATCGATTTGGAAGTTGATTTTGAAGGCTATCACAATGCAGGTGTAAAGAAAAAATAATAATGTAACAATGGCATTGTTTGTTAACCTGTAATTTATTCTTTCGAGATAAAATCTCTTTTTCAGAAGAACACTGGAACAGTGTTTTTCTGAAAAAGAGATTTTATCTCGAAATATCAAGAATAAATTACAGGTTAACAAACAACACCATTGTTACCTTATTATTTTTTTCTTTACATCTGCATTGTGATAGCCTTCAAAATCAACCTCCAAACCAATATATACACAATGTTTCAAACAAATTATAAAACTCTCTTATATATAAGATATTTTTGAAGGCAAAATAATGCAAATTTATGTTGAAAAACATATTTATTTAATTTTAAAAAAAAATTTTTTCCTCTTTTCTTTTCCTCTTAATATTTTCGGACAAGGTTCATCTTCAGAGAGTTGAAAAGTTCCATCTGTGTTTGTTAAAATCAACTGTGGTATTAATCCGTTGAATCTTCTAATGGAAATTTAAAAGTTCGGCAAAGATCGTAAAAATTCCGTTAAATCCCGTGTTGCGTTGTGTTTGGCGGGAAGTTTTGAAAATCATTTCAGATATATTTTTAATACTATAATAATAATACTTGCTGTTCAGTTGTGTCTTATCTATTACCGCTTTGATATGATTTATCCTTATTGCATTATGTTGTGTTGAAACTATTAGAGATTCAGTTTCTCTCTTGAGGTTTCCCTTTCTTAGCCATGTTCAGGTCTTCCCGTATGCAATCTCTCGTTCAAGTTTGTCACTTGAATTATCCAAATAGTTGTTTTTATTCCCATTTCTATTTTCTAGTTTTTGTCGTATTTCTATTTCCAGTAAAGAACTTAATGGAGATTTTCTTCGATTTATCCGTTCTTTAGCAAAAGAAAACTGACTTTCAGAAATATTAGAAATGAACCCTAAACGAAAAAGGTATGACACCCAAGTGTTGTATACCATCTTAACATATGTATACAGATGGCTGTATACATCTTGTATGCCAATCTTAATTTTTAACTTGTCTTCTCTATCTTTGACTCAGTAACTTGTTTTGTATTTCTTCTTAGCTGTTTCTTCTTAAGATTCTCTCTAGTTTCTTAACAGTTTTTGAGATGGCTGGGATGTCCAGTGTTGTTAATTTGTTTAACATTTCTTTGGTGAATTCACTTGTATTTTATTTGAGTCTGGGTCCGGATCTTTCAACCTGTAACTTAATAGAGAGGGCAGAGAGCCAGAAATGTAACGGTGCCATGTAAATTAGCACGGAAAACATTTTAGAAGTAAAATAAGAATTACGTGTAGATTAGAACGGAAAAGTTTTAAGGATGAATCGCCATAAGGCCACATGGCATTTTTCTATTGAATGAGACGTGTCACGTGGCAAAGTGGGAAAGAGAAAGAAAATAAAAATCTCATGAGAATAAGATAAGTCGCCTTGTGATATTACAAAAAAACAAAACAAAACAAAACAAAACAATAAATGACACAAGGCAAGATATCCTCCAGCACTCCAAGTTGGTTTCAACACTTCAAACATCACAGAATTGTCAGTGAAGATCGGCCCAGCAACCAGATCGGAACCTCTCCACGTAGCACAGAAGATGAGACAGGTATACAACTATTATTTTTACTAGCAACGTCATCACCTCATGAGGCCCATAATGCCACAAACTGCGCAGTGAGAATCTAGCTAACCGCAATTGTGTCTTCATTCTTCAGCAGCCAACTAGAAATTGATTAGAACTAAACTCTCTCACGCTTGCCTGGCAAACAGGAATAGGGGGTCACAATAAGGTTAGAAGACATCAATGTAACTGTATCTGTAACATATTTGTAACTTATTTTGAATTTATATAAATTCTCTACACTAAGCATGCATAATTAACAGAGTGCCCATTAATTATGCAACACGAAGGAAGATAAATCTCAAAAGGGGATGTGTCATATAGAACTTAGAGAAGGACAATGTAATTGTTCTTTTTCTATAAATAGTGAGACTCGGACGAGAGAACCGAGCGAGACTTTCACGGGAAGGCAAACTACTCAGTTACTGAGTATACGTTCAGTGTAGTAAATCTATTCCTTATTTAACATACAAGAGCAAAAAAAGAAAGAACTCGAAAGTGGTAAGTAGAGGAAAAGATCCAAAAGAGGGTAAGAGAAGAAAGGATCTAAAGGAGGTGAAGCGAAGAAAGGATCGAAAAGGGGGAAGAGAGGAAAGGATCCTAAAAGAGGGCAACACATTCTCGTGTTTTTTTTCTTATTTTCTCTAACTCGGATACACTAGTAACAATAATGTTGTAATGATTTTTTTTATGTTATTATTGTAAACAAGTTACTAAGGATACACAATTTATATGCATTTTTTATTGTTACCGAGCACAAAGAAATATGCTACCTATTACATTTATTGTATAAATAAATCCTTTAATTTAACAAGACCGTTTATCTCTTTATTTTTTGTATTCACTTTGATAATTTGATTCCTCATTTAAAAACAATGAGTAAGATGTTAGCATCGGCTTCTGAGACGGTAAATAAGGTACAAATAATCGTCTAAAAGTGATAGGATTGGATTTGTTACCTGGTGCCTGAGGTGCCCCAAAAAGGAACGCCGAAGGGATCATGCCCTTTTTTTTATACTGGCCACTGCATGAGCGTCGGTTTGCGCGTTTTTTCCTCGTTAAAAATACTTTGTATGAGGCCAGGAAAATAACTACACTTGTTAACTCTGTATCGTTTTTTTACTCGAGATTTTCCACACAACGACGAAAACGATGAAGATACAAAGAAAAGAGTGAAGAAATAAAAAAAACAACATAAAAAAGAAAGTGAAAAAAAAAAAGAAAAGAAAGGGAAATAAAAGAAAAGAAAAAGATCGAATTCAATGGTGATTATTGTGAACTTTAATTTTAATATCCGGCATTTCTTTCTGAGCGTTAAGAGAAGAAAGAATCCAAAAAGAGGGCAAGAAAAGAAAAGACCAAAAGTGGGAAAGAGAAGAAAGAATCCAACGAGAAGGCAAGAGAGGAAAGTATCCAAAAAGAAGGCAAGAGAAGAAAGGATCTAAAAGAAGGCAACACATTTTACTTATATATTTTGCCGATAGAATGAGATTGAAAGGAAGAGAGGAAAGGATCGAAAAGAGAGCAAGAGAAGAAAGGACCCAAAGAGAGGGAAAGAGAAGAAAGGATCTAAAAAGGGGGAAAGATAGGAAAGGATCCAAAAAAGGGAAATAGAAGAAAGGATCGAAAAGAGAGCAAGAGAAGAAAGGATCCAAAGAGAGGGAAAGAAAAAAAAGGATCTAAAAAGAGGGAAAGAGAAAAAAGGATCCAAAAAGAGGGAAAGAGAAGAAAGGATCCAAAGAGAGGGAAAGAGAAGAAAGGATCCAAAGAGAGGGAAAGAGAAAAAAGGATCTAAAAAGAGGGAAAGAGAAAAAAGGATCCAAAAAGAGGGAAAGAGAAGAAAGGATCCAAAGAGAGGGAAAGAGAAGAAAGGATCCAAAAAGAGGGAAAGAGAAGAAAGGATCTAAAAGAAGGCAACACATTTTACTTTTACATTTTGCCGACAGAATGTGAATGAAAGAATCGTATTTGTTGCAAAATGGGTCGATTGAATTATATTGATTTGTGCGTCCATCTTGCTACCTGAAATGTACAATTTAGAACCACTCTTGCTGATATGGCCGTAGGTGAGGATGTAATATCCGAGTAGTTTGTCATGTTTATTACAAGAAAGCATTCAAGTGTCGAGTAAAACATCGTCTTACCAAATCACTATATTTTGTGATACTTACTACTATTGGTGTTCCTGTTGAATGAAATGAGATTAGGGAAACGGTATATTTTGCGTTTGTGTGTCAGATAAGCAACAGTACTTTCAGATTTTTGGTGAGTGGCTGGGTAGGGGTAAGTCCACTGGGGCGTCAATATGGTTCTAATGTTCGCTGTGTTTATACTCACATATGCACATGTATACGTGAGGCACGTTAATTCATGTACACGTGTGGTTATACCAGCGTTGTTGAATTATCTAAGTTACGACTTAGTATAAGTCCACGTGCCATTTACTGCTATCAAAATCCTGCTTGAAGTATCACGTAGAAGTCCTCTGTGACGTGACTCCACATACAAACTTCTGTTTATCTATTAGTTTGGACAAAGTTAACAGGGGGAAAGTAGAATGGTTAGCCAGAACGTGGTGGCATGAAGTGAATAAAATTTGGCGGAAATAGCTAAGGAAAATAATTAATAAAATAAGCAGAAAGAGAAGAGACAAAGAAAATAATGACCCTCCCCCCCCCAAAAAAAAACTGGGGAGATATAGGGACAATTATTATTTATGAAAAAAAGAAAGTAATTATTATTTAAAACTAGTATGTAAATCATGGGTCTCAAACTGCGGCCTGAAGTTCACATGCAGCCCTACACCAGACTTTCCAAAATACTCTCTCTGCTGTTAGATGTTGAGTGCAAAGAAGTCCCATTACAACTGCATATGGAACTCTTTCAGATTCAGTGTTCAGAAGATTTGAAGTCCAAGTTTCTTATTTCCATCAGGATTATTCCCCAACCTTATCATCTACGCCAAGCAAGTAGTGAGTATGTTTAATACTACATACCACTCTGAAAAGGTGTCCTTCAAAATGAAGCATGCAAAGAGTACGCTGCGTTCGCAACAGTTGAATCATCTCTTGTCTGGTGTGCTCCTTATGCCAACCTCTTCATTTAACCCTAGTGATATTACATCTTTTTTGTGATTGCAAGCAACATCAGATGTCTCATTAATAAATTATGAGTGTTACCTCGTGAATTTATCTACTTTTTCTGTTCTTTTAGGAATACGTGGTCCCAGATAAAGTTTCATATAGTTACCATTATTGATGTTGACTGTAAAGATATACCATTACAACTGCAGATGGAATTCATTGATATTTAGTGTTCTTTCTTTTTCTCTTTTTCTTTTTTCTTTCTTTAATCTCTCTTCTTTCTTTTTTTCAAATTGTTCTTTCTTTCTTTTTTCTTTTATTTCGTTTTCCTCTCTCTTCTTTCTTTCTTTCTTTTTTTCTTTCACTTTGTTTTACTCTATATCTTCTTTATTACTTCCTATTTTTATTTCCTTCTTTTTCTTTCGTCCACTTTGTTTTTTTTCTCTTTCACTTCTTTCTTCCATATTTCCTCGATTTCTTTCTTTCTTTCTTTCTTTCAGTTTGTCTTTGTCTTTGACTCTCTCTCTCTCTCTCTCTCTCTCTCTCTCTCTCTCTCTCTCTCTCTCTCTCTCTCTCTGCATTTTTCTTATTTCTATCTTTCCTATATCCTATCTTTCTTTTAGGAAGCTTTGTGGCCTTCAGGCTGAAAAGTTTAGGGACCCCTTTTCTAAACAGAGCTAAACTAAATCTACCATGAACGAATACATGCATTCAACATTCGTTTTTGGGGTATTAAACAAAATAATTATAGAGATTCGCTTCCAATTCTCTTGTTAGAAATCACCAAGACATATGCAGCTCAAAACGCGTGAATGTCATTGGACGCTGCTCAGTGACCACAAAACCGGAAATTTGGAATTTCTCTGTCACTTCACTCTCAAAACAACGGATGTTGCGAAATGAAAAGTTTTGACAAACGCGCTGTTAGCTAAGTTAACCGAACAAGTTCATTGCAAATTTAATTTTTCTTTCTGGGTGTGTACGGAGAGAAAATGTGCATTGAAATGATTGTTGTATGAAAAAGAGATGGTTGAAATGAACAACTTCCATTGATAGAGATTACAAGTGCGCGTTTTTGTCTTGATTAGAAATAGAACAGAAATTGTTTGTTTTGATCACTTAACCTGTTTAGATAGGATAATAATTTCGTTTTTTCTTTCTCGCTATTTCTTTCTTCATTTTTATTTTTTCTCTTGATTCCTTAATTTCATATTTTCTCTCCTTTTAATTTCTTTCTTTCTTTCACTTTTTATGTCTCTTCATTTTTTCTTTGATTTTTCTTTTCTTACTATTATTTTCTTTCTTTCTTTCTTTCTTTCTTTCTTTCTTTTCCCACTATTATTTTTCTTTCTTTTCTTTATTTCTTTCTTTACTCACAATTATTTTTCTTTCTTTCTTTCTTTCTTTTCTCACTATTATTTTTCCTTCTTTATTTCTTTCTTTACACTGAATTATTTTTCTTTCTTTCTTTCTTTCTTTCTTTTCTCACAATTATTTTTCTTTCTTTCTTTCTTTCTTTTCTCACTATTATTTTTCCTTCTTTATTTCTTTCTTTACTCACAATTATTTTCTTTCTTTCTTTCTTTCTTTCTTTCTTTTCTCACTATTATTTTTCCTTCTTTATTTATTTCTTTACTCTGAATTATTTTTCTTTCTTTCTTTCATTCTTTTCTCACTATTATTTTTCTTTCTTTCTTTCTTTTCTCACTATTATTCTTTATTTCTTTCTTTACTCACAATTATTTTCTTTCTTTCTTTTTTTTTCTTTCTTTCTTTTCTCACTATTATTTTTCCTTCTTTATTTCTTTCTTTACTCACAATTATTTTTCTTTCTTTCTTTCTTTCTTTCTTTCTTTTCTCACTATTATTTTTCTTTCTTTCTTTCTTTCTTTCTTTCTTTTCTCACTATTATTTTCTTTATTTCTTTCTTTCACCGTTTTTTCTCTCCTTTATTTATTCCCTTTTTTACTTAAATCTCTCTCTTTTTTCACTCTTTCTTATCTATCTTTATGTCTCTTCTTTCTTTATTTCACTTTTCTTTTCTCACAATTATTTTTCGTTCTTTCTTTCTTTCTTTCTTTATTTCTTTCTTTCTATCAAGCTTTTTTATTTGTATTTTCTCATTATCATAGCAATCTTTCTTTCTTTCTTTCATTCATTCATTCATCCATTCTTTCTCTTTCTTTCTTTCTTTCTTTCTTTTTCCTTTTCTCACTTTGTTTTCATCTCTACTTTCATCTCATCTCTCTCTCTGTTTTTCACTTTTTACCTATCTTTCTTTCATTCATTTTTACCTCTCTTCTTTCTTTCACTTTGCCTATCTTTTTTCTTTGTCTCCTCTGGTCTTTCTTCGTTTCTTTGAATGAAATCTTTCTTTCTTTCTGTCTTTCTTTTAACAAATGCTAAATTAAACGCATAGTAAAACGTTAGGACTATGACAAAATAAAAGTAATATATGAGAAACACAATGAAAAAAATAAAGTTAATTTTAGATAATTGTCCTCACCCAAGAAAATTAGGCAAACATAGACGGAGAAAGGTCTAAGAGTTAAAAAAAAAAACGAGAAAGAGGAATCATAAAAAGAAGAGAAGAAAGACTTTTGAATGAAAAAGAGTTAAAAACAAAAGAAATAGGTATGATAAAAAAAGTGGAAAAGAACGAGAAAAGAAATGAGAGCATATAAAAAAAGAAGTGACTTACGAAAGGGGGGAAATCAATGAATGAACGTGAAGGAGGTTTATGAATGAAAAAGAATAAAGAAAGAAAAATCATCAAAATAAAAAGCTTTTAGGAATTAAAAAAAAAAAAAGAAAAAAAGGAAAGAAAAAAGAAAGGCTAAGTGACTTTTAAATGAGAGAGAGAGAGAGAGAGAGAGAGAGAGAGAGAGAGAGAGAGAGAGAGAGAGAGAGAGAGAGAGAGAGAGGGCAGACAGACAGACAGACAGAGACAGAGGAGCAAAATAATAAAAGAAAAAGAAAACAAATAATTCAATAATAATATATCCGGCCTCATCCCATCTATACACATATAAAGGACAGTTGGTGTGTATGTATGTCCGGAATAAACAATGAAAATACAACAATTAACAACAAAGTAAATATATATACACATTAAATATCATCGGATTTTGCTTTTTGTGCAAAAAATACGAAGATTTGATTTATATTTATGAATACATATAAAATTGAAATATTATAATACTCGATCTGCAAGACTAAGTTGCTAACACGTTTATTTTATGAATTATATGATATTAACAGCCACTAAAAAATTGGTATACGCTTTTGGACGAAGGGCGGTCTGTCTGAAACTGTTAAATGTTAATTTATTTCGGGAACATTCTCGGCTGGAGTAACGGGTCCCTCCCCGCAGATACCAATTTTATTCGCTTTCTGGATAAATGAGACCTTTCTGATCAATGTCAAGTCAAAGTGCTGCAGACGCCGTACGCACCAGATTGGTGAGTCGTACTCCTTACTCCAGTTAGCTCAGTCGGTAGAGCGTTCGGCTAGAAGCCACAAGGTTCCTAGTTCGATACCGGTCCTCGTCAACTCAGCGTATGAGTAGCACAGGGATCTGTGCGGTAAAGTAAGGAGCTGACGGTAGGTGTGGCGCTCCACCTCAGATGCTAAAATAATCTCCTTGGTCTAGCGCAAGTGAAAAGGGAATAGACTCCCTCGCTGATTGGCTGATACCGACTTTAGGCCGCCCCGACGACTTTACTTTACTTACTTAAGGCCAAGCGAGTTCACACATTAAGTTTCCTTAGCGTTGATTCATTAACTTCGCAATTTATTGGTAAAAATAGGAAAGACGTAAAAAAAAGAAGAAAATACGAAGAAAATGATATATTAGATGGAAGAATGAACGAAAGACTGGTCATCAAGCGGTGGATAAATTAAGAAGAATGTGTTTACTAAGCTTTGCTTAGTTGAGGCACAAGGCCAAAACTATGTGGCGCCCACTGATGTAATATAATTAAAGATCTCGTAATATAATTTGATGGTCTCAAAACGATTTTAGTGAATGTAAATTGTGGGCTAAGAAGTGAGAAAGAAAGAAAAATATTTTGGAAAAATATTTTGACAGAAAAATTTGATTGGAATGTATTTTTATTGTCTTGAATTCTAATCAACAAAATTCTTATGTAGGAGAAACATTAGGGACGTAAACAATACGCAGAAATAATTCGGTGAATTACGTCACAAAAAATAGGGTGTCCGGTGTCTGTCGGGGTCTGTCGGTCATAGAGGTAAGGTTGGCGGAGACGCGTGCAACGCAAATACTGATTTTAGACGAAATTGGCAGAGAGTTCGCGTCCTCTTGAAAAATCCTTCTCCTCCTCTTTCTCTTGATAAGGTGACAGGCTAGAGTAGAACAACAACCCTACTCCCCTTCTCTCACCCCTCTTTATATCTCTCTCTGTGATGGTTTACTGATATCATGACCAAATTGCGAAATAAAGTTGTGGACAACGGAGAAACACATTGACTTGTTTCACAGAATTTTTGAGATGACGCTTGATAATTTTTATTATTGGTTTGTATGTTTTTTGTTCTTTGTTTGTTTCTATGTATCCAGTCCGAACATTCTAATTTGATATACTTCTTGATTTATTTGGGCACCTCGCGTGGTGTAATGGTTTGCGAGTTATGCTGGCAGACCATTGTTAGTGAGTTCGAGTCTCCCTGTAACGTAGCGGGTCTTAATTGCTGATGTGTGGGTCTCCCCGTGTGGCAACTTTCCTTAATTAAAATCTGGGTAAGCCTTTTTTTGGTATTTTAGAAAATTCGGACATAAGACAATTTGTATTATTTGGATTATTCGGACTATTGTCCTCATCTTTATTGTTATCTGTACAAAGTTTCGGCTGATGTGCCCTGCGGCCTTCTTCAGGTGTTTCTTGTCGGAGTAGACTGTTATCATCCCGTTAACCATGACACAATAATTGGACACATGGCACAAAGGATATAGCTGTTGAGTTAATGCAATTCTAAGAGACAGTTATCTATGGGCTGCATGTTCAATCCTTGCCAAGGGCAACAGTAACATAGATTAATTGACACAGCTTAACATTTTACCCGGTCATGGTTAAAGGAATAAGAACAGTCTAACCCCGTAGATTGAATAAAGGGTTCGGTTCGAAGTTCCGTGAAGACTCCCGATTACGACACGAAGACTCTCGAGTTCGAAGAGAAGGTTCCCAATTTCGAAGAGGTTACCGAGTTTGAAGAGAAGCTTCTATAGTTCAAGATGGCTCCCAAGTTTGACAAAAAATACCCGAAGAAGGCCGGAGGGCACATCGACCGAAATGTTGTGTAGATAACAATAAAGATGAGGAAAATAGTCCGAATAATCCAAATAATCCAAATTGATTTGTGTCCGAATTTTCTAAAATCTAAAACAGGCGTACCCGGATCTTAATTAAGGGATGTTGCTAGACGGAGGGATCCACATATCAGCAATTAAGAGGGCCGGTTTATCTCAGTCGGTAGAGTGTTTGGCTGGGAAACTCAAGGTTCTTGTTTCGATACCGGCCCTCACCAAATCAGAGTATGAGTAGCACAAGGATCTGTGCGGTAAAGTGAGGAGCTGATGGTAGGTGTGGCGCTCCCCCTCAGACGCTGAAAAACAATCTCCTTGGTCTAGTGCTAGTGAAAAGGGGATAGACTCACTCGCTGTCTGGCTGATACCGACTTTAGGCCACCCCGACGACTTTACTTTCTTTTTTTACTTACGTTACAGTGAGACTCGAACTCACTTACAATGATCTGCCAGCATAACTCGCAAACCATTACACCAAATAAATCAAGAAGTATTTTAGATTAGAATGGTCCGACTGGATACAGAGAAACAAACAAAATACTAAAAAACAAAAACAAACAACTAAAACAATAAACAATGCGAAAAGACGCAAAGGATAGAAATAGAAATGTCTATTGTTAAAACCGGATAATATCGTGTGGTCGAAAATGTAAATTTGGAATCGCAAACATGGCATCGGAATGTAATTGTAATACAGAAACAATGAGAAATCATTTATTATTTATTTAGAAATGTCCATTGTTTTTAAACAGGAGAATATTATGTAGCTGAAAATGTCAAATTGGAATTGAAAACATGGCGCTGAAATTTAATTGTTATCCTGTGTAAATCAGCAATATTGTGAAATCATTATTGTTTTTGTGTGTGTGGTTGTAATATTCATTTGGTTCCAGTAAGATATGAAAAGCGAATTAAGCTCATTATGACCGTTCATCATTTCTGGCATCATAAAAAATTAAATTGTCCAGTTGATTTGAGAGCGAAAAATGGATATCAAAATTCTATAAAAGTGATGCTAAGATAATGTATTTCTGTAGTAAACTCATTTGCAATGTATTTCTATAGTAAAATTATTTACAATACATTTCTATACTAAAATCATTTGCAATGTATTTCTATAGTAAACTTATTCACAATGCATTTCTATACTAAAATCATTTGCAATGTATTTCTATAGTAAGCTCATTTACAATGTATTTCCATAGTAAAATAATTTACAATGTATTTCTATACTAAAATCATTTTCAATGTATTTTTATAGTAAAATAATTTACAATGCATTTCTATATTAAAACCATTTGCAATGTATTTCTATAGTAACATTATTTACAATGCATTTCTATACTAAAATCATTTGGAATTTATTTCTATAGTAAAATTATTTACAATATATTTCTGTAGTAAAATCATTTGCAATGTATTTCTATAATAAGAAACATGATCAATTGTGAAACAAAAGGAATATAAAGACGTTGGAAATGCATGTTAATAAAAACAATATTTATTCTCTGATGACCGGACGTGGATCGGTACAGCAAACATTTACGGAAGGCTTTGTCTGTTTTCCAATGTTCATATAGAATTTGCTAGGTATGGAACGTCCGAAAGAAAAAAAAAATAGAAAAAATAAATAAATAAATAAAACAACAACAGCAGCAGCAGCATCCGAAAAGTAAAGGTGAACTTATTTGCCGAGATTGTGCAATCTATTAAGCCATCGATTGTTCATGCCGTTCTGCTGCATTTGGTGATATTTCATCATTTCAGCCAATGCCAATAGGTCTCCGTTGAAGGACATCTTGGGGTGAGCGCTGGCTGGCCGCTTCACGAACTCGATGTCATGCTCCCGTCGGGGACCCACATTAATGGCCTTGTATCTGCGGTAGAAATAACCCAATTCAGCTGGACTGAGCCTTTCTGGTTGTTGCATGGCACGGATCCGTTCCACAATGAGCGGAAAGCGAGTCAGTAGGTTAGAATCGTTAGACTGGTCATCTTGACAGGATACAAGCAAAAAGCAAGGGAGCAGGAGAATCACCAGCCCGGCAACAGGTATCGACTTCATCATGGTGGACCTGGAAAAAATGTAAGTAATCAAGTTATTCATAGGGTTAGTTTGAAATATGATTTTTTTTTAAATACGAGTTAAAAAAAAAAAAACAAAACAAAAAACAACGTTAGCTATTTCTGGCAATAAGGAATCCCCACAGCATTGAGGCTAACATACTGGTCTGCGTCATTGTAGACCCAAGTGTTTTGAAACAATTTTATTTTTCTAAAACCTTATTTTGTATATATGACAAAAATCGTAATTCAGTTCTTAATTGCTTTTTGTACTTACTCATGAATAACTGAAGAGTTCTACAAATCGATTGGTTTTTATCTATTGAATTATATCATTTAATCAGTAAAAATCAAAAACTAAATTTTGTACTTTTCCTTATTATAAACATATTAAAGTGTATGTGTGTAATGATATATCTTTCCGGAGTTATAAATCGACAGATACATACCAAAATAGATACGACTCCTTTGCATATATGAAATAGGTATATTTGTCAACATCTATTCATTCAAACAAATTTGGTTAAACATAATAGAATCCTTCGGCCCTGGACCTTACAAACTAATAGCGTTGATCCCAGGGGGTCTATTACCCCAGGCAATACCTGCCCCTCAATTCAAAGGGGTAGGCTGGATTCATTGCCCAGTGCTTGAGGCGCTACCTTGAGAGGGGTGCCAACGCATTTTTTGCACCCACCACCCATGAGTCACGGCTTGTGGGTGGTCCCACATTAATAGGGCCTTGTGCCTAACCCGTACACATGGGGTATGTGGCAAATATCTTGTAGTAAGCGAGTTCGACCTCCAGTCACGCTATTACGTTTGTTTCATTATGAATATGCATAGCCTATCAATTTTGTAATGATATGTACGATTTAGCTTTAACGGTTACTGGAAAATTACAGTATAATACATAAACTTTGACAAATAAGCCTTAACCCTTAGTTGACCTGGAACGTGACTCGGATTGGTTGAAGGACCTCGCGTGTTCCAGAACAGTATATAGGAAAGTAATTAGAATTATAGAGGATCGACGAGATAGCCGTTGCGACTAGATGCATATTGGTGTTCTGTGCTGATTTCTCACGAGCATGTTATGTTGGAATCTGGTTAATAAAATAAAAACAAGTCTCCGTGTCCATAATTTATAAGAACAAAGCTGACAGACAGACAGACAGAAACAGACAGACAGACAGACAACTCCAGAGATCCCAACAGAAAAAGATGGCAGACATTAAAATATATAGAATACATAATAAATATGAAGAGTATCTGACACGTTATTTATAGGATCAATACTGGTGGGAAAGGTATGATTCCCCTCAAACCCCAGCTATGGGTTAAATAGTACTACTACTGTTCTACAAATATGGCTTTGGCATCTAGTAACTCCCAATGGTTGATATCCCATTAAGAAACCAAAATCAAAGAGGAGCTTTAAGGCCTTTGTAGTTGGAGTCATTTTAGGCGGTGTCTATGAAAGCGCAGCTCCTGAGGCATAGAATATGATTTCAAGTTTTGCCGAAAGCAACGTCTTTTCTTTCATTGCTCTCGAAGCCAACAGGTATATCGATTCAGCATGTTGTAAAGAAAAGCTTTTATAATTGCTCAAATAATGATACTATTCAATTTGTTTGTTTGGTTGGTTTGTTTTACGGCATATCGACCTCGTTGGGTCATTTAATGCCGACAAAGTTGTGAAATAAATTCATCCTTAATGCATAATACAATTTTGTTTATCAACTCATGTTTTTCTATTTAACCCATAGATGAGACCCTAACAGGTACTACCACTCCGGCTCAGAGTGGACCAGGGAGCAATGGTGATGAAGGGGTGCACCACATTCCCCAAACCTCCAAAACTGGAACCTCACCATCAGATAGAGTTTAACATCATTCCCAGGACATGTAGACCCTCGGCCACCGCCTTCTAGCACCCATATGATAAAAAGGGGTTGGGGCTTGCCATAAGGGCACTAGGGTTGGGAGATACTATTCAAGTGATATTTTTGATTGAATATCGCTTATAGACTTTATTTGGATACAGAACTATAAAGCCAGAAGCAAGCTCTTATGTTATCGAATGCGCGTTGAATCTCCAACTAAGCCTAATTATTCATTCTAATTTACACAATGGAAGTGAAACATTAATTTGAAATACTCCACAACGATTCCCTTTTATTCGGTCCGAGAACTTTATTTGGATATTCTAACCCTACTAAACCCTGTACTATTATACTAATAATAGCATTGATAATATAATAATTACGTGTGTAATTTATTAATTAGGCTTAACTACGCTTATAAGTAGGCTTATTTCTTTTATGAACTAAATGGCAAGGCGTCGTTTTAAAGTTCTAAACAAAACCCAGCTGTTCACATAGCTAATGCCTAAACAGGGCCGTAGCAGAGATATTCCTTTGAAGGGGGAGGCAAAAAAATCAGAATTTGGTCTTAACTCTTTGCCTACCAGTTTTATGGTAGTTGGTAATTGGTACACTTATTGACAGTTTATATAGTCTAGTATTCTCTAGAGAGTCCTCCAGGGGAGGTAATCATAAAATATGGGAGGTAACTTTCAATTACTTATTAAGCATATATACACACCAACTGCCCTTTAGATATGTATAGATAATGAATTTTACGTTTTCCCCCACAGCTGTAGCAAATTTTCTTGTTTTTGTTTTTTTTACTTGTATGATCGGATAATTTAAAGTTAACTATTCATTACAGAATCCATTCTATTCAAATTAACTTCTATCATTATTTTAATCTGAGTTCTGCTCAACTATGATGAAATAATAATCAGTTTTTAAACTTTGCTTGGGTGTGGTATGAGTAGAAACAATTCCTTACACGTAGAAGCGCTACGAGTTAAGTTAACAAGAATCGATATTCCAAATTAAAATGAAACGCGCCCACATGATAAAGGGAAATGACTTTCCACACGTCTGTCCCAAAGTCTTGTTGCATTTTTATTAGTATTATTCGGATTCTTCGGACTATTATCATCATCTTAATTGTTATCTGTACAACGTTTCGGCCGATGTACCCTCCGGCCTTCTTCATGTATTTTTTGTCGGACTCGTTGTACAGATAACAATAAAGATGAGGATAATAGTCCGAATAATCCAAATAATACTAATTATCAAGCATCATCTAAAATAAATTCCGAGAAATTGCATTTTTATTGGTTTACTTTCGGGGTTATTTGTAACTAGAAGCGGCTACCCAGCATCGATTATGGGGCTAAAAACCCTGGTGTATTGATTTGTTTACTTTTGAGATTTACAAATGCTGGACATGTTTAAGTAGAATTTCAGTGGTATTTCGATTTTTAAATATATCTATTTTATAAATCAAATCTTCATAATTTTTGCATGGAAAGCAAGAACCGGTGATATTTAATGTGTATATATATATTTACTTTGTTGTTAATTGTTTTATTTTCATAGATTCTTCCGGACATACATACACACAACTGCCCTTTAGATATATATAGATAATGAATTTTACGTAATTCTGTTAATTCATAATCTTTGTACATATTATATACAGAGGTGTTATAAATAGTAAACACTGTTAAATAAAACTTTATTATTTTAACTAATAGCATTTATTCAGGTGTAAGTTATGCGGGTGGGGGAGGAGGATATTTTGGATCGAAGTGTTGGCAAGAATCTGATCTCAACTTTTTGGGAAGAAAATGGAGTAAAACTAGTAATGCATATATATATATATATATATATATATATATATATATATATATATATATATATATATATATATATATATTAAATGTTTTTTTAAAGTTGGGCGTTATTACGAAGCATTAAAAATATATAAATGAATGAACTCGATATTATGGAGTATTGGATTCACTTATTTGTTAATTATTTTTTGTCATAAATTTTCAGGTTCGTTAGATACCCTTTACCAAATGAATGTTATTACTGTTTAACGGCTTCCTTGTCTCTGTTGTTATCGACAGTGGCAGTGTCTGTGAAATATTTGATATAACGGAGAATTCCGATGTCTGCGTTCAATCCCTTCACGTGCATTTGTAATTTTAGAATCCAGTTAGTTTCTGATTGTTTTCTCTCTCTCTCTCTCCCTCTCTCTCTCTCTCTCTCTCTCTCTCTCTCTCTATATATATATATATATATATATATATATATATATATATTAATACTTGTGTTCCTTAATCTTCCGACCGTTATAATCTTGCCACACCCTATGGTTAAAAATGAGACCGTCTAAATCGTCCATGTGAAATACAAAAACTTTAATCTTGATTATCTGGTGTTGCTTATCGGTAGAATTCTTATTTCTTATGAGTGTCGTCACCTCAGCTGGATCATTCTGTTTTTATTATAAAGAAAGAAAGGGGAGAAAAATGACAGGCTTCACAGAAAAAATATAAGAAAGAAAGAAAGTAGGAGAAATATAGAGAAAGGGGGTGAGCGCGCAGAAGCGTTAATCTGTTTCAATCGAACATAATGAAAGATGAAAAGAAGGAAAAAAATGCGATAGAGAGTTAAATCAGGATTATTTTTACATATTGAACTATTTAGCAATAGCTCTTAGATAAACATATCAAACTTTGTATTAATTAGAATATCATACTGTGGCACTTCCAGAGATTCTGCTAGTACCTATATGAATATATAGAATAATAACAAGAAGTTGAATCATTAAACAAAAACAAAAAAGTTTTTTTAAAGAGTTTAAGGAACTGACGATATTGAAGCCAAAAGAAAGAACGTGTGCTACGTGTTTTGAATATTATAAAAGAAAATATTTAGTATTATATTTATTCAGTATTTGTGTATATTGAATTAGTTCTTTTATTCTATCTATTTTTTTAAAGTTAATTTTGACGAATGGATTTTTGTAGAGTTTTCGAATAGGCCTCTAAAATATCGGGAACGTTTCGAAACATGAAATCTCAGTGCTGTTGGACTGCTTCACTGTCTCTGTCTCTCTGCTCAGAGGCTGTCTCATCAGTTTAGCAGACTACAAACTGACCGAAATTGTCCCATTTTGAAAATAAACCGAGAGAATAAAAAAAAAACGGAGAGAGAGAGAGAGAGAGAGAGAGAGAGAGAGAGAGAGAGAGAGAGAGAGAGAGAGAGAGAGAGAGAGAGATTCACAGAAAGAAAGAAAGACATGAGAAAGGAAAGAAAAGGCGTAAGAATAACAGAAATACATAACGATATTGAAGCCAAAAGAAAGAAGCGATATATATATATATATATATATATATATATATATATATATATATATATATAAGTTTCGTTAAACTGTACAGACAATTGCTGTCGGACAAGTTTTTCATTGATCCGTTCCAATTCCTACAACCTCCTACTACCAATGGTTATTACCTCCCACTTCTAATTCCTTGCTACTCGTACTCGTTAAAAACGAGACACGAAATCATACCATCGTTTCACACCTGAGGATGGCAAATTGTATTGCCGGAAGCGCTCGTTTGGAAACCTTTGGGACACTGTTATACCAGTTACACCCCGACACCAGAAAGATGTCCCGAAAATTGGAACGGATCAATGAAAAACTTGTCCGACAGCAATTGTCTGTACAGTTTAACGAAACTTGTATAAAAGAAAAAATCCTGCCAAAATACACTTATATATATATATATATATATATATATATATATATATATATAAGTTGTTATAATAACCAATTCTAACGTTCTATTTGTGTTTGTTTATTAAATAAGTTTCATCGACATACAAAGAAAATCCTTTTCTACATCTATTTTTTTTTTTTGTCTAAAAAATTAACTGCTCTATTTTCCTAAAGAAATATAGTATACTAGCAGCGGTTACCCGGCGCTGCATGTAGAGGGGGATTTTTAAAAGTTACATCCGCAGATCCATTATAATTGAATCGTGAGTTGAATCCTCGTGGGATGCCCCATTTAAATCCCTATGTAAAAAATAGATCTGCCATTGATCCAGCTACTCTGAAAGGAAATGTTAATGTCTACTATCTAAAATATCAAATGAAAAACAAACCCATGCTGTTATCATTCAAATTTTATTTTTTATCATCTTCACGAATATAAATCAAATCACAATTACTTTTGCTTAAAAACCAAGCCCTGATGATATTTAATGTGTATATATATATTTACTATGTCGTTAATTTTTATATTTTTGAAGTTTCCTCCGGACATACAGATTCACACAACTGCCCTTTATATATGTATAGATAGATGAATCAAAAGAAGAAAGGGAGTGAAAGGGAAAACTATCTGAACCATACATGATTAAGTTAGGTTTCATACAATTTGTCAAATCTAAATCCCTCAAAATCCACAAAAGAAAAAGAATCTCAAACCTTCAACAAATTACTTTCCAATATTAAAACTTTACCTACTTTAAACCGCTCACAGTGGCAATCTCAACACTGCAATCCTACCGTGAGTCGTTTATTATTTAGCGTGCTAATAAAAAAAAATTTTAAATATGGATTTGTGTAGCAACATTGAAAATTAATAAAATAACATTAAATTTGGTATTTTTTAGCAAGCCTCCAATGGGTCTAATAATGACTGATAATTTGCAACTTGGAAAATTTTGCTTAAATTCGTATACTTTATATCCTTAGAAAAAATAATTCTGAGCAAACATACTATGATCACATGAGACAATTATAGAACACTTGTAAAAAAAACAACCTTAAAAACTCTTGTAGAACACCTTAGAACTATGAAAAAAAAAGCTTTATAATTTATAAATTATAAATTTATTATTTAGCATGCTAATATAAAAAAAAAATTTTAAATATGGATTTATGTAGCAACATTGAAAATTACGGGGGGTGGGATAGATAGTGAACTTTGAAACAGCCCATCATATAGGTAAAAAAAAATACCAAGAAAATTTGGTACAGCCGTGCAGGAAATGTTGTTTGCAAAGAGTTAAGAAAATATTCTAAAATTTTAGCTAATAATTCTTCCAAAAAACCTCCTAGAAAATAATCTAAACTGACAGGACCTGTAGATATGATATTTTGGTTATTACAATGTTTGATATGTTTATTTAAGAGCTATTGCTAAATATCTCAATATTTAAAAAGTATAATAATCTTATAATAATCTGACTCTTTTTTCTTTCTTTCTTTCTTTCTTTTCATCTTTTCATTATGTTCAATTGAAACAGATTAGCGTTATCACTTCCGTGCGTTCACTCGCTCTCTTTATCTTTTCACGACCCTCTTTCTTTCTTTCTTTCTTTCTTTCTTTCTTTCTTTCTTTTTTCTGTCTGTCTTTCTTTCTTATGAAAATTTGTCAGATAAGCAACATCAGATAATATTACATTTTCGCATTTTATCTTGCACGATTTGGACGATCTAATTTTTAACCTAAGGGTGTTGAAAGCTGATAACGGTAGGAAGATTAAAGAACCAGAGTATTAATGTTTTGGAATTAAAACTGTCGCTTTATCTTCAAAAACTAGCAGACATTTAATTAACGCGAAGTTTTACCCACATATATAATCTGACACCGGTATTTACATTACCTTTGGTAATAATGTGATAAAAAATGTCAGTGAACCTTCTGGGAGGGCCTGGGAGTAATGACGATGGAGGGGTACTTCATACTCTCTAGATTTGAATAACTGGACCTTTATCATCAGATGCAGTTTGGTGTCTTACACAGTGCTCCTATTTTGGGGGATAGGGGTGGGAGGATCTTACATTATATAACTGTGTGAAAATTAATTATGTTATCATTATTATCAAATAAAAATAGTTATCTGAAATCATATAATTGTGCATAAAATATTAGTATTAAACATGAATGCTTGAAACCATATAATTATACTGATTTTTTAAATTTTTATTAAGAATAATTACTTCATTGTTTATAATTGTTTTTTGAAACCATATTAATGTTTGAAAAACAAAAAAAAAGAAGATTGGCTTGAGCATTATATTAACAAAAGCAAGCTCTTGTCACAATATTTGAACATTAAAAAAAGAAAAAAAAGAATTTTTTTCCTAGGGGCTTCTTGCCTCACCCCAACAAACACAAGCGCTATGAAACCATGGTACAATCCTGAAAATACTATGGGCGTTTTCAAATTCCTTGCGGGTGAATATTTTAAGACCAAAATAAAAGACATATCTGGGTGGGGGGAAGGAATTCAGGTCAATGGCAATCTCAATATAAAAAAAACGATTTTTGAAAAAGATCTTTTTTTGCTATTGTCATGTAAAATCTGTATCAAGAAAGTTACCAGCCCGCCCTGTCGGCTGTGGCGTTAGAATGCACCGACTGCACCTCTGCAGATACCAACTTTAGGCCACCCCGACGACTTTACTTTTTTTTTACTTTTACATATTGAAATATTATACAATAGCTCTTGAGTAAACGTATTAAAGGTTGTAATAATCAAATTAACATACTGTGGTATATCCACAGGTCCTGCTAGTAAATAATTAAAATCTAACAGAACAATGAATTAAAATTGTAAATAAAGAATACATATAATCTGGAATAATAATTAACAAAAAAAAAGAAAAGAAAAAAAAGGAAATGAACAAAAACATAAACGCCCCCCCACACACACACTTACACACACACACATACCCCCCCCCGAATTTGGAAGACATGAGACAGAACAAATGAACAGCCACTAGCAACAACTTCAGTTCTAATAATCTCCTGTAGATGGGATTTTTATCCCGAAATATTGAGAATAAATCACAGGTTAACAAACAACACCACAGTTACCTTCTTTTTTCTTTACACTTGCATTGTGATAGCCTTCAAAACGAACCAGCAAATCAGTATAAACACAATGCTTCAAGCAAATTACAAAACCCTTTTACATATATTTAGATTTGAATAGGTTTTGTAGCAACGAAGTCAGTGATATCTAAATGGCATAAATCTTTTCTTATTTAAACACACGACTTATACTCATGACAACTTTTGACAACAAATCTAAGAATTGGGGTCGTGCCAGTATTTATATCTCAAGAGGGATGAACATATCTGGCGGCCATTTTTCTGTGTATACAATTTTTGAATCGATCGATCAAACGGTATTTGGGAATTGACCAGTCACTAATGAGCGCGGTCATGATAATTATCGTTTTTGTCATTAAGACGCACCACTTATCTCCCTTGTGAGGTACGAATTGGTCTCTGCTAAAGGCAAAGTATTTGCAGTTTAAAATGGTTAACGATTATTTACGTCGATTAATATAATAATCATCATGTGACTTTTCATTCTAAGAGGCTGATCTTGCGCGTGTAAATGCAAAGGTGTCTATACTTGTTGCTTTCAGCAATGCAAAAAGTAAAAGTAAGTAAAATAGGCAGTGGCCTGCGAGGGAGTCTATCCCTTTTTCTCTAGCGCTAGACCAGGTATATTTTTTGCGTCTGAAGTGGTGCACCACACCTACCATCAGCTCCCCACTTTACCGAAAAGATCCAAACCGTGCTAAACATGCACTGAGTTGACAAGGGCCAATATCGAACCCAGAACCTTGTTGTTCCGTGGAGCGTGAGGAATTATACAAGTATTTTGAATCGTCATTACTGTAATGTGATGAATTCGAAAAATAAATAAATAAGTTAATAGAAAAGAAAGAAAAATAAAAAAAAATAAAGTAGAATTACTGATTGATTTTTTTTTTTGAAAGATCAATTGATTTATTTATTGATTTTAACAGTATGTCAACACATCTAGGGTCATATTATGCCTGGAGGTTTGGAAATGACATATTTACCCAACCCTCCGCACGAGTATAATTGTTGCAGGTTGACTGTTCAGTTTGTTTTGCGCGGGAAGTCGAAAAGACAAAGGAAAATTGAACTGAGAAGACAATGTCTAAAGGTAGACAGAGGGTCTGGTGTGACAAAGGACTCATCTGGACAAACGCGAATTTGAACAAAGAGAAAGGACTTCCGGTCAAGGAACAAAAGAATGTGTGGGCGGTCGTCGGTACTTAAGCGATTATCAAGAGACCCCAAGGGACGGCGAGGAAAGCACAAGGTGTCTGACCGTCGATACGGTCGAGCGCTGCTGCGAGCAGTGAGGCTCGTCCACCACCTTCCACCACACCAGCAGTGGTAGTGCCCATGATCCATGCCGTCACCCAACCCACCACGAGGTGAAAGAAATAAACGTTAAAAGTCTACTACATATGTCTACGTGTGAATCCTTATACTCCATTACTAACACATACAACCCAGCAACAGTATAGCAGCATGTACGATTTTGTGGCCTGAGAGAGCAGTATGCAACATAATGTGACACAAAGTCAATTTCTTAAGTGGTGTTTAATAGGTTTGAGTTCAGAGTTTTCTTTATCCTAGACTGATTGCCTAACTAAGGTTAAAGATATATGGTATCAAGTATTCAAATTTGCCCACAGTTGTATGAATCCAAGTATTTCTATCTAATATCAATAATTATATGGGTTCACGTAATTATTTCTATTTGAATATTGCCATTTGCTTACACACAGTCAAATGATTTAAAGTAACTAATAATAATCATTTAGATTTTTGTTTTGGATTGTTGTCAGCCCCTAACATTCACAATGTGGAAGCTATTTGAAATTATCACCAACATCGCCAATTCCCGGTAATCTCCGGCATGCTGCGAAAGAATGATTTATATATATATTTACCAACCCCTCCGCACGAGCAGGATGGGACACAAGGTCAATTTCTTAAGCGGAGTTTAACAGGTTTGAATTCAGAGTTTTCCTTCTCCTAGACCAGCTGCCTAACCAAGGTTAAAGAGCCTAGTCTGCCCTACTATTTATCCATAGCTGGAGAAAGAGAGAGTAGGATTCATACCTTTCCCAAGGGTATTAGCGCTAAGTGAAATGCAATTACCACATCCAGGATTTGAAAGAATGATTTAATCAGGTTAATCATGCCTTCAATGAGAGTCGAACACTTAACACTTTTGGGTTTGATACTAATACAAAAGGAGTCACTTGCGTGCTAATACATTTCTTCTCTATATGGAATATTATTTCCTTACTTCAGATAAAGAAGAAATAGACAATGAAATAAAGAAAAGAAAAAGAAAGGATTTGAGGATTTGGATCCATTTTCTATTGAATGACGTGATCATTTTCTCCAACTGATTGATTTCTTCACCAATATATGATGAAGCGCATTAAAAATTGATTATTGAATCATCATTGTGACGGTCAGGATTTCTATTTTCACATGCCATATCAAACTGACCGCGCGATTCTACCATAATTTAAGCACGGAATCTTTTCCGCGATGAATAATTGTAAAAAAATGAATATATATATATATATATATATATATATATATATATATATATATATATCAATAAAGGAAGGAAGAACTCAACACCGTAATTCCATAATAAATTTATTTCGACCAAAGTTGGGGCCTATATAAATCTAAGTTGATTTGATATAGCTCCCCAAAATTCCGTCTCATCAGATGGGTCTCAATTCACTTATGGACTTGCACATCACAAAAAAAAGCAAAATTAAAAAAAAATAAATTCAAACAAAAACAAAAAATAATTTTTTTTTAACAGTATAGGATTGTCACCATAAAACAGGAAGTAAATGAGAAAAAAAAGAGATACATCTCAAGGTTAGCTTCTTAGGGTATTCAGACAGACAAAAAAGGGACAGGACAGAAAAAAACAGAGTATTATATATTAGAAATCACATATAGAATCATACCTTACTACCAAGTTTTGGATAAATCTCTTATATATATATATATATATATAGGTATATGTAAAAACAAATTTTTTTTGTGATGAAACAAAGAAAATACAGTGCTTAATCACAAATTGTAAGAGCTAATATTTATTTATTTTACAAAGTTTTCACAGATCAATGTTCATTATAAACAGCGACCCAGGTTTCATGCCAAGGGGCAATCATCAGGTTGTTGAGCAAGATCCCATGGTGTTTGTTGAAGTTCTTTACTCAATATCACATTTTGGACCGCAAAAATTCTATTTTTAACGAATAAAGGGAGGTAACTTCGTTGGCATTACTACAAAAAAATGCAAATTTTGAAAAAATTTATTTTTAGTAAATCCGAACTATAATAGCGTCCGCGGAACTAACCGACGTTATTTGTGACATTGAGTAAAGAACTTCAACAAACACCATGGGATCTTGCTCAACAACCTGATGATTGCCCCTTGGCATGAAACCTGGGTCGCTGTTTATAATGAACATTGATCTGTGAAAACTTTGTAAAATATATATATATATATATATATATATATATATATATATATATAAGTCATCCACAGGTACGTGTTTCGGCATTTCACACCTCTTCAGTGTGGCTAGACACAACAACTATCTTTGGGTAGGGTCGAACTCAGATTGACTGTTTGCCAGCCTGATATCTTATCCCCTCGGCCACTGACAGCTGCTGTAGCGGGGATGGTGTTTAAACCATTGAATACATAGGTTTGTTTATATATTTTACGATTACAGAGAGATTAAGTTTGCGGGCAAACGATCATTGCTTATATGCTAGTAGTGAAAGTTAATTTATATCACCAATTAGAGAGCTCATACCAAATTTATTTGAGCATATTATATATATATATATATATATATATATATATATATCAAATAAATATATATATATATATATACGTTTTTACAAACGAATGGATTAAAATTTCCAACTGCAGTTTCTCGCTTTAGCGCGAATCTTCAGGACCCTGAAGATTCGCGCTACGATGAGAAACTGCAGTCGGAAATTCTAATCCATTCGTTTGTAAAAAGTATATTTAGCTCTTTATATTGAGTACTTTTTAATCGGTTTTAATAAAATCCAGAAGTAAATATATTTGTTTGCTTCGTGGATTTACAAGTAACTGTGATATATATACACACACAGATATATATATATATATATATATATATATATATATATATATGTGTGTGTGTGTGTGTGTGTGTGTGTGTGTGTGATTCGTTTGTGAACCCGGTTTAGCTCAGTTGGTAGATCACCTTGGAACAACTACTAGGTCTCAGGTTCGATACCGGTCCCCACTAAATCACCATATGAACACCACAGATAGGTTCATCTGATCTGTGCACTCTGTGTGAAACTAGCGGTAGATGTGGAGCTCCACTCAGTACAAACAAACTCCCCGGTCTAGCGCTCTCGAAAATGTATTACTCTCTCTCTCTCGCTGTCCGGTTGATACCGACAAGAGATCAATCCGTCAACTTATATATATATATATATATATATATATATATATATATATATATACTTGTGGTTCAGAATAGAGGAAAGTGTGGATATAACAACACAGACAGTTGAAGTCAGTTAATATTTCGCCTCATTGTATGAAGCTTTTTAAAAACTTTATTGACATAAGTGCTTATACATTTTGCTTTTATAGTGAAAATTCTCAACCACATTCTGTCGGATTTATTCAAATCCTTCACTTCTCATGTATATACTTGTAGAAAAGTTATGGGTCTACAACGGTTTCGAGCTTAAATAGTGTCTCCATGCCCATGAGCTAGTTGAATGTTAATTGTCTTACAACGTTAAAGTTCAGTAAAAAAAACTATCTGAGTTGAATAAAAATATAAAAAATCATAATGTCAACGTAAAGTCGTCGGGGTGGCCTAATGTCGGTATCAGCCAGACAGCGAGGGAGTCTATTCCCTTTTCAATGGCGCTAGACAAGGAGATTGTTTTAGCATCTGAGGTGGAGCGTCACACCTACCATCAGCTCCTTACTTTACCGCACAGATTCCGGTGCTACTCATACGCTGAGTTGGCGAGGACCGGTATCGAGCTAGGAACCTTGTGGTTTCTAACCGAACGCTCTACCGACTGAGCTAACCCGAAACCTTTACTTTATGTTGGAAAATAACTTATGGTGGCTGCTTTTCATTTCAGTCGAACAACCACAATTCAGTTAATCTAGAAGTAATTAAGGATAGTAGAAAAAAAACACAAAAAAACATTAAAAAAAAGAAAAAGAAAATGGAATCATTTGTATATATATATATATATATATATATATATATATATATATATATATATATATATATACAAATGATGTCGTGGAAGAAATTGGAGCAGAGAAAAAATAAACTTTTCTGTCCCCCCAAAATGTTGTCACTGTTTATTAAGTTACGTGTTACGTGTTTTGTGGATGAACGTCGTTGAACTCGATTTTGGTTTCGTTATTATTGTTTTTATTTATTTATTTATTTTATACAGAAAACGAGCGTGGGTTTAAAAAGGGAAAATCCGTTTAATAAAAGACAATTTTCAAAGTGTGAAAGGTTAAATATTCCTTCTAATAACTTCGGGCGAATTTATCATTTCTATTCGAACCAACACACGCTAGGCTTTCTGAAAGAAAATATTGTACACACGCACGATATATATATATATATATATATATATATATATATATATATATATATATATATATATATATATAAGGAATATGTATATATATTATGAAGAATATAAGTGCATATGTGTTTAAAATCATGCAATGTGTGTTATATATCTAAATAAATAAATGTATACATAGTATATGGTGTGAATAGTTTGCATACCGGTTTTAACCAAACCGTGTTTAATAAATAATTACTTGGTGTTATTGATTTATAATATTTTTATTCTCAAACGTATTTAATGCAATCCTATGTATAATTTCATATTGAAATCAATTAGAATAAAGTAAAAATAAGTGTAATTTTTTGTGTTTGTGTTCAATTTCCTTAGTCTTTCTAATTTAACATATAGTATTTAATTATATAAAGAATTAAATGCTAGTGCTTGGAGAGTGCATATTTTGCTAGTATATAGAACAGAGTCAAGTGTGTTTTTATACGTACGTGTCGATTCATATCACAAAAAAGAGATATTGAGCATTAAAATCACGCACACATTTTAATATGTTTATATAGACGGGATAGCTCAGTCGGTAGAGCGTTCGGCTAGAAACCACAAGGTTCCTAGTTCGATACCGGTCCTCGACAACTCAGTATATGAGTAGCACAGGGATCTGTGCGGTAAAGTAAGGAGCTGATGGTAGGTGTGACGCTCCACCTCATACGCCAAAACAATCTCTTTGATCTAGCGTTATTGAAAAGGCTGATACCGACTTTAGGCCGCCCCGACGACTTTACTTCTTTTTTTAAATATACTAGCAAATATATGCACCCTCCGGGTGCAAGTATTAATGTCATAATATATTATATTAAATTAGAAAGTCTAAAGAAACTAAATAAGAATGCAGATAAAATGATTTGAGACACAGAGAGGTATAATCGAAAAATATAACAGCTGTAGCTTCCTCTCCCATCGCCACCGTCTTTCAATGCTAAACTTTTCTAATTTAACTATTTAGTTAAATTAGGAAGTAAAGAATAAAATTACAGTTATTTCTTTTTGTTAATTAATTTCTTTTAAGATTTATCTCCGACATTTTTACTCATATTCATTAAGATAAAATCAAATAATTAGAAATCAACAATACCAATCAGATATTTATTAAAATCAAATTTTAAATATCAATATGCAAATTAGGCTTGCCGTTCACACTGTAAACCGCTATTTGTTGTACATATAAATACAATTGCATGTCATTACTACGTAGATATGGCCAGCAGTATTAATAATGAAAACCAATTTTATTAATAATTGAGGCTTAAATAAAAATGATTCATCGAGAATGTGATGTATGATAACTAAATGGATAGTGACTGAGTAGTGATATAGTTTCGGTTACAGAAAAACAAACACATAATCTCCATTATAATAAGATATATAGCCACGGACATATATACTGAGTACTTGCACGCCAATCCATTGGGTTATTTTATGCTGGAGGCGTTTATTTTATTCATTCATCCATCATGGACACACAATTTTTTAAAAACTCAATTTTTAAGCACGTCTTTGCAAAGTCATTTTATTTCTATTTAACTGATAGATGGAGCCGTAACAGGTACTACCACTCCGGGTCAGAGTGGACCTATGAGCAATAGTGACGAAGAGGTACTCTAAAGCCCCTGTTGAAAGGGCTCTTTATAGTGGTGTTCCTGAACGTTTTCTCAGAAGATCAATTGAAAGATTGTTACCAGAATGTCTGAAAACAATGTTTAAATATAGAACTGGTGGAATAATTGTGTGCGTGTAGGGGAGGGGGATTTCTCGTCATCTGGAGTTGGAGATCTAATTGGATGGGACAAGAATATCAATGCTATAGAATACATTAATATTGTTGATAAAATGATTATTATCAATTCTGTTCTCTAAATTGTAAATCAGACAGATATCATTTTTCAACATGATAACGCACACATACACACACACACACACACCACACACACACAAATATATATATATATATCATACACACACACACACACACACACACAAATATATATATATACACCACACACACACACACACACACACACACACACACACACACATATATATATATATATATATATATATATATATATATATATATACATACGGAATCAGATTGATTATCAAGAAGTTGAATCAACATTTTATTGAATTTCAACCTTGTAATGAATTCCGAGATAAAGTCCCCCTCCCCCGAGCAACACTGGGTATCCCTTCTGGTGCATCATAGTTTAAATGAAATTAGATAAGAGGCTTAACTTTCGGAGCGACCTTCGTATCTAAAAGTAAAATATAAATATAATTATTTGTTAATGATATATATACATAGAAATTTAAAAAAAAATAAAAATAATGTATGATTTTATAAATAAAAATAAATTATTAGATGATAAAATACCGAAATGAAATTCGATGATAATTAAATTGAAGGGATGATATAAAAATGTATGGAAATTAATTAAATGAACCTTATAAAGACAGACTTCTGGATAATAAGATAAAAATTAAATAGAATATACGTAGAGATGTAAAAACAAAAGTAAAAATCTATAATTACATATTGATAAATAAATAAATAAATAATGACCTTGAAAATATCAAGAGTAAAAAATAATAGTAATTGTAGTAATAATAGTCGACTGTAGATATACAAAAAAATAATCGAACAATATAAACGAAAATACAGAAAAATATAAACAAAATATAAACAATTTTTTTATAGAAAATAAATCTAAATAAACTGTGATTTATAAATATATAATTGAAATGAAGATAGAGATTAATCGAATTTAAATGAAATAGGCAGAAATTAAACATATCATGATAGAAAATATATAAAGAAATCCCACTGACTCCAAAGTTGCTGTTAAGTTTCAACCCAATTCATCAAAATGTTCATTTGATTAAGAAATGCATCTTATGTCATTACTTTCGTTTATCCCTTTTTTTCTCGATTTATAAATCACTGGGGTCGGCAAAAGTGGGTAACATTTCTTCCCCGTGAACAGAATATCTATTTATTTATTTTCATATTTAATGCTTATATCATTGAGGCAATTTATTTGAACACTTGTATTTCTTCTTCTTCCTCTTCTTCCTCTCTTCTTCTTCTTCTTCTTCTTCTTCTTCTTCTTCTTCTTATTATTATTATTATTATTATTATTATTATTATTATTATTATTATTATTATTATTTTCTCCTTTTGAATTTTCACATCAGTGTTAGCTGATGGTCTTTCACTGGAGTCTGAGTGACAGCAAGTATCCCCAGGTCTCCAGGACTCTTCTGAGTATTCTGGCAGATTGCAACAGTGCAGTGTTCTGGATGGTATCAATTCTTCCTCTCATTTCCAGACTTTCCAAACCCTTTTCTAATCCTTTTGGGACCGTTCCAAGTGCACCAACTACATTTGGTTATACTTTCACTTTCATATTCCATAACTTTTTCAGTTCTCTGGCAAGGTCCAAGTATTTGTCCATTTTTTTCATTTTCTTTTCGCTTCACCCTGTGATCTGCTGGAACTGCAAAATCCACCAGTTGACAAGTTCTTTCTTTTTTGTTTATCAACACTAGGTCTGGTCTTCTTGCTGGGATAAGGTGATCCGTTTTTATTTCAAAGTCCCAGAGAATTTTATGCGTTTCGTTCTCAAGAACAGATTCTGGTTTATGCATATACCATTTTGTTGTATAGTCAAAATTTAATTTTTTGCATAATTCCCAGTGGATCACCTTCCCAAGCCAGTCGTGTCTAGTTTTGTACTCCCTTTGTGCTAGTTTGGTACATTCGCATAGTACATGGTTTCCAGTCTCATCTCTATTACCGCATAATCTCCATTTACTATTTTGTTGGGTCTTATCAATTTTTGCTTTGATATAGTTTGTCCTTATGGCATTATTCTGTGCAGCAATTATTAATGATTCAGTTTCTCTTTTAAGGTTTCCTTTTCTTAACCACGTCCAGGTTTTTTCGTGTGCAACCTCTCCAATTTGTCGTTTAAAATGTCCATATAATCGTTTTTCTTCCCATTTTTGTTTTCTAGTCTTTGTTGCTTTTCTGTTTGTCCATATGTCACATCTACTATTGTTGGCCACCATAAGTAATCTGTCTTTACTCTTTTTTGTGTAGTCTTCGAGTTGTTGGATTGTGGTTTCTACGCAGTCCTCTATGTTGGCAAGACCTCTTCCCCCTTCTTTTCTTGACACATATAATCTATCTCTATCGTATCTAGAGTGGAGAGCCTTATGCATGGTCATTAATTTTCTCGTCCTTTGGTCAATCTGTCTGAGTTCTTCTTTTGTCCATTTTAAGAATGGTCCCGAGTATCTTATAATGGGGACAGCCCAGGTATTAATTCCTTTGATTAGATTTCTGCTGTTAAGTTTGGTTTCTAGAAGTTTTCTAGTTCTCCTGCGATATTCTTTTTTAACTTTTCCTTTCGTTTCTGCTTGCATAATATTGTCCGCTTCTAAAATTTCTAAGTATTTGTAGCTTTCATTTTCATTAAGTGATTTTATAGTTTCCTGATTTGGCAGTTGTATTCCATCCATTAATTTTCTTTCACCCCGTTTTATTACAAGCATAGCAAATTTTTCAATTCCAAATTCCATCCCTGTATTCTGGCTATATATTCTAATAGTTTGTACTAGGCTCTCCAATTCTTTTTTATTTTTTGCAAAATTTTTTATGTCATCCATGTACATAAGGTGGTTTATCTTTTCTCGTGAGTTAGTGAATTTGTATCCCCCTGTACATTTTTTAAGTATACGATTGAGCGGCATCATTGCTATAATAAATAGTAGTGGTGATAACGAGTCTCCTTGGAAGATACCTCTTTGGATTTTTACTTCTGCCGGGGATTGTTTTCCAGCTTTTAATTGAACTCGCCAGTTTTCCATGGCTTTTTTTAATGAAGTTTATGATGTTGTTGGAAATTTTGTACATTTTTAGACATTCTAAAATCCAGGTATGTGGGACCATGTCATAGGCTTTTCTGTAATTGATCCAGGCCATTGCAATATTTTTCCGTCTATTTTTTACTTCTTTAAGAATGTATTGGTCTATATACAGTAAATCGTGGGTTACCCTTTTTCCCTTGCGGCATTTCTGTCCTTCTGGGAGAAGTTTCCGCCAATTGAGTGAAAAGTATATTTCTTCTTTTATAACAGCAGTCAGTATTTTCCACATCATGGGTAGACAAGTTATTGGTCTATAATTGCTAAGGACGTTTCCTTTTTGTGGGTCTTTCTGGATTAGTGTAGTTATCTCTTTTGTCAACCATTCGGATACTTCCGTTTCTTGTAGGCATCTGTTCAGTTGCTGGGCCATTCTTTTGGGGATAGACCTAAACTTTTTGAACCAGAATCCATGTATGCCATCATGATCTGGTGTTTTCCAATTTGCTACTTTCTTGAGTACTGATTTAAGCGTAATTACATGAACACTAGCTACAGGTCCTTCCTCAATTTCCATCAGTTCATTCTTAATATCACTTATCCATTTTGACTGCTTATTATGTTATTTCTTCATCCATATATCACTCCAAAACTTTTCTGCTTCTGTTGCATTTGGGTGTTCACTAATGTTTCTTCTTCTTCTTCTTCTTCTTCTTCTTCTTCTTATTATATTAATTATTATTATTATTATTATTATTAAAAAAACCACCCTTCGGGTGGTGCAAAGATTCATTTTTACAACACTCTTTCATGAATAGATGTAAATAGATCTTTGAAATCTTATATTTTTAAAATAATAGGCATAAAAATAGTTTTTGCTGTTAAAATCCAAATAAGTATATTATCTTTCTAATAAAACCAAATTTCCAGCAGTTAAATTCAAATTGATCCAAACATTTAAGGTTTTTCTTTTGGAGAGCGTCAAAATCATCTGTTTTGATTATCTTGTGTTGTAAAACAACATTTTACGATCAAACAGACGGTTATTTTTTCACTATATAATAAAACATAAAATCTAATGAAGAAGAATTATGTGACTATTTATTGTTTGTAAATAATTTTCTCGTAAAACTCTATACGTTAGATAGTTTTAAATATATATAAAGAAATAAAACAAACTATATATAGATGAATAATGTAATGTATTTATTAAAACTTGCGAACCATTTAATGTTACTTAATTTCCGAGTATATATATAATACATGGTTGTTCTTTATTCTATGTATTAATGATTTTGACTATGAATTAAATACTCATTGATAAACTTGCACAATTCCTGAGGGTATTGCGATGCCAGAAGTGACGTAGTTTCGGTTACAGACCGATAGACACCGAATCTCTATTACATATAGATTATTATTACGCTTTATTTTAAATTTTTAAAAAATAGTTTTTTGCTATTATTTTTTTTTTTACACTTTTGCTTTCATCATATCTTTTTTTCGTTATCTTTTTTATTTAAAAAAAATAAACATTTCTCTGTAATTTTCTTCCCCCTCTCATCCAACAGCAATTGGCAACGATGCGGAACCACTCGAATTACTCGGGTTCCTGATCACAAAAATTATTTTGGATTTTAGTTCCATTAGTCTTCAGATGCCATGATTAAAAAAAAGATGAAGATGAAGAAGAAAAGAATGAAATAAAATAACGACTCGTTGCTTGTATCTCTCTGTCTCTCTCTCTCTCTCTCTCTCTCTCTCTCTCTCTCTGTCTCTCTCTCTCCGTCTGACTGTCCCTGTCTCTCCCCCCCCCTCTCTCTCTCTCTCTCTCTCTCTCTCTTTCTCTTTATTTAACTGTGCACTAAGTCAGAAGAAAAACGGACAGTTTGCCGATGGAAAAATTGTATTAAAGTAACAACTGTAGTAATGTGTGAGACAGAACTCTCAGTAAACGACTACATCCTCCCCCTCCCCCCAAAAAAAGAAATTGAAAAAAAAAAGACGAAGTTTACTGAACAGCATTTTAAAGGAAGTCACCCTAAGGACAAATGTTAGAGAAAAATAATTCTTAATAATCAAATAATTAAAGCCACCCCCCCAAAAAAAAAAGAAAAAGAAAAAAGTGAATTCCACCGAAATTAGAAACGAAAACTTTTTTTTTAATTCTAAAAGTTTTTAAACTTTTTCTTTTAATGTTGATAAATGAATTTAAATATCATTCATCGTTCTTTATTTAGGACAGTGGATTTTATAAGTACACGCGTAAAACCTCGTCAAATGAAATGGACACGGCGGACCGAGTTCAAATCCTGAACATGTGTGTGCATTTCACATAACGATATGAGTAAAAGTAAAGTAGACAGGGCGGCCTAATGTCGGTATCAGCCAGGCAGTGAGAGAGTATATCACTTTTCACTAGCGCTAGGCAAAACAGATTATTTTAGCGTCTGAAGTGGAGCGCCACACCTACCATCAGCTCTTTTCTCTACCGCAGAGATCACCGTGTGACTAATGCGCTGAGTTGGCGAAGGCCGGTATCGAACCAGGAACCTTGTGATTCCTAGGCGGACGCTCTACGGACTGGGCTAAACCGGCCCTAGACATAATGCTATATAACCCTTGGAAAATATATGAATCTAGCTATTCTCCCTCACGGTAAGAGTAACTAGTAGGACAGGCTAAGCTCTTTAATCTTGGTATGACAACCGATCTAGGAGAAGGAAAACTCTGAATCCCGACCTGTTAAACAACAAATACAGAAAGAATAAAGATGACTGAATATGGAACAATTATTGATAAAATATAGAATAAAAAAAGGGAGAATATAGAAGGAAAAATACATAAAATGGAATAGAGAATGGAAGAATAACAGAATTGAGAATAGAGAATAAGAGAATATGGATTAGAGAACGAAAGAAACTAAAATAAAGAATGAGAAAATAGAGAATAGAGGATGAGAGAATGTGGAACAGAGAACGGAAGAAACTAGAATAATGCATAACAAAATATGAAATAGAGAATGAGAAAATATATAACAGAGAACGAAAGAACCTCTAATAAAGAATGGCTGGATTGATCGGCATCCTTCCGTCTACTGAAGACGATGGCGTAGTGTCCACTTTTTTCTGCAGCTGAGTGAGTGGCTGAACAGTCCACTTTCTGAATGGCAATCTCTGGTGCAGTAACAGCAAGCAAACAGTGATGCCTGCTGGAGTTGCTCTTCTTTTCGTTCCTTGTTTGACAAGGAGTCGCCAGGTCGCACGTCGTCTGCACAAGCCTCCTATATGTTGGTGCGAATGTGGCATGTCTTTATTTTCCTTTTGCAGGCATCTCTAAAGTGCAAGCGTGGTCTCCTTGTTGGTCGGGTGCCGTCAACCAATTCGCCGTACAGTAGGTTTTCGGAGATGCAGCCTAAGTCCGTCCTCCTGATGTGACCAAGCCAAAGTAGGCGTCTCTCTCGCAGATGGTGGCGGGCATGCTGTTCCTGCTTGCTCATTCCAGCACTTCTGTGGTTGGCACTTTGTCCTACCAACGTATACATAGGATGCAGCGTAGGTATCTGAGGTGGAAATTGTCCAGTTTCCTCTTGTGGCATGGGTATCGTTTTTGCAGTGGGAAAAACTACGTAGCCTGGGTGGTGCTGAATCTCAGAACTTCCCAACAACTCCCGCGACACCGCTGTTGCTAAACCGCATTGATTCCTACCTTTCCTTTGGATCACAATGGCTGTGTGGAGAGGGAGGATCTGCTGCTTGGGTGACAGCTCACCCTCCATAAAAAAGAATTACAGGATAGAGACTAGAGAATGGGAGAATATAGAATAGGAAATGGTACAATATAAAGTAGAAAATAACATAATATGAAATAGAGAAGGCAATAATCTAGAATAAAAAATGACTGAATATGGAATAGAAACTGAGAGAATATGGCAATCAGAATGGGTGAAACTAGAATAAAGAATGATAGATATAAAAAAAGACAATGAAAGAATATGGAAACCTAAAACGGGAATAAATAATAACAGAATATAGAATAAGAGAATGAGAAATAGAGAATTCAAGAATGTAGAAAAAAGAATGAAAAATATAGAATAGAGGATGAGAGAATATGGAATTGACAATAGAGAAAAAACTGGAAAAGGATTTTACGGCATGTCAACCCATTGGGTCATTTTATGCCGAACACGTTTTATTCATTCTTGATGGATTCTCAATTTTTTAAAAGTCAATATTTAAACATATTTTTAGAACTAATTTTGTTCTATTTAACCCATAGATGGGAACCTAACAAGCACTACTACTCCGAGTCAGAGTGGACCTGGGAGTAATGGTGATGAAGGGGTACTCCACATTCCTCAGAGCTCTAGAATTAGAACTTCACCATCAGATAGAGTTTAACGTCATACCCAAGACACTAAGACCCTCAACGATCGGCTTCTAGCACATATGTGATAAAAAGGGCTAAATGGTTGGGACAATCGTATAGGTGCTAGGGCTTGTCATGGAATAGGAATATAGAATATAGAATAGGGAATGAAAGTCTAAAGAATATAGAATGATAGAAATTGGAATAAAGTGGAAGAAATTGGAATAAAGAATGAGAGAATATGAAATAAGTAACGTAAAAAAAGAATAAAGAATGGAAGAATATAAAGAATAGGAATGACTGAATATAGAATAGAGAATGTGATAATATGAAAAGAGGATGGAAGGGAATAGAATAAAGAATTGAATAATAGAGAGTAGAGAATGACAGAATATAGAGCACACTGAAAATAATTCGATAATGAAAGAATAAGAAATGACAATAACTGAATAATAGAAAATAATGAAAGATAATTGAAAAAAGAATGAGAAAATATGGAACACGAAATGAGAGAATATAGAATAAAGAATGACAGAATATAAAATAAACATAAAAGAATACAGAATAAAGTACCTGGGATACTTTCTATGGCTTGCTTAAATGGGAGGGGGTGTATGAATGTTTGAAAAAGACTTAGAATTCATGTAAAATTCTTAATTTTTATACTGATACTCATTTTTTGTTCGGAAAATTAAATCTTAGGTGAACTTCCTGTGAATTTAATATATTTTCTTCGAGCTAAAAGTATTCCTATTTTTTTATTTTATATTCTTTTTTACTTTATCTGAAGTGTTATATCAAATTATCGAGCCTTTTTTGCCTTAGATCTTCGTCTTTCTTTAAATGCTATATGCTTTTTTTCTAAGTTTCCAAAACCAAGTGTACAAGATATTCGTATCAGATCTCAAGCAAATACGCACTTACATACAAATACTGACTCACTCACGCACACATTTTTTTTTATCCATCACTGAATTATCAATAAAAACTGAACATACTCGTTTTCATTTTTATTTAAACAGAAAGAAGCCGTTTACAGCGTTCTACTTAATAATCACTTGAACGAATTCAAGGCGTTCTGTCTAATATCAATTTTTATTGGCTACTTAAAAAAGGTGGCTTTTATTCCTTTTTGGGCCAGACTTTAATTTCTCATTTTAAACCGTCTTGTTGATGCTATCTAATACAATAAACGTAGAATTTGCGTAGAAGCTGGCGTGTGTTAGCATAATGAGGAGAATAAACCTCGTGTTCATATGGTTTAATTTGATGTATACAGTTCAATAAGCTTTCTTTCCTTTTATTTTGGACTTTTTAAGTCACTTCAGACTTCAGTGAAAAACTATCAGTTAAAACTGTGAAAAACTCGAAAGGACTAAAATCTTATTATAATGGAGATTCCATATCTGTCTGTCTGTAACTGAAACTACACCCCTGCTTACGTCATTATACTATCAGGAATTGCGTAAGTTTATCAATGAGTATTTGATTTAATTTATAGTCAAAATCATTAATATATTGAATAAATTTAATTTCTAAACGATATATCTATTAAAATCTGTGTTAGTTTTGACTCAAAACAACCCATGTTATTAATGCGTATAAAATCCTGCAATGTCTTATATATCACTAAGAAATGGAGGTTTACATAATACATAGTGTGGTTAATTTGCATACTGGTTTTAACAAAACAGGGTTTAATAAATAATTATTTGGTTCTATTGATCCCTAATACTATTGTTTTATTCTCCATCGTATTAAAATCAATCCTATGAATAATTTTATATAGAAACCAATTAAAACATAATTAAGATAAGTGTAATCTTTTTATATGCATTCTTATTTAATTCCGTTAGATTTTCTAATTTGATATATTTCATTACATTAAAACTTGAATACTTACGCCGGGAGCTCGTATATTCTTGATAGTAATAATTATATTTTTACATATAGTATTTTTTTTTACTTCCGTCGTTTTGTTTTAAGAATGTGTGAGAGGGAAATGAAGAAGGTAGACATTTGTACAACCTTCACGAATTCATTGAAAAAGTCTAAAAATGGAATGAAAGATACTTTTAATCTGGGACATAAAAAGTACCTCCAATTGTCTATTGGTTGTCTTATAGTATCTCTTCGAAAATTTTAGTTCATGTTCCCCTGGAATACTTTCTTGATCACCCCCCACTCTCTCTCTCTCTCTCTCTCTCTCTCTCTCTCTCTCTCTATCTATCTATCTATCTATCTATCTCTCAAACACACACACACATACATATATAATGCAGTTTGCTCTATTTATAAATAAAGTCTGCTCAATGCCAATGACAGAGTATATATAGATCAAAGTTAGAATAGCGAAGACAAAGAGTCAACGGCGCTTAGTGACTGTTAGTTTCCCAACCTCGCAATTATCAGTCTCTAATATATATATATATATATATATATATATATATATATATATATATATTAGTGTAACGTATCCAAATAACTGGTTGTAAGAGATGATTCTATTTGGAATCTTCAAAATCTCACTGTATAACCATACTGTTTGGAGTTGCAAACATATATTCATAAAAGGATTTTTATAAATCCCTAAAGAGAGCTCAATGTATAGTAATCATTAAATTAGATTATATACAGAGCAATATTTAACTTTCAAAGAAAGAAAAACTTAACAAACTTGCCAACTCGCCAATTAAAATCACGCACACATTTTAATGTTTATATAGCCGGGATAGCTCAGTCGGTAGTTCCTAGTTCGATACCGGTCCTCGCCAACTCAGCGTATGAGTAGCACAGGGATCTGTGTGGTAAAGTGAGGAGCTGATGGTAGGTGTGGCGTTCTGCCTCAGACGCCCAAACAATCTCCTTGGTTTAGCGCTAGTGAAAAGGGGATATACTCTCTTGCTGTCTGTCTGATACCGACTTTAGACCACCCCGACGACTTTATTTATATGGAGAGTATGCAGAGATAAAGCCTAGTGTTTGATTAAAATGGTTGGCTGCCTTCCGTCTACGAGAGACGATGGAGTAGTGTCAAAGTTTTTATTTATTTATTTATTTTTTTAGTAGTGCCAAGTTTTTTTGTTGGTTTTGTTTTTTAAATTTTTAAAACTTTAACTACATAGCCTGGGCGGGTTCATGTGGAGGATGAGCTGTTACCCATGTAGCAAATCCTCCTTCTTCACACTGCCGTTGTGATCCAAAGGAAAGGTAAGGGACCAATGCAGTTTGGCAACGGTAGTGTCGCAGGAGTTAATGGGTAGCACTGGATTTCAGCATCACACCACCTTAGGGACTCCCGCTCCTGATTTGTTTTCGGGGTTTACTTTAGATTAAAATAAAATGAAATAAAGTTTTATAAGATGATGAGTGTGTACTAATAATCCACCTTAATTACCTCCCCTTGGAAATCTGAGATCTATAAAAGTAGCACTCTGAAACATCAGACAGATCGTAGTCAGAGTAAAGTGTAATAAAGCTTTCCTAAAAGTCTAAACACTGGTTCTGTTTTTACTACAGAGTGAATATAGAAAGTTGAATTCTTTAAAAACAATTCGATCTGAACCGGAAATGACGACCTCCACTAATGAATGGAATATAGTTTAGCTTTTAGCAATGACGACTTGAATATTATGAAAGGAATCAATCCATAAAACGGAAATTAAAGAAGTGATAATGGTCATTAACAGTAAAAACACTTTAGATTTTTTTTCCCTTTGGCTAGAACTAAATCAAATTGATCATAATCAAAGCGAACGAAATCCTTTCAAACGTTATAGTTTATTTTCAAAAAATTTGGAACATTAAAACAAATTTATTTTATTTTCATCTTTTTCCTGTCATTTTTAACAGCTCTCGTAATAAAATGTGGGCATGCGGTTAAAGAAAAAATAAACTTTGAAACATCAAATAAATAAATGAACAAATAAATAAATAAAATAAGTGTAAATTCAAAAATGGAAGTTTAAAAAATATCTAGTTTTTAATACTTTTAAATATGTTCGTGTCTGTTAAGTTTGCTGAAGTATAAATATTCGAAAAAAGAAAAAATGCAGCCGCTACCAGGGGGCGCTGTTTGATGATTTGTTGAAAAGTGGTCGTGCTTTGAATTTAAAGAAATAAATTAACTCCGGATTAATTTTGTATAAAATTTTAAGAAAAAAAACAAACAACAACAACAAAAAACAAACTAAAAACAGAAACGTAAAGAATTTAAAATTAAATTAAATTAAGTCTGGATGGAAATATAATTCACAAAAAAAGTATTATTACCAAACAAAATTCTTATCAAAGCATTCCCTAGCTAAAGATATCTCTTTTTTTGTATTTGGTACATGGGAAATAGAGGAAACGAATGGTCTAGATAACTATCAACACTATAGTGACTTGCACAGTTGAAAGTGCGTGACGATCACTAGCTGAACAATGTAGAGCATCTTGCCAGACTCCAGTCACTAGTTGGAGTCTGTATTCGCGTAGATGCACCAGGTTATTTTCAGGGTACTGCTTTGTTATTGAATATGCTGACTGTATCCACAGCAAAGGGGTAAGATTCCCACTAAAAACGAGTGTCCTTGGTAGGACACTAAATTCCATCTGATCGTGAGGCTACAGTTCTCGAGATTTTTGATAGTGTGGATGACTTCTTCAATGGTATTACTCCCATGTCCACTGTCTCGGAGTGATAGTACTTGTTAGGGTCTTATCTATGGGTCAAATAGATCTGTTTCAAAATCATGCGCAAAAAATAAGAACAACTACACAAAAATGTAAATACAAATGTACCATAAGCGCGATTCCCAAATCCTTAGGCATAACATAACCACAGACGGCTTGACATGCCGTTAAAATCAATCAATCAATCAATCAATCAATCAATCAATTTCAGATAAGTTTATGTGAAATAGTTCACTTTTGGAGGTTTCGATCCTCACTGGATGCCATATACTTGATTTAAAGATCGGTTTGGATCAGTCGGTGGTGCATCCGCCAAGGAACCGGCCTTCGCCAACACAGCGTATGAGCAAGACAACTTGGATCGGTAAGGTAAAGTGGGGAGCTCATGTTAGATATGGCGCTTCACATCAGACGTAAAAACAATCTCCCAGGTAAAGTGCTAGTGAAAAGGGGATAGATTCCTGCGCTGTCTGGCTGATACCAACAATAGGTCGACATTAGTTTTTTTTACGGTAAGGATAGCGAGACGGTGTCAATGGCGCTTGGGGACAGATATGTTTTCGCTTTTAGGATTATCGAACGAGTCACCAAATAATGGTGTCCGAACTAATATATATATATATATATATATATATATATATATATATATATATATATATATATATATATATATATATATATATATATATAAAGGATAAAATAAAGGATATATATATATATATTATATATATATATATATATATATATATAAAATAAAGGATTTACTTCAAATAAGGATTTACTCTGATGAAGGTCGAGTTTTCTTTGTGTGCGGAACATTTCTACATTTTTTCTATTATTGTTATTTCATTTCGTTTGGTTATTTAAAAATAATAATAGTTTGAATAATGTACACATGGATAAACTCCTGACCGAAATACGTGTAAGTAAAATTGATTAAAATATCCTATATTATCCATTCTATACTTTCTTTCCTTTATTCATTTTTTCAACACATGTGTGTGTGTGTGTGTGTGTGTGTGTGTGTGTGTGTGTGTGTGTGTTTTTGGAAAAATATATACGCAAATCATTATATGAACGTTTGAGTTCTCAATTTTTGTAGAATCCTATCAAGGAAACACTTGATATCATCTACCTACACACACACACACACACACACACACACACACATATATATATATATATATATATATATATATATATATATATATATATAAGGGTACCGAATCGATTTTCAAATCAAGTCTTTGAAAATTGCATAGGCGAAAAACTGTCTTTTACCAAGCGCCGTTGACTTTATGTTTTCGCTACCCTAACTTATATATACATGCCCTATCAATAATATACTCTTTTCTCATATATATATATATATATATATATATATATATATGTGTGTGTGTGTGTGTGTGTGTGTGTGTGTGTGTGTGTGTGTGTGTGAGTTAAGGTAGCATGGACATACTGACCTGAATCTGAAGAACGCATACGCTAGAATCTGTCAGTAACAAGGTTTTGACTTTATGTCCATGCTACCTTGACTACAAAATAAACGCACCATTAATGATATTGAACACTATCGGCTTAGAAATATAGCACCCATATTATATATATATATATATATATATATATATATATATATATATATATATATATATATTAAGACACGTGTTCCTAAATTTTCCGTCCGTTATCATCCAGCAACACCCTCTAGTTAGAAATAAGACCGTCCAAATTGTTCAAGAGGAAGTGCAAAATTGCTGATTATCTAGTATCGCTTAATTGCATATTTCTTTTGTGTCCCATTTTATTTCACCCAATTTTAAAAATGAAACATTTCAAATCGTCTTGCGTTGCTTAAACTTAAAATTAAAAGGAATTGAAACAACAAAAAAAGTAACAAAAACAGTAACATGCTTGTTTTATTCTTAATATTGAAATTGTGAATTACGGAATATATTTTTGGTAATTTTGATCTTATGTCGTCCCGGCCTCCTGCCTTAATTTACGCTATGTTTTAGTGAGCTAGCGTCAGGTGAATTTCCGGCCAAAGTTAGATAATTTCCGAGTCGTGTTTTTGTCACTTATTCGTGGGCAAATTAATGTAGATATTTTAAACTCGTCCCATCTGGCTTTTATCGGCAAATCAATGTAAATATTTTAACCCCACACTTTTTAAGAAAGAGTGAGAGAGAGTTAGTAAAGATTATCATATTTTTTACATATTGAACTATTTAGCAATAGCTCTTAAGTAAACATATCAAACGTTGTAATAATTAAATTTTCATACTGTGGTATATCCACAGATCCTGCTTATATATATATATATATATATATATATATATATATATATATATATATTTAAATTCATTTTATATTTTGATATATATTTTTTAATGATTATATATATATATATATATATATATATATATATATATATATATATATATATATATATGGGAGTAAATCTGGAAAATAAATCCGACAATATAAAGAAAATTTTGAAAAAACAAGTGTTCCGAAAATGGGATGAATTTAATTATCTATGTTTAAACATTTCGGTTTCATTAAACCTTCATCAGGATGTATCTTGGAGTGAAAAAAATAATGGATGTTTTTATATGTGACAGGAGATAAAAATCTTTTAATTATGTAACTGTATTTGATCAGCGTTTTATTTTTGAAAGGCAAGTCGCGATCCACACATGCGAAGATGTGACTTGCCTTTCAAAAATAAAACGCTGATCAAATACAGTTACATAACTAAAAAGATTTTCATCTCCTGTCACATATAAAAACATCCATCATTTTCTTCACCCTAAGAGACATCCTGATGAAGGTTCAATGTAACCGAAATGTTTAAACATAGATAATTAAATTCATCCCATTTTCAGAACACTTGTTTTTTCAAAATTTTCTTTATATATATATATATATATTATATATATATATATATATATATATATATATGATTACTTAACTTGGACCGTATGCAACCGACTGAGAGTAGGTCTATTAGGATTGATCCCTAGTGTAGATCTTTGTCAAATGGTAATTCGGGCCCCTCAGCTGAGAGTGCAGCTCTATTGTCAGTGCTGTGAGAATGAGAAGTGAGGTTCCCTTCAAGTGACCTTTCATGTTCGGCGTCATTTTTATGCAACTATCGTTCGAGAATCCTGCATCTAAATTCTATACAAGCACAGCTTGGTGCGCGGAAAAATAAGACGTGATTATGCATGGTTTCAAGGCTCGTTGACCATCACTGGAGCTTGCGAAATCTCTTAAAGAGGATCGCTTACCAGCCTTAGGGACCCCATCGTAACTCTAAAAATGCAAATGTGTAACATTATTGTATAATATAGAAGAGAGAGAGAGAGAGAGAGAGAGAGAGACAGAGACAGAGACAGAGAGGGACAGAGCGAGACAGAGACAGACAGACAGACAGACAGACAGAGGGAGAGAGGGAGAGAGAGAGTAATATGAAATAGAAAGGGGGAAAGAATTAGAAAGAGATGATATAAGAGATAATATGAGAGAGAGAGGGGGGATAATAAGAGAGAGAGGGGTAATAAGAGAGAAAGAGAGAAAGAGAGAGAGAGAGATAATATGATATAGTATGAGAGAAAGGAGGAAAGAATTAGAGAGAGATAATATGAGAGAGGGTGAGAAAGATAATAAGAGAGTGAAAGTTAATAAGAAAGAGAGAGAGGGAGAGAGAGAGAGAGAAAGAGAGTTGATAAGAGACAGAGAGATAATATGAGAGACGAGAAAGATAATAAGAGAGTGAGATATTATGAGAGAGATAATATAAGATAGAGACGGTGAGAGATAATGAGAGAGAGAGAGAGAGAGAGAGAGAGAGAGAGAGAGAGAGAGAGAGAGAGAGAGAGAGAGAGTAAAAAACAAATTTGTATAGATTCGAAGAGAATGTGAATGATGAAAAGAAAGATAAAAAAAACAAGAGAGACAATATGCGTATGTGTATGTGTATGTCTATATGTATGAGTATGTTTTTTGTGTGTGTGTGTGTGTGTGAAAGAGAGAGAGAGAGAGAGGGGGTGGAGGGCGGACAACGAAGAAACACTGACAAAAGTCACTCACTAAGCTTAGTTGTGTCTAGCATGAGGCCAGAAGGGTGGTGCGCCCGGTGAGGCTCGAATTCACGAGCTAGCTGGTTAAACATCACATTTCGCAGGGCGCCCAAAAGACGAAGACGATGAAGAAGAGAAGAGGAGCTTAACAATTAAATCAAGGAGAAGCAAAGATGGAAATAAGGAATTGGGGCGAAAGGGGACCGAAAAGCGAAGAACTGCGACTGCGCGGTTGAAAGATTTCAATTTTATATAATTATCTCTAAACTGTGAATCAATTACTCGAATGTTTATTGCATTACTTTCATACGCCCACATAAAAGACATGGCTTTAATTCACACACACACACACACACACACACACACACACACACACACACACATCCATATATTGATATATATATATATATATATATATATATATATATATATATACATTTGTATACATATATATTTATATATAGAAGTATAAATAAATATATGTACGTATATATATATATATATATATATATATATATATATATATATATAATAACATAAAAGACATAGCTGTAATTGCCCCCACATATATATACATATATATATTATATATATATTTTATATATATATATATATGCGTATATAGAGAGTGATATAGATATGTATACATATATATTTATATATATATATATATATATATATATATATATATATATATATATATATATAACATAAAAGACATTGCTGCAATTAGCACACACGCACATATATACATATATGTGTTAATATATATATATATATATAGATATAGTTTGGATACATGAATAACCTACCAAAAACACAACATATCGTAACGAGATTTTTGTAAGAGCAATACACTTTAAATGCTCTAGCATGGAGAATGAAGCAATTTACGGGAAAAAACATTTGTAATTGAATAATGATGTAGTGGAGTCTCACAAGACTATTCTGGAAAATCAGTTTGCAGTAATAGTTTTATATAATGGCCGCCATCATCACCTTGTTATAGGGGACGTGATTGACAGGGTCTGGTCAAAAGTTCAATAGCCGCTGAAGCTCAAGTAAAACTGCCCCTCAATTGGGAACAGACAAAGGTTTATAAATGAATTACTATTTTTTTCGATAGTCCGAACAAACCCACAATTCCTCTTCGTTTTAGGACTGATATATATATATATATATATATATATATATATATATATATATATATATATATATATAAATGCATATATATATATATATAACGATATAAATATGTATATGTAAAATTGGCGGAGTAGCCTATTGGTATTATGAGCCAGACAGCGCGGGAATATATTCTATATACTTATATCTATATATCCCATATACTTATATCTATATATACATACCGACACAAATTCTTCTTAAATGTATTAAGAATAAACTGCATATGTAATGATATTTTTCTTTTTTGATGGTCATTATGTTACTACTTATCGACTTAGACAAAAGTTTGACCTTAAATAATAGATTTAATTAATTTTAATTCGTTTTTAAAAACGTAGCGAACGATTTTTTTTGCTTAACATTTAAATGTAAAATACAATCTACTGCAATTGTTACGATGTTTTAATAATAAACAAACATCTTTTTATATAATTGTTTTTAAAATTACAATAACAAGTAAATGTATAAAACGATAATAAAATTTTAAAAGTAGAAATACGAGGTAGTTGAATAACTTATACAAAGTTTAGTGTTTAAACATTAAACAAACAACTTGAAAATATAATTCTAATAATAAATAAATAGACAGATTTTTTTTAAATTAAGCCACCACTTCCATTTTTTTCTAAAAACCGTTAAGATAAAAGGGCTTATTTAGGTACCACCAATTTTCCCTGTGAAATTTACCCTCCTTATATTTAACACAATGAAACTTTCATAAAAATTAATATTATCTTGAAAAAACTTTTTCCATTCGAAAGAAGAAACATTAAACAAACTCCTGATGATTTAAAAAAAAATTAAGCTTACGGAAATAATGAAAATTATGACTGAAAAAAAAAAAGTTTTCATATTTGCACCGTTAAATCAACTAAAATTTAATGTAGCCAAAAACAAGTTACGACAAGAAGTTTTTTTTTTAATTTCTATGAAAAATCAATTAATGGTCCGATTTTCACGAAAGTTTCCATAACTATTTACCCTTGGATGTAAAAATGTCTGAAAACACTCTCTGGTGTTCCTATAATAATATTAATAATAATAATAAAAACAAAAAAAAACAACAGCTAACGAACAGACAAGAGCAACAAAAAAAAAAAACAAAAAAAAACAAACAAACAAACAAAGCACTAAAAAAAAAATCCCACCATTTCCCTGTATAAAAAGCCTACATAAACAAGTTCTTGCCTTTTTAACTATAACAATAAATACCTAAGATCACCATATGATCACCGTTATAAAAAGATAAAACAAAACAAAAAAACTTTATTAACCGAACACAATTAATCTCTTCCTCGCATATAATATTCCTCAAAAGACTTTCTAATATTAGACAAACATTTATAAGTAACGACTTCCCTAACTTTCTCGTTGACAACCAATAACACAAAGCCCTTGAAAAAATCCATAACAACAATACAGGTAGCAATGACCGTAATAATAAATCCATTAATCTATACATGTATATCTTATTTAGTTCTCATAATAAAACATATAATATAGATTGATTTATAATATTCTATACAGCGAGAGTGGGTCAGTCATCTGGTTAGGATGCAAGAAATTAATATCTTGGAACAGAAAAATACCCCAGGGATCTTATAGAGTTCTGTGATTCTTTGTATATAATTACAAAATGGAACAACATACATCAAAACGTATTGTACGTCATTAAACTCTTTCTGTTCAAAAATAGGGACCATATGACCTTTAGGTACCCCTTTTTTTAAAGATTTTTAAAAAAATTATAAAACTAACCCCTAAGCCTAAGCCTAACCCCTAAAACCATAACAAACAACCGGATATTGACGGTGTAAATGAAAAACATGTCCTTTCTTAATCGAGATCAAAAAGGGTGCCTAACGATAATATGGTTCAAAAATAGTTTACCTGTATGTATTATTCGAAAGTAGTGTAGAATTTGAAAAAAAAAAAAAAAGAATTAGGAATCGAACTCAGTGGCACTCGATCTGAGAAGCAAAAACAACCTTCCGGATCTAGCGCTTGGGAAAAGAGAATAGACTCCCACGCTGTCAGGAAGATGCCGACTTTACAACTACTATTCTTAAACACGGATGGCTTTGACACGAAGGTGCTGGATTACGACATCTCAGGGGTCGGTTTAGCTCAGTTGGTAGAGCATCCGCCAAGGTTCCAGATTTAATACCGACCCCCACCAATTCAGCGCATGAGTAGCACAACTTGGTTCTGTGCGGACAATTGGGAGAAACAAAGTACATACAAAATTAAATTATGTAATAGGAATGGCTTTGGCATTAAATAACCCATGAAGGTTGTATTATGTTGTATGTGTGTTGGCAGCCTTCCGTCTACGAGAGACATTGGAGTAGTGTCCAAGTTTTTTTTAACTGCGTAGCCTGGGTTGGCTCATATGGAGTATGAGCTGTTGCCCAGACAGCAAATCCCCCCTCTCCACACTACCGCTGTGATCCAAAGGAAAGGTAAGAAACCAAGGCATTTTGGCAACGGTAGTGTCGCAGGAGTTAATAGGTAGTTCTTAATTTCAGCATCGCACCACCTTAGGGACTCCTGCTCCTGGTTTGTTTTCGGGGTTTACTCCCCTAGACTTTTATTAGGATGGAGTAAAACCGCTTGGCAGCGCAAGTTTTGTGTCGGAATTTTCCTTGGCTTAGATGGGTTACCAACCAAGGCTAAGGAGCCCCTTCTAACGCATTTGTAGATTTATTAAGGTTGACATGCCATTAAAACAAAGAAACCAAATCAGACCAAACAGATTTGAGTTTGGCCTGTAATTTGAGCTATAAGGTCTTCCCTGGAATAGAAATGAAAACAAATTTTGCAGATGAAGAAATGAAATATTATTTCTCTGAATTTTTGAGATAAGGCTTGATAATTTGAATCATTTGGATTATTCGGTTCGAAGTTTCGTGAAAGCTCCAGATTATGATATTAAGGCTCCCAAGTTCGATGAGAAGTTTTCCAAGTTCGAGAATTTTCCCGAGTCCAACAAGAAATTCCTGAAGAAAGGCGGGGCACATCGGTCGAAACGTTGTGTGAGTAAAAGTTGTTGGAATATTTTGGTATATAAGGTGTCCGGCAATACGCCACCTAAATTTATAAACATCGTTTATTCCTGTGCCAATCAACAGCCATAATGCGTGGCTGATTTACTACGTAAACACAGATACTGATTCAACCATTGAGGTTTCTTTACCAGGAGGAACTTACAATACAAAGGAGAACCAAAGGATACTTTATCAAGGATTTCCGCTGGACAAGCGCTCTTGCTTAAAGATTAAAGGATAACCCATAAGATTGTAATAATCTAAAGTCGTCGGGGTGGTCTAAAGTCGGTATCAACTAGACAGCGAGGGAGTCTATTCCATTTTCACTAGCGCTAGACAAAGGAGATTGTTTTTAGCATCATCGACGGAGTGCAACACCTACCATCAGCTCTTCACCTTACCGCACAGATCACTGTGCTACTCATACTCTGAGTTGGCGAGGGCCGGTATCGAATCATGAACCTTGTGGTTCCTAGGCCGTCGTCCTACCAACTGAGCTCAACCGTTTATGTAATAAGTGGGTATATGACAACATGCCGTTAAAATCAATCAATCGATCAATCAAATGGTAAATTTTCAAATCAGTTTATATGGAATAGTCCACTTTTGGAGATTTCGATCCTCACTGGATGCCCCATACTTGATTTAAGGGTTGGTGTGGCACTCTACCGACTGAGAGATAACAATAAAGATGAAGACAATAATCCAAATAATACAAAATTTTCAATGTCTTTAATTAAAGAAAGTTTGAAGTCGTTATCAATAAAATAAATGAACCCAACATCTTATGGCACCAATTGTTTGATTGTAATCCTTTAATCCACTGAAGATTACTGGAAGGACAGTTATTATCCGATTTAGACAGGATCATCATCAGCATGTAACGAACGTGAAAACCGAAGAGAAATGGACAAAGAACGAAAATGAGGCTGAGTCGGCTAATTGGGATAAACAGAGCGCATACAAAATAATTAACATTGACATTTCTGCAGGGATTCTCTCGTGTATTTTTTTCTTTTTTCTTTGTACTTTTTTCTTTGTTCTAATCTTTTGTTTTAATAGATTTCTACCCCCTCCTAAAAAAAGACAAAAAAGAAGGTTATTGAGACTGTCACCTCAGTGACGTAGTGTGGACGTTGCTTATAAATTAAAAAGCGGGAATTGGTTCATTAAAATTGATGCCTTAAATACGACTTTTACTATATATATATATATATATATATATATATATATATATATATATATGAGGAGTGGTGGGTTTGAATAAATCCGACAAAATATTTTTGAGGATAGAGCAAAGTGTGGATAAAACTTGATGCCTTAAATACGATTTTTATTCAAAGAAAAAAAAATATATGTAATTGAGAATAGAGGAAAGTGTGGATAAAACAGCACAAAACAGCATTTCGTCAGAGCTTTTATTGAAACATAGGCACATGAACATTTGCTTTTCACTATACCTATGTTTTAATAAATGGTCTGACGAAGCTTCATTCAATATGAGGCGAAATATCAATTGAATTTGTACTGTTTTGTGCTGTTTCATCCACACTTTCCTCTATTCTCAACTACATATTTTTTTCTATGAATAAAAGTCGTATTTAAGGCATCAAGTTTTATCCACACTTTGCTTTATTCTCAACTACATTTTGTCGGATTTATTCAAACCCACCACTCCTCATATATATATATATATATATATATATATATATAGAGAGAGAGAGAGAGAGAGAGGGGGGATTGGAGAGTGTGAGAAGGAGATTTAACTTTCCACTTTATTTGTATGTTATATTTGAGACAGCCCTAGGCCTCTGGGTGTTTATGAAAATTAGCATACAAATGAAGCGGAAAGTTCAACTTCCCTCTCACACTCTCCATTCTCTCTCTTTACACTCACAAAGAAACTAACATATATAAGGAGTAGTAAATCAAGATATACATAGAGGAAAAGTGACTGACAAAATGTGAGTAAGAGACGGGTCTGTCTTTGCCTTAATTGCAGATTACTACTAATTAGAACCAATTAAATTGGATTTCTTTTTCAAACTGAACTAAGAAATATTTTGGCATGTATTTTGTGTTATTAAACTAAGTAAAAATAAAAAAAAAACGTTTGGAAACAATCACTGATTCACTAAGCTTTAGTATGATAATAGATATAAGATGAATCCATTACGATATCATGCGGGACATTAGCTTCTGACAAATAAAAACGGAAGAGAATATCTTATCATGCTGTGTCCAATTTCGGATGAAAAGCAAAACAATTTCAAACGTGGATTTAATCTAAATCAGACTAGACAATTTATTGAGCAAATAATTAATAAAATCTGAATTTGGAAACAAACAAAACAGAAGAAAATGGACATTATATATTTCCTTTGTGGCACCATTTTGTCTCTTGCTTGCGGTACATAAAAAAACATTTCTTTTTGTGATAAAATAAATAGAAAATAATACTAAATGGAAATTAGAAAATATTATAGATAAATGTTTCTCCTTCTGAAATTAGAATTTATAAATATTTTATTTTATTTTAGACTATCATTAAACCCCCTCTCTCTGTCTCTCTCTCTCTCTCTCTCTACTGAGTCTACTCGCTCTCTCTCTCTCTCTCTCTCTCTCTCTCTCTCTCTCTCTTTTTTTCTCTTCTCTCTCTCTCTCTATATATATATATATATATATATATAGAATGAATAGAGAACGAAAAGAAAAGTATTAGCAAATAAAGGTACTCAATGCCAATATAGTAGATTTACAATCAATAATATATCATATTATGAATATTATTATCTTGTTACAATTAGTTTCATGCTTACGCAATCCTCAGACAAGAGTCAAATGATTGAGATTTTAGATTGTTTTTAAAAAATCTCAACCATCTGACTCTTGTCTGAGGATTGCGTAAGCATGAAACTAATAGTAACAAGATTAATATCCATGATATAATATATTATTGATTGTATATATATATATATATATATATATATATATATATATATATATATATATATTAATCTTGTTACTATTAGTTTCATGCTTACGTAATCCTCAGACAAGAGTTAAATTGTTTGACTCTTGTCTGAGGATTGCGTAAGCATGAAACTTATAGTAACAACATTAATATCCATAATATAATATATATATATATATATATATATATATATATATATATATATATATATATATATATATACCAATCTAGCAATTTATGTATAACTTTATAGATGATAAATTTTCGATGTATATAAAGTACGGTATACACATTCAAACCAGTATGTGTATGTATCAAGAAATATATATATATATATATATATATATATATATATATATATATATATATATATATACTTGATTTAAAAGTCGCATAGACGAGAAACTGTCAGTTACCAAGTGCCTTGACTTTATGTCCATGCTACCCTAACTTAGATATTCTTCTATATGAATGATATTGAACACTCTTTACTAAATATAGAAAACTATATATATATATATATATATATATATATATATATATATATATATATATATATATATATATATGACAACTTTACACAAACACACACACACACACACACACACACACACACACACACATATATATATATATATATATATATATATATATATATATATATAGTGAAATAAAATCGAACTTAATCCGACAGAGTGAATCTTTTTTTTCAATATATCAAATTCATATATATATATATATATTTGTATCTGTGTCTGTGTTTGCATTTGTTCATATGTATACATATATATGTGAGTGAGTGAAGCTTTATATATACGGCGTATATGTAACATATATATATATATATATATATATATATATATATATATATATTCATAGTGCATTATAATATATACATGTATACGGAGCTTTATATATGTGTTTGTATGGAACATTATATATGTGTTTATGATGCATGATATGTGTCTGTGTATGAAACATTAAACATATATATATATATTTACCAACTCCTCCACACGAGCAGGATGTGATACAAGGTCAATTTCTTAAGCGGAGTTTAACAGGTTTAAATTCAGAGTTTTCCGTTGCCTAACCAAGGTTAAAGAGTCCAGTCTGTCCTACTATTTACCCATAGCTGTAGGTAGAGTAGAATTCATACCTTTCTCAAGGGTATTAGCGCTAAGTGAAATGCAATTACCACGCCCAGGATTTGAACTCGGGGCGATGAGTCCATTTCCTATGGCTTTAACCATTACACCACGCGCTTTCTATTTAGCATTATACAATATGTGCTTGAAGCAGTGTGTGTGCGTGTGTGCATGCGTGCGTGTGTGTGTGCGTGTGAGGTATGTAGAACGTTTTCGCGCTTTTTCAGTCTCAATTGACTTTTGTCATCTCGTCAGTTAATTCAAATTTTACAACAATGCTTCCTTATAGAGCTTTTGTACACCAAATTCGCACGGAAATGTCACTTCCGATTCCTCGTTAAGTGTCTTGACATCGTGATCTCGTCAGTTAATTCAAATCTCACATTATTGAATTAACGCTTCATCGCTGGGCTCGTTTACATAGGACTGTTGTGAATGCAACAAAGGATTATATGATACGGTTACATTTACATCTGATGGAAAATCAACAATGTCTGATGGCATCGTAAGGTAGTCCTATAGTGCTGTGGATTAGTGGTAATGATGTGTTGAACCCGAAGCCATGTCTGATTCCAGAGTCATCAACTAATATTTTACAGTATGGTAACTCTTGTGGGTTATTTGATGCCGAAATCATCTTTTTCCAAGTAGTAGTATGGATTTAATTGAGTAGTAAATAATAATAATAATAATAATAATAATAATGCAAAAAATTAAATTTTGACCATACAACAAAATGGTATATGCACAAACCAGAATCTGTTCTTGAGAACGAAACGCATAAAATTCTCTGGACTTTGAAATAAAAACGGATCACCTTATCCCAGCAAGAAGACCAGACCTAGTGTTGATAAACAAAAAAGAAAGAACTTTTCAACTGGTGGATTTTGCAGTTCCAGCAGATCACAGGGTGAAGCTAAAGGAAAATGAAAAAATGGACAAATATCTGGACCTTGCCATAGAACTAAAAAAGTTATGGAATATTAAAGTCAAAGTGATACCAATTGTAGTTGGTGCACTTGGAACGGTCTCAAAATGATTGGAAAAGGGTTTGGAAAGTCTGGAAATCAGAGGAAGGACTGATACCATTCAGAACACTGCACTGCTGCAATCTGCCAGAATACTCAGAAGAGTCCTGGAAACCCGAGGAGACTTGGAGTCACTCAGACTCCAGTAAAAGACCATCAGCTAATGCTGATGTGAAAAGTCATAATAATAATAATAATAATAATAATAATAATAATTTATAAAACTCACTGGATGTCCCATACTTGCGACCTTGTGTCACATCCTACCTGTGGCGAACGGGTTGGGTAAGCACCTACTTTGAAATGTGAAATGATAATAAATAATAATAAATAATAATACTTATGAACAATTTGACTGGGAATTTTTTTGCCTGAGAAGATTAATTTCTTCTCTCTTTTATCCATTAAAAAATTTCTTTACAACTTTTAAAAAACTTTCTAATCAAATGGTTTTTTAAAGCTTTAAAACAATGATTTATTCTTTAAAACTTTCTAATTTTCTTCTTCATCTTGCTATGTTTCGAGTTTTTCCTTTATTTTCTCGTTTGTGTATTCTTCTTTTTATTTTCTCATTTATTTTGTCTCAATTCTATTTTTCTTCAATTATTTTTTGTTCATTTCCCAATCTTCCATTTCATTTCCATTCCAATCTCTCTCATCTTTGTTCTTCTTCATTCTAATTCTTCAATTTTTGTCTTTACTTTAGCATCAATCAAGCATACTAGCTTTGCATGGAGTTGTCATTTACTCAGATTTACAATGCTTAGCACAATGACAGAAGTTAAGCAGCGACGAATCTGCTCAATGCTTAATTGGGTGACCACTTAAGCAACAGCAGGTATTGTAATCAACCTGTGTCCTTTTTTTTTATCAAAATAACCATAAACCGAACATGAGATACAACCAGTGCCTGAGCGTCTACACTCGATCCTTACGACTGGTGTGTGTGTGTGGGGAGGGGAAGCCTTGAATGCAATGTCCGTTTGAAGGACTCACTTAAAGTAGCACTGGAAGTTTCAAGCAAGTAATCGTGGTCATCGGAGGAAGTTGGTTTATCTGGGTGGGTGGTGGATTGCTTCTGACCAATTTCGAAAAACATAAATGTAATGTCTGGAACGACCTTGAACTTCGGCTTTATCCTCAGAAAGTTCTTGTAATACTTGTTAAAAGATCCGCCAATGTTGACCTGAAACGGAAAGCCATTGGTGTATAGATGAAAGGAAGAGACCCCACGTGGAATATCAAATAGAGATCCTTTGCCACAATACCGGAGGAAAAGAATGGAAGTCAACGGGAGGGGGACGTAAAAAGTATACTATTATACAGGAGGCGTGTGGTCTAATGGTTAGAGTCATGGGAAATGGACCCGTCGACCGGAATTCAATTCCTGGACGAAGCTGTTTGCATTTCACATGGCGCTAATACCTTGGGAAAGGTATGAATCCAGTCTTTCCTCAAGTTATGGGTGAATAGCAGGGAAAATTGGACTTTTAACCTTGGTTAGGTAACCAGTTCAGGAGAAGGAAAACTCTGAATTCAAACCTGTTAAACTCCGCTTAAGAAATTAACCTTTTGTCGCATCCTGCTTGTGTGGGTGGTTGGTATATATATATATATATATATATATATATATATATATATATATATGAGAAATAAATAAACAAACGATGTGTTTTTGCTATGGCTTTTTAGCCGACAAAACGAAAAATCTGGGAAGGGCCGGTTGGTGTAATGGTTACGGTCCCCGCTTGACAGTCAGGGTTCGAATCACGCACAAAGCGGTCTTCCTGTCTATCGCTCTGCTGATGAGGCCTAATAGGCCGAAATGTACATACAGAGATTGATTTTTCTCGATTTGTTTAGCCTTACATTTGAATAGGTATGCCCGCCTAATTAATTAATGATAATTAATTAATTTTCAAAATTAGGTACGACTTCAATTAAGCACATATTATCCCAAATATATATATATATATATATATATATATATATATATATATATGAAGTTATTTGGTTATGGAAACTTACCTACCTGGTTTAAATCTAACGAACTTTATTTAAAACTAACTTACTAGTATGTTCACAATTTATGACTTCTCATGAATTGTAACATGTTCAAAGCTTGGCGCTAGCCCTTTCGGTTGGGTTTAGAATGCGCTGACTGTATTCCAAAGCAACCCTGTCGACTTTGGGTTGTAGAATACGCCAACTGCATTTCTACAGATGGGTGAAATCCCCCTAAATGGGGCCAATTGTTGGCTGTGAGTGGCAACCCCTGATGCATAAGGATAGAATCGTGGTTGATAAACAGTCCATAAAAGGGTAGGCACTACTGCGGGGTGGGGGCAGTCTGAGAAGCCCCCTTTGATAGGCTGGTCACATCAAGCCCTAGCTCCTATATGAAGTCCTGTATTATATATACTAGCAAATATATGCACCCTCCGGGTGCAAGTATTTAAGTTTAAATGTAATAAAATATTAGATTAAATCAGAAAGGCTAATGAAACTAATTAAGAATTCAAATAAAAAGATTTGAAACGGAAGGGGTATAATCGGAAAATAGAACAACTGAAACTTACTCTTTCATCACTTTCGTTTTTCAATGCTAAATTTTTCTAATTTAACTATCTAGTTAAAATAGGAAGTAAAGAATAAAATTACAATTATTTCTTCTTGTTAATGAATTTTTTTAGGATTTATTGAAGAGATTTTTACTCATATTCATTAAGATAAAACCAAACAATTCGAAATCAATAATACCAAACACATTTTTATTAAAATCAATTTTTTTAATATCAATATGCAAATTAGCTTTACGTTTACACTGAAAACTGGTATTTTGTTGTATATATAAATACAAGTGCATGTTATTAGTATTTAGGTAAGGCCAACAGTATTAATAATGTCAAACAGTTTTATTATTAATTGAGGTTTAAATAGAAATAGAATCATGGAGAATGTGACGTAAATAACTAAGGGAATTGTGACTTGAGTTGTAATATAGTTTCGGTTACAGACAGAAAAAAACCACAATCTCCATTATAATAAGATATATATATATATATATATATATAATACAGGACTTCCCAAACTTTTTATCTGATGCATCTCTTGTAACCAAATTTAATTTCCATTCATCCCAAATAAATTAATTGAACATAAAATTACACAACTTGACTAATTTGACAAAGTTTAATACAATTTATATATATTTATTCCTCTGGAATAAGATATATAATTTTTTCTGGTGCTCTGAAGAGTGCAGAGTACCCCTTCATTGCCATTACTCCCAGGCTTACTCTCTGCCAGTGAAATGCCAATTCTGGAGCACTTAGTAAAGTGGAGTACCCCTTCATCACCATTACTCCCAGGTTTACTCTGACCCGGATTTGTAGTACCTGTTAGGGCCTCATCTATAAGTTAAACAGAACAAAATGAGTTTTTAAAAATGTATTTAAAAGATTTAGTTAAAAAATGGAGTACCTATCAAGAATTATATAAACATAAACGTCTTCGGCATAAAATGACCCAATGGGTTGACATGCCGTAAAATCCAACCAACCAGCCAATCTTATTTAGAGTGATAGTACCTGTGATGACCCCATCTATGTTATAGTGTATAAAATTGGCTTCTAGTTGTCTTTTGATATTGATAAGTAAAGTAAATTTGGCATCGTGACCTATTCTCGGTATCAGCCGGATAGCAACGGAGTCTATTCCCTTTTCGCTAGCACAAAACCAGAGATTATTTTGCTGAGATGGGGTGCAACATCTACCGCCAGCTCCCATATGCTTTACAGCACAGATCAGAATACCCTCTGTTAATTACCTATGTTACTCATCCGCTGGATTAGCGAGGATGGTATAGAACACGGGATCTGAACATGCTGAGGCGTAAGTGATTGAGCGATAGATAGATAGATAGATAGATAGATATTGACAGAATGAAATTGATAGACTATATAATTGAATAGATAGATAGTAAAATCAATAAACTGATAGATAAAAGTATAGAAATAAGGAAGGAGACTCATGTATAAAGATACATAAAACGTCATGATTGAATCAGACGGGAATAG
>CM042153.1:39407769-39415269 GCA_023376005.1 Doryteuthis pealeii
TTAGTTGTCTTTACTAGTAGATCTGATTATAAGAAGAAGCAGACTTATAACTCAATGTATATAAAATAAACATTTTACGAGTCTGTGCAAAATGACGTGAACATTCGACGCCATTTTGACTGCCATCAGGCGCCTTTTTTCGTTGGTGCCAGCAAGATTCTGTTCTCGGTTTGCCCAGACTCTTCTAAATGAGATTAGGATTTACTCTTTGCAAAGTCTTCTACCATTCTTTACTTTTTCTTTTCTTTTTTCCTTCAGACACTTGTTCATTCTTTCTGTTTATCTTCGTTTTCGACGAGACATCCATTGAAGTCTACAAAACTAGAATTCTGCCCAAGGAAAAAGGTTTTAATACTTTATTTGCCAAATAGAATACGTTTGTTACTCTCCTTATTCGCTTTTGATTTGGAGGGTAATGAACTGTCAATGACGGTAGATATAAAACATGGATGAAATATCCCCCCTCTCTCTCTCTCTCTCTCTCTCTCTCTCTCTCTCTCTCTCTCTCTCTCTATATATATATATATATATATTATATATAGTGTGGGATTGTCACTGTTTCAGCTTTTACTGGAACGGTGTGTCAAACGCAGTATCATTAGGAGAGTACTCAATATAAAATAGAGCTGTTATATAATATAATAAAATAAATATATAAAGGTTTTACATATCTATTTATTTGGTGACAAAAGAACAGTCACAACCATTTTGGTTTCATACGTCAGCAATCATCAGGTGAACTTATTTCAAAACTTGTTGTTCCTTTGTCACCAAATAAATAGATATGTAAAAGCTTATATATTATTTATTTATATATATATATATATATATATATATATATATATATATATATGGCCGGGTTAGCTCAGTCGGTATAGCGTTCCTAGGTTCCTAGTTCGATACCGGCCTCCCAACTCAACTCAACGTATGAGTAGCACGGGGATCTGCGCGGTAAAGTAAGGAGCTGTTGGTAGGTGTGGTGCTCCACCTCAGACGCAAAAACAATCTCATTGGTCTAGCACTAGTGAAAGGGGGATAGAGTCCCTCACAGATTGGCTGATACCGACTCTAGGCCACCCCGACAACTTACTTTACTTATATATATATATATATATTTATATATATATATATATATATATATATATATATATAATTATCAACGCACCAGCAGGATGTGACACAAGGTCAATTTAGTAAGCGGAATTTAACAGGTTCAAATTATTCAGCGTTTTCGCTCTCCTAGATTGGTTACCTAGCCATAGTTAAAGAGCCCAGTCTGCCCTACTATTTACCCATACCTGAAGGGAGAGTAGTTGGATGCATACCTTTCCCAAGAGTGTTAGTGCTATGTGAAATGCAAACAGTATCGTCCAGGATTTGAACTTGGGTCGACGAATCCATTTCTTACGACTCAAACTATTACATCACATCTATCTCCTTCCCTCTCATTCTCTCTCTCTCTCTCTCTCTCTCTATATATATATATATATATATATATATATATATATATATATATATCTGAGGACTGAAGGATTGAATAAATCCGACAAAATGTGGTTGAAAATAGAGGAAAAAGTAGATATAACAACACAGCAACTAAATTCTATTAATATTTCGCTGTTTGGCTGAAACTTTTTCAAAATTTTATTGGACCAAGTAACCAATAACAAAAATTCGGAAGCGGAAGTTACCGGTGATGAGTTAAAATATGAACCTTTCATTAAGCTGTTCATTTGGCGTGCTTATTGGTTACTTGGTCCGTTTTATTGAGATAAATGCTTGTACATTCTGCTTTTATACTGAAAAGGTAATTGGGTAAGGGAGGAAAGTTGGGAGGATTTTGGTGTGTGGTATAGAGGAATGAGAAAAGTATGGGTGAGTTTAGTATGTGGGGAATGGTATTTTACGGGATCAGTCGGTTGACTTTGAAGAAAATTTGATAGTCAGAGTGTAGGTTAGTGTGAGGTGTCTGGTGTCAGCTAAGGTTTGTGTACCGAGGGGCCTGGAATATTTTATTTGAATATATTTGAGAGAATTCCTTAAAGATTTGGTTGAGATATATACTTTTATATTTAAAAGGTAATTGAGTAAGGGAAGGACAGAGGAGAAGTGAGAGAGGAGGGATTGGGTTTTGTATGTGGGGTGTAGAGGTCAGTGTGTTGTCTTTGAAAAAATTTGATAGTTAGTGTGTAGGTCAGTGTATGATGATGGTCGTCAGCAGAGGTTTGTGAATCATTACGAGTGGAATGTTTCTGTTAGGAATTTTTTTGTTCTTATCCGTTTTCGAATTTGATTTTGTTCTTGTGAGCTAGGATTTTTGAAATAGCTATGTCAAGGTTGAAGAAAACTTGTCTTTGCTTCACCACTCTGCAGTTTGCAATGCAATTTCAGAATCTTATTATGATGTAGATTATGCAACTGTCTGTAACCGAAACTACGTCACTACTGACGTCACAATTCCCTTAGTTATATAAGTTATATTCTCAATGATTATGAAATAGTCATTATTTAATCTTAATTAGCATTATCATTTTAGTCATCAACGATGTATCTAGCTGAGTTAGATTTGCTGCAAAACTGCCCATATTATTAATGCATTAAAACACTGAAATATGCGCCATATATCTCTAAGAAATAAAGAATTACATAGTATATGGTGGGAATAGTTTGCATAATGATTTTAACAAAACTGGGTTTAATAGATAATTATTTGCTGTTCTCTAATAGTATCAATTCTATGTATAGTTTTATATAGAAATCAATTAAAATAACAAATAAATAATAAATAAATAAGTGTAATATTTTTTTATATTCGTTCTTATTTAGTTTCGTTAGTCTTTCTAATTTAGTATAATATTCTATTTCATTAAAACTTAAATTCTTGCGCCCAGGGGCCACATACCTTTGCTAGTTTAGATAATAGAAAATCACTTAGTCTATCTCTTAAGGGAGATAACTCTTCCCAAACGATCGATTTGACTCGTTAGTAAAAGAACAGCAGGAAAGAACTGAACCCCCTTGTAGAGACCATTAGAATATACGACCAGGATATAGGAATGTAAATTGGGATCGAAAAGCGTGTCATGCTCGTGACGAAAAAGTAGAAAAAAAAAAACAATGAAAGAAATAAAAGCACTAAATCAGGAAAATATAAGAACACTTGGATATAAAGAGAATTACAACTACTTGTGAATATTGGAAGTGGGCACCATCAGTGAAAGAAAGGGTAAGTAAAGAGTACTTTAAAAGAACAAGAAAGCTTCTGGAAAACATGTTCTGCAGCAGAAATCTCATCAAGGCAATAAACACCAAGACTGTCTCATTGTAAGATACTTTGGCACCATCCTTAAAATGGACACAGGTGGAAATTCGACAGATGGAGCAAAGGACAAGGAAATTGATATCCATGCATAAGTAATAGGCGAAAAATAAAACAAATATTGTTGAGTTGCAAATGCATTTTAAGTGTTTTGTATTATTATTTGTTGTTCCAAACACTCTGAGTTAGAAAACTATTTGTGTCTTCTTTGCGACTTCGTGAAATTGGTTTGTTTTACAGCATCTCAAACTCATTTAATGTCATCAAAGTTTTGAGGTGAATTTAATTCTTAATTGATACTTAATTTTTTAAATAAAATCATGTTTTTCTATTTAACCCATACATGGGACCCTAACAGGTACTACCACTCCGGGTCAGAGGGGACCAGGGAACAATGATGATGAAGGGGTGCTCTCCATTTCCCAAACCTCCAGAACTGGAACCTCACCATCAGTTGAAGTTTAACGTTATACCCAGGACATGAAGACCCTCAGCCACCTCCTTCTAGCACCCATATGATAAAAAATGTTTGGGGTTGCCTTAAAGGCAATAGTATTGGGACAATCATGTAGGTACTTGGGCTCGACTTGACCAGCCATCGGAGGAGTCTTACCCTTCTGCAGAGGTGCAGTGAGTGTATTCTGACACCCCAGCCGACAGGTCGGTTCGCGAAATTGTATGAAAAATAACTGATGAATAATAAATATATGAAAAATTATCTCTAATATAATCATGTTATTCTCAAACGTATTAAAAGCAATCCTATGAATAGTTTTATATAGAAATTAATTAAAACAACAAATAAATAAATAAGTGTAATATTTTTATATTCGTTCTTATTTAATTTCGTTAGTTTTCAAATATAATCTAATATTCCATTACATTAAAAATTGAATTCTTTCACCCAGGGGACGCACACCTTTGCTAGTTTAGGTAATAGAAAGTCACTTAGTCTATCTTTAAAGGGAGAAAACTATTATAGACGCTTGGTTTCCTTTAAAAAGACTCGAACCCATTAGCAATGTAATCATTTACTTAGCTTAAACTAGTTTAGCACAAGGTCAATATTATGGAGCACCTAAAAAGACTCGAACCCATTAGCAATATAATCATATACTAAGCTTATATTTGTTTGGCACAAGGCGAGTGAGATAGTGCACTGAATGAGACGAAATCGTTAGCAATGGTGTACTATACTAGCACACCATTACACTACGTGAGACGCCATATTGGAATGTATTAAGTTTTGCCTCGTCATGTACACTGATCTCAGATTGTTACTGTTGTTCCTAAGTGGTCGCCCAAAACAAATGTAAACGTAGGCGTATAATAAATATAATTAGGATCTAAAATTAAAGCGAAAAACAAATTCTTTCATTTTTTCTACATTTTCTTTTAGTTTGGAGTAATTATCATTCCTCATTCTTAGGTTCAACTGTTTCTTATCTTTGTTTCAAATTAATCGGCTTTTTCTAATAAACATCTCTCGTTAAATTAATGACTATAGAGTACAGCAACAACTCACAAACGTTATTCCCCCTCCCCCCTCTCTCTCTCTCTCTCTCATTCTGCGTTACAGATTTTCTTTACCTTAGCACTAATTAACAGATTCCTCCATGATATTAAGAAATTGGCCAGAAAACTTCAAAGGATCGGGAAAAAAAACCCGTCGGACACGAGATGTCCGTCTGGCTTATTAGTTCATGCATTAAAGAAAAGAAAATACCAATATATATATATATATATATATATATATATATATATATATATATAAAGCGGGTGCGAAGATGGTGCGGTAGTAAGATGTCTGACTGATGACAATTCGGCCGGGTTTTGAACCTATCCTGTCTTATCGAGTCACACTTATGAGCCGTGAAACGGCGAAACAGTACTGTATGTGAATGACAATATATATATATATATATATATATATTATATATATAATATATGTGTGTGTGTGTGTGTGTGTGTGTGTGTGTGTGTGTGTGTGTGTGTAAAAATGTAGAAATCACAAAATGTTCCAAAGGAGGAATATTTATTTTTGATTGTAATGTCGACGCTATAACATTTCGGTCTTTGCAAACTTAGCGTCGCCATTTCTGTCAAGAATGAATATTCATCCTTTGAAATATTTTTTGCTTTTGTACATTTTTCCACATACTGTCGGATTGATTTCCCCATTTTACTCCATATATATATATATATATATATATATATATATATATATATATATGTAAATGTTAGGGTTAGCGTACATCAAAGGTTATCGGCGTTTGGTTGCTATTTTCAAACCAAGTATGTTACCAAGTGCCGTTGACGTTATACCTACGCCACTCTAACTGAGATATATATGCTCTATCAAATATTGAACACTCTTTACTTATATATATATATATATATATATATATATATATATATATATATATACAAGTACGTCCGTCTAGCCCAAATAATGGTGGAGTATTGGCTACCATCGACTGTTCAGCCATGGCGTATAGGTGGCCCAACTGGAAGGTTTTACTCACCAGAGGTGCAACCCTAACCAACAGAGATAGATAAATAAGGGTAGATGTTTAATACTTATCTCTTTTAATTGGTTCTTTTAAGGGGTAAAAAATAATTTAAATGAATATTTTGTTATCACTTTAACGCAACAAGTGATCAAGAAAAACAAGAAATAGGGAACTGAATTCAAGCTTTTGTTATATGGACCAAACAGTTTTTAGAAAAATAGAATTATGTTTCAAAACACTCAAATGTTTAGGATTACATATAAAAAAAATAATATTTTAAATGTAAGCAAAAAAATGTTTCCAATCTAAACATTGTGATATACAAATTCTGGGCAACTTTTTAATTCTATAAATTATTTCCCTCTTATTCTCTCTTACTTCTTTTTCTCCCTTTTTTCACTCCCTCCAGGCCTTCTTAAAAAATGTACTTAGTCCGGTAATGAACGAGGTACTTTTGTATATATATATATATATATATATATATATATATATATATATAATTAACAATGCTGTATTTAGAAATAAGGAGTGATCAATATCACTGATAAAACATATGTAGATTTAAATTAGAATAGCGTAGACACAATGTCAACTGCGCCCGGTGACTGTCAGTTTATCGCCTATGTGATCTTTAGACCAAGTGGATAATGTCCGTAAATGTGTCATCTCTGACCTCAAGACTTAAAAACATTAAGCAATTCCTAAGTTGATTTCTTAATTGCATAGAAATACATTAAGAATCATTCCCATTTTGATATTTTCGGTAGAGATCACCAATAATCTTTAAAAGAGTTATCTCTCTTTATAACTTTAAATCAGACATAAAAGCGTCCATTTAAAGAGCATTATATGTAAGTAAATGTGAAATTATTCACATGTATACATTTCTATGTGTATGTACATGCATTAAGAACCTGTTATTTTTTTAATAATAAGCACTCATGTAGATTTAAGATGAATGACTGTACGAATATGTCTACTACTGGCATGCGTGTGTTTGCGCATGCGTGTGTAAGGTTTTCATTTGTGTTCGAACCCAAATGTGGAATTGGACGTGATTCTTTTGCCTTTTAACTTGGCATTGTTAATCTTTAACTCTTATCTCCGATCATTACAAAGTGTTGCCAATCCATTATCTTATTATAATGGAGGTTGTGTTTTTCTTTCTGTAACCGAAACTATATTTTGTTATTTATGTCACATTCTCCATGTTTTTATATAATTTAAACCTCAATTATTAATGAAATTGGTTAATATTATTAATAATGTTTACCATATCTACATACTAATAACAGGCAACTGTATTTATAAATACAACAAAATAGCGGTCTACCGTGTGAACGGGAACGCTAACTTGCATATTGATATTAAAAATTTGATTTTGATAAAGATGTGCTTAATATTATTCATTTCTAATTGTTTGGTTTTATCTTAATAAATATGAGCGAAAAACTCTCGGGGATAAATCTTAAAAGAAATCCATTAACAAGAAGAAATAACTGCAATTTTATTCTTTATTTCATATGTTAACTAAATAGTTAAATTAGAAAGATTTAGCAATGAAAGACGAGGGTGATGGAAGAGTAAGTTTCAGTTGTTCTATTTTTCAATTATATCCTCCTCTGTTTCCAATCTTTTTATCTGCATTCTTATTTAGTTTCATTAGCC
>CM042153.1:39420269-39437769 GCA_023376005.1 Doryteuthis pealeii
CTTATTTTCCCCATATATATATAAATATATATATATATATATATATATATATATATATATATATATATATATATACATATACATATATATATATATATATACAGAGAGAGAGAGACAGAGACAGAGACAGAGACAGAGAGAAATTGGTTGGTTTTACGGTATGTCAATCTCTGATGGATTATTTAATGCTGAAGTCAGTGTTTTTATATTGCAAGAAATTATATGGTTTCAAGTAACTAATGGTTGGCATCAAGTAACTATTCTTTATCCTAATAATTTATACACAAGTATATGGTTTTAAGTCTGTTTGTTTGTTTGTTTATTGATTTTAACGGCATATCAACCCGTCTGGGGTTATGTCATGCCTAACGGTTAGGAAGTTGTACATATCGTGTATTTATATTTATACTTTTTAGTAATTGGCTTTAAAAATGTGTTAGCATTATTTGGGATTATGTAGTATGGTATTGATTTGTTTCATATTTTAAGTAACTCTTTGTATTTGATGATAATAATAATGATATTTGCGCACAGTTATGTGGTTAAAATAACTCCTATCTCTAACATTAATGAATTCTACTTAATTATACGGTTTCAAGTACAGAGCCCAGTTAGTCGGTAGAGCATGCCCAGAGGAACCACACTCAATGCACAGCTTGGATATGTGCAGTGAAATAAGGGGCTGACAGTAGATGTGGCGCCTCCCCTCTGATGCAAATTAATAGGCCACTCCGCCAACTTAACCACTTACTATATGGTTTCAAGTAATTAATAATTAACATTTCATTCACTCTTCCTTTCCCGTGTATATATATATATATATATATATATATATATATATATATATATAATCATTGGCATTTCAGTCTTGAAAGACTATGGTAAAGTTTTTTTTATGTGCCCCTGGAGTTATAGCGCCTCCTGTGACTGTGAATTCCGGTGTTTGGAAAACATTCTCGACCACAGATTTTGCATCTGAAGGTTGTCCCTGAAGATGTTGATGTTCCGATGCATTGTTGCCGCTGCTTTCTGGGCCTCTTAGCTTCCTGGTGTTGTGTCAGGGTGACTTCTGACATGCGCAGTCTTCAAAGGAGATTCTGCAGCCACCGAGGGCGGTCCTGAGCCAAATTTTCCCAGCTAGAAGGGGCAATGCCAAAGCAGCTGAGATTATTCTTGCAGACATCCTTGAATCGCCGCTGGGGGCAACCAATCTGTCTTTTACCAGACGTAAGCTCTCCATAGAGGATGTCTTTTGGGATTCGTCCATCATCCATCCGACGTACATGACCCAACCATCGGAGACGACGTTGTCTCAGTAGAGAGTACACGCTATATATATATATATATATATATATATATATATATATATATATATATATATATATATATATATATATATATATCTCTATATATATATATGTGTTGTCGGAGGCACTGGTTCGTTTACAATTATTTTTAGTATTGGTAAAAAAGCTCCTTCTATAAAGGAAGTTGAGCTTTTCTGAAAATAATTAAAACGCTGTCTAAACAGGTTTATTTAAACCCCTTATCTTGACCGTAGCAAGAGTTAAAACCTACCCATCTAAAGACTGCATTAGCACGAAACAGTCTCGGGGATGTAACACTGGGTCAATTTATAGCATCGTTTTTTAACCATCTCATGTCCACGCAACATACACACACACATACACACACACACACACATACACACACACATACACACACACACACACACACACATATATATATATATGTGTGTGTGTGTGTGTTTATATATATATATATATATATATATATATATATATATAGAGAGAGAGAGAGAGAGAGAGAGAGAGAGAGAGATTTTCAAACTAATCAGTTACCATGCGCCGTTGACTTTATGTCAACGCTACCCTATATATATATATATATATATATATATATATATATATATATATATATATATATGTGTGTGTGTGTGTGTGTGTGTGTGTGTGTGTGTTGTGTGTGAGAGAGAGAGAGAGAGAGAGAGAGAGAGACAAACCGAACAGACATACCGAGACAGATATATATATATATATATATATATATATATATATATATATATAGAGAGAGAGAGAGAGAGAGAGAGAGATTAGATTTTTTAATATTATTGCAGTCATAGGTGATGTAACTCATTGCCTACCAAATTTCCATCACAGCTGTACCAAAATTTATTGGTAGTTTTTTTACCTGTATGATAGGATATTTAAAGTTTCCCTATCTAGACAAAATAAAAGACGACACGAGTAGTGATCACGTAGTGATTTTTTTCCTTGTCAACAAGTGACACAGGCGATAGCCACCGTCAGCGGCTTACGCTAGGATTGCAGTGGTGGTGTAGAGGGCGTCGCTTTGAGCGTAATAGAGTTAAGCAGAGAGTTAAGAGTTCTGTTTTAAGAGATTCACCATTATCCACATTGCAGTGATAATCCTTTCAAGTTTATCAATGTCTTTTCTGTTTGGATTTCATTTTTTTAAGTTAGTTTAGCTGACATTATCTAAAGAATTTACTAATCTTATTTAAACAAAATAACCTTCTGATATCTCATGCGTCGTTCCTACAAACTAATCTCAGATAATAATCTTCTTTAAGGAATTAGAAAACACACACACACACACACACAACATATATATATATATATATATATATATATATATATATATATATATGCTCCTTTTGAGTTTTCACATCAGCATCAGCTGATGGATTTCCACTGGAGTCTGAGTGACAGCAAGTCTCCTCAGGTCTCCAGGACTCTTCTGAGTATTCTGGCAGATTGCAGCAGTGCAGTGTTCTGAATGGTTTCAATCCTTCCTCTGATTTCCAAACTTTCCAAACCCTTTTCTAATCCTTTTGGGACTGTTCCAAGTGCACCAACTACAATTGGTATCACTTTCACTTTCATATTCCATAACTTTTTCAGTTCTCTGGCAAGGTCTAGATATTTGTCCATTTTTTCATTTTCCTTTAGCTTGAACCTGTGATCTGCTGGCACTGCAAAATCCACCAGTTGACTATTATTATTATTATTATTATTATTATTATTATTATTATTATTATTATTATACTGAAGCTGATATAATCAACTTTTGCTTACTAATGGCTTTTTACTGTTTAGTTTAATGACATGAAAATTGTATTAAATTATTCCTTACTTTTAGGATTGAATTATGTTTGAAAGAAAAATTCTGTTTTAATTGGTTCTAATTAGTCGTAATTTGCAATTAAGACAATCTCTTACTTTACATTCTGCCTATCACTTTCTTCCTCTATATGTATATCTTGACTACCTCTTCGTTATATAATGTTAGTGTTTCTCTGGAGAGTAGAGAGAGAGAGAGAGAGAGAGAGAGAGAGAGAGAGAGAGAGAGAGAGAGAGAGAGAGAGAGAGAGAGAGATCCCTTAGAATTTGAAATGTATTTCTATGTTAAATTTCACAACCAGCAACCCGTAGCTTAAATAAGGTCAAACATTCCCTGTCTTAGAAAGCTTACAAAATGATTTTATGTTATCGTCCGGCCATATTTGTATTTTTTTTTATTATTATTCGCTTTGCTAACTCACTTTCCCCTAATCTCAATTACCTCCCCAGAGCTGAATCGGTGACACAACAGGTCACGTTTTGTCTAGTACATATATATATATATATATATATATATATATATATATATATATATACAACAAGGAAGAGTTGTTACCGGCAGCGGTATGATCCTCAGGAGAGCTAGCGAAGTGAACCCCGAAAACAAATCCGGAGCTGGAGTCCTTAAGATGACGTAGCGCTGAACTTTTCTTTGGCCCACAGTGTGGAGGGGGGATCTGCTGCTTGGGCAACAGCACATCTTCCATATCAACCCTCCCAGGCTAAACAGTCAAAAGAAATATGGACACTACTCGATCGTCTTTCGCCGACGGAAGGATGCCAACATATGTGTGTGTGTGTGTGTGTGTGTGTGTGTGTTCCGATAAAATTAGCGGTCTGATGAAACTCATAAGTATACACAGATACCTGTGGGTAGAAATTGATCTATAACTGCAAAATGGCCGATTTCTAACCCTTTTTATTGACCAATTATATTGCTTTGTTCAATAACATTGAACATCGATCTCTCAACTTGGACCTGAAGAACTCTAACATTCCGTTGTTGGAGAAAGGTCCAATTCATCCTTATACCAACTAACCTGGTCACCTACTTACGGGGATATATATATATATATATATATATATATATATATATATGTGTGTGTATATATATATATATGTGTGTGTGTGTGTGTGTGTGTGTGTGTGTGTGCATCAACCCTTTCATACAATCAAGATGTGACACAACCTTTTGCTAGACCGGTTGCCATACCAAGGTTAAAGAGCTCAGCCTTTCCTACTATCTACCCATAGCTGGAGGGAGAATAGTTGGATTCACACATTTACAAGGACATTAGTACTATATGAAATGCAAACAGTCACATCCAGGTTTTGAACTCGGGTCGCCGTGTCCAGGAACTAGGAAACGCTTTTTTAAAAAGATTCCATTTTTCAACGTAATCAATTTCTAATATTTCTCCTATATTAGCGGTTTTTCTATTAAAAATCAAAACATTTTGCTCTGAACAAAACGGACTGTTTTACATGTTTTTCTACTCTTATTCTATTTTATATTCAAATAATTCATAAAGATATCCTTAGTAAACAATTAGAATTTCAAGCAAATAAAAAAATAAAGTCGGCGATGTGGCCTTTTGTTAGCATCAGCTAGACAACGAGGGAGTCTATCCCCTTTTCATTATTACTTTTCAATGTGATTGTTTTTGCGTCTATGCTGGAGCACCACAGCCACAATTAACCTCTACCTTTACCGCAAAGATTCAAGGTGTGCTAATCATGCGTTGAGTTGGTGAGTGCCAGTATCGAACCAGGAACATTTTGGTTCCTTGGAGAAATATGAGTTTGTGTCTCTTAATATCTGTCTGTGGACCCTCACAGGGTGTGTAAAGACTAACGAGTTAGGTTGAGACCATTACGAATGAGATTGATTCCCACTATTGTTGGTTGTTTTTATTTTACGGTATATCAACCCTTTTCGGGTCATTTAATGCCAAATCAAGACATTGCAGTTTGTATCTGGTGTCGCTTAAATCGTAACCCATCTAAGTAGTGAACAGGCTTATCGCCGCTTAATATCAGTAATCTAGCAGTATCTAACTATAATTTTAAATACTTACATTTTTTAAATTCCTAAAATAGTATCATTTTTTCTCTGCTCCGTCATTATATTTATAAATAGCTATAATTATCTCTTATTACAATGGAGATTGTGTGTTTTTCTGTTTGTAACCAAAACTATATCACTACTCAAGTCACGATTCCCTTAGTTATTAACGTCACATTTTCCATGAATTTATTTTTATTTAAACCTCAATTATTGATAAGTTTGTTTTACTGTATGTTTAATACTATTGACCATATATACATACTTATAACATGCAATTGTATTTATATATACAGCAAAATAGCGGTTTACAGTGTGAACGGGGATGCTAACTTACATATTGATATTAAAAATTTGACTTTAATAAATATATGCTTAGTATTATCGATTTCTAATTGTTTGGTTTTATCTTAATGAATATGAGCAAAAATCACGGGGATAAATCTTAAAAGAAATTCATTAACAAGAAGAAATAACTGTAATTTTATTATTTACTTCCTATTTTAACTAAATAGTTAAATTAGAAAAAATTAGCAATGAAAGGCGGGAATGATAGAAGAATAAGTTTCAGTTGTTCTATTTTTCGATTATAACCCCCTCTGTTTCAAATCTTTTTATCTGCATTCTTATTTAGTTTCATTAGCCTTTCTAATTTCATGTATTTTATTACATTAAAACTTAACTACATTCGGAGGGTGCATATATTTGCTAGTTACAAATAATAAACATGTTGGATTATTATAAATATTTGAAGGTTATTCAAGGTTCTTGACACAATATCTTTCAACAGTAATTTTGTAACAATATTACACAAGAGAGGTAGGATTTACTATTGTATGGGAGACTATAATAATAATATATTCATCATTCATCATGATGAATATACTATTATTATAGTCTCCCATACAATAGTATTACTATTGTATGGGAGACTATAATAATAATATATTACATGTTGGATTATTATAAACATTTGAAGGTTATTCAAGGTTCTTGACACAATGTCTTTCAACAGTATCTTTGTTCCAATATTACATAAGAAAGGTAGAATTTACTATTGTATGGAAGACTATAATAATAATATATCACAATGCTTACACTAATTAAAATAGGTTTGTATTATGATTATTGCTTTGACTAAAATTTGTTAAATGTTTTGCGTAGATGAATTTAGACAAATGTTTATTGAATCCAATTAGTGACTTTCCTTGAAATATTCCGATATATAAAGATATTTTTACATTTCCCAAAATAATATCTTTTTTCTCTCTCGTTTACGTCATTATATTCATAAATATATCTATGCTTACAGGTTGACTACAAAATGGCTGAAATGGTATCGCTTTTTATTGTTGATGTTTTATATTCTCAGAAAATCAAGAATTTTGACGTTTTATCTATCGACACACTCATCCGGAAAATGTTAGTTCTTAGTTATAGAAGCCAAAAAATGCGATACCAATTAAATCAGCAGTATCTATCTATCTATCTATCTATCTATCTATCTATCACATTCTATTTATATCTATCTATATATCTACCTTATTATATTTCCCTCAATATATCTATCTCTCTTTCTATCTCTCCCTCCTCCTCTATCTATCTCATTCTATTCATATCTATATATCTATCTATCTTATTCTATTTTTCTCAATATATCTATCTATCCCTCTCTCTCTCTCTCTCTCTCTCTATATATATATATATATATATATATATATATATATATACACACATACACACACACACACACACACACACACACATATATATATATTATATATATATATATATATATATATATATCGATAGATAGATAAATTTCTGTAACTGTCACCTTATTATTTCTGCGCATATGTCAATTATGACATCATTAGTAAAAGGCAATGAACTGACGAAGCAGAATCATAATATCCGAATAATTAACTTCTGATTTCGTTAAATTAGAAAATAACAACGAAAAATGTGTAAAATAGAAAAGAAAAAACAATAAAAAACAGTAAAACAGTAAAACTAAAACAAAAAACAAAAAATAACTAGAATAACAAGAATAACACTGTCCCATAATTGCAAATTAAAGCTTAGTAAATATATCTCAACAAAACAAACCCATTCGCCCCGATACAAAACGGAGCGTATAGCATCGGGGAGAATGAATTTGGTTTTTTCTATAAATATATGTGATTACAACAAGTGCTTATCAAAATTGCCATCAAAATTATCAAAAAAAAAAGATAAAAAAAGAAAGAAAACCGAATTGATAGTGTTTAATGTTGGATTTTATCAAGTGTTCAGCTCTGTTACAAGTTGAACTCTAAACAATCCCAAGAGTGTTGGCAGGTGGTTTATATAGAGCTTTGGGTTATTCCATTATGAACTCTGGCAAGTTCACTTCCTGGGTTTTGATTGGCTGATGGTATTCAGGGTAAGTACTGATATGGATAAGTACCCACTCTTCAGCCCTCAGTCTGTACTGTGCCAGCAGCATGCAAGAACTGTGTTTAAGTTACTGCTTGCATGTTGTTCTTGTCTGCTAACACGATGGTAGTTAGAATCCCACTGCGACGGTGAGTATTGTATTGTTTCTATAATATCTGGGGGATAACTTCTACAGTAACAATGGCAACAAAGGTATACTCTAAACTCCTCGAATCTCAAGAACTGGAGCTTTACCACCAGATGCAGCTTTTTAACAAAATACATTTACTAACTTATTGGATTTTATCAAGTGTTCAGCTCTGTTACAAGTTGAACTCTAAACAACCTCCAGAGTGTTCAGGGTGAGTAATGATATGGATAAATACCCACTCTTCAGCCCTCAGTCTGTACTGTGCCAGCACCATGCAAGGACCGTATTTAAGTTACAGCTTGCATGATGTTCCTTGTCTGCTGACTCGACGGTATCTTCCAGTGTGCTAGCTTTAACAATATTTGCTTGATCTAGCAACCCGGATTCCGGGTCTTGTTGAGGTAACCAAGTTTTAGTAGTGACGGTATTTGTCCATGTTATCCGCCCAAAGTGAAAGTGGAAGATAGAGTCGTGAGTAGACAAACCTTCGAAGAACGAAGAACGAATCAAAGATATAAGAAGAGATGTAACATAATAGGATGGAAAAGACAGGAATACAAGAAATTACGTGGAAAGATTTTGATGACGAAGCACTAGGACATTTGTCGAATTCTGATTGGTTATGACAAGGGAGTTAAGAGGGTGAGAAAAAGAGAGAGGGAGGTAAGATCAGTTTGGAACGAAGCAGTGGCTGTGTCAGACGCATGATGCGTGTCTGTCACCCAAGGCATTTTGATTTGGCAATAGAATAAGATAACTCACGAGAAAAACAAGAACGCTTTGTGTCCAACAACCAGATTCCAGTCTCTCAAAGTGAAACAGGAATGGAAGATAAATACTTTACAATTATTATTGTCACGTCATCCCTCTTAAAATGGACCAACTACGTTACAGAGATATATATTTACTAACCCCTCCGCACGAGCAGGATGTGACACAAGGTCAATTTCTTAAGCAAAGTTCAACAAGTTTGAATTCAGAGTTTTCCTTCTCCTAGTCCGGTTGCCTAACCAAGGTTAAAGAGCCTAGTCTGTCCTACTATTTATCCATAGCTGGAAGGAGAGTAGGATTCATACCTTTTCCAAGGGTATTAGCACAAAGTGAAATGCAACGACCACATCCAGGATTTGAACTCGGGGCGACGAGTCCATTTCCCATGACTTTAACCATTACACCACGCGCTTCCTGGTTGCTAAAATAACGGCTACAGAGACTAAATGAACAGAGATGATTAGGAGGTCCTAATTGTAAAAACAGGTTGCGTTTTTTCTACTCCCCCATCTGATGATTAGCCATCACCAACATAGTAGTCGACGGCGACTATGCCACAGTCGAAGGTTGAAGGTTAGTTGGATTTTATGGCAGGTGTCAACCCATTGGGTCATTTTATGCCGAAGACGTTTTCTTTTATTTATTATTGATGAGTAATCATTGAACAATGATTACTCATCAATAATAAATAAAAGATTTAAGACTCAATTTTTAAACCCATTTTTAGGAATCATTTTGTTCTATTTAACCCATAGATGGGACCCTAACAGGTAGTACCACTCTGGGTTAGAGTGGACCTGGGATTAATGGTGATTAAGGGGTACTCCACATTCCCCAGAGATCAAGAACTAGAATTTCACCATCATATAGAGTTTAACGTTAGACCCAAAACATTAAGACCCTCAGCCACCGCCTTCTAGCACTTTTATGATAAAAAGTTATGTATTGATGTATTAAGTACAAATACCAAAAATTAGACTTGAACTTGAACTGGCATCAAAGATCGTAGACAAAAATGCACTGAAAAATCCTTGGTAATGCAATAAGGGGGGGGGGTTAAGTTTAAACTTTAGTTATAATTTTGACATTTAATTTCATTTTAATAAAATAAAATGAAAACATTCGCTGATTTAAATACTGAATTTGTTAGATTTTCTGATCATTTTTTTTTTGCAAATTTTGTAAAACCGAGGATTTTTCAGTGCATTTTTGTCTATGATCTTTGATGCCATCTCCTCCAAAATTGGTAAAAGTTCAAGATCTAATCTTTAGTATCAATACTTAGTAGACAATTACAGAACTTTTAGGGTTTCATTTAATTTGATATTTTTTAAAAAGTGAAAAATCAATCTACCCTAATTGACAACCATTTTCGAGAAACGGGTCGTATGAAACATGGCTCATCATTAAGCGGGCTGCATTACTAAAAGAAATATGGTAATTTTTCGTTGACGGTAACTCATTATACAGGAGACAATACGTGTAAGAATCTGCCTTAGAAATGGGGAACATTCTTTTCTATTTGGTAAAAAAGACTTTTCTATAAAAGAAATTAAATATCAAGCGAGTCATAAAGAAAGCACTGTGGTTTGCAGGTTACCCATGACTCGTACAGATAGTTGAATGAGAACATAATCTTCATTACTTTGCAAACAAATCTATTTGACCCATAGATGGGGTCCCTAACAAGAACTGCCACACCGGGTCAGAATGGACCCGGAGTAATGGCAATGAAGGGATAGGATACTCTACGCTCCTCTAAGCTCCAAAATTGAAACTTTATAATTAGACGCTGTTTAACATCATACCCAGGTCAGAAAGAAAAAGAAAAAGAAAGAAAGAAGTTTAGATAAAAGTATACGGAAGTGAAACGTAACCATTGCACCACAACGGCCCGCCTTAGGACTTATCTGTATTACATAGGGGTTTTAAGATGGTCACCAATGTTCATAAATTACTTAAAGATCTTGTTTACTTTTGAGATTTACAAATGCTTGTAATCTCCAAGTAGAATGTCAATGCTATTTCTATGTATCTTCTCATTTTTAAATGTCTTCGAATATAAATCAAATTGATATTTCCTTATTTCATCTCGGAAAATTACCAATATCTATCTATCTATCTATCTATCTATATATATATATATATATATATATATTATATATATATATATATATATAGACATCCAACGAAAATGATTAATCTACTCACATTTCCATACACGCTCTCTCTCCCTCTCTATCTCCCTCTCTCTCACACACACATACACACAACGTAAAGAATGTTCGATATCATCCTTCAAAACCGTTCATCCCAGCGTTTCATAAATTTCGAATTATTCTAAGTGCGCTAATTTTCCATCCAAAACATTTTTAAACAAACTGATCAACAAAAACTATCACAGTCTCCTTATTATTCTGTGATACATTTTACTTTTCTTATATCAACAAAAGCCCTGTAGAAGATCTACTAGATAGATTGAAACACTGCAGCGCGAGCTGAATAAATATCACTCATTTTATTTTAACCAGTGTTTTTTCAAAATTTTCACTATATTACACACACACACACACACACACACACACACACACATATATATATATATATATATTTGTTAATTGTTTTAATTTCATAGTTTCATCCGGACATACATACATAAATACATACATAGTGTGGTGTAATGGCTAGGGTCGTAGGAAATGGACTTGTCGACCCGAGTTCAAATCCCAGTCTACATTTCCCATAGCGCTAATACCCTTGGGAAAGGTATATATCCACCTGCTATCCCTTCAGGTAAATAACAGAACAGACTGTGCTTTTTAACCTTGGTTAGACAACCAGCCGATGAGAAAGAAAACTGAATTCAAACCGTAAAAATCCTCCTAAAAAATTGACCTTGTGTCACATCCTGCTCGTGCGGAGGGGTTGGTATATATGTACATACATACATACACACATACATATACACCAACTGCCGAAATTGAAACCGTTACCGTTAGTTGCTATTTAGGATCAGAACCAGGACAGAAAGAAAAAGAAAAAGAAAGAAAGAAAGAAAGAAAGAAAGAAGTTTAGATAAAAGTGTAAAAAAAAGTAAAGTCGTCGGGGCGGCCTAAAGTCGGTATCAGCCAGTCAGCGAGGGAGTATATCCCCTTTTCACTAGCGCTAGACCAAGGAGATTGTTTTTGCTTCTGAGCTGAAGCGCCACACCTACCATCAGCTCCTTACTTTACCGCACAGATCTCTGTGCTACTCATACGCTGAGTTGGCGAGAATCGGTATCGAACTAGGAACCTTGTGGTTTCTTGCCGAACGCTCTACCGACTGAGCTAGTGTACAGGAGTGAAAAGTAACCATTACACCACGACGGCACACCTTATGCTCTAATAAGCCATCGATTTCATGACCGCAAACATTGTATTCTCATCATTAAATATGACTTTAAGAAAACCTGTGAGATAATTAATTTTTGTAGGAGCCAGCGTTATGCCAAGCCGCTCATTTAGAAGAATTAAGAAACCTTAACGACATTTATTGGTGGGACATCAAATCTTTTTTCTTTTTTTTGTTTTTCCTAATATTTTTCATTTTTATTTGGGAAAGAAAGAAGAGGAGCAATAATGATGCTGACGATACTGCTGCTGCTGCTGTTTATGATGATTATAGTTACGAAAGACGATAATGATATTGATGATGAAGGGATGGAGGCGGAGGAAGGGGTGGTGGACGAGATGGTGCGTGTGGTGGAAAGATTAAAGAAGTACGGTGACAGTAATTAAGTTGTTGTTGTTGTAGTTGATGATGATGATAATGCTGATGATTATAGTTTACGAAAGATGAAAATGATATTGATGTAGAGGTAGAGGCGGAGAAAGCGATGGTGGACGAGATGGTGGGTGCGGTGGAAAGATTAAAGAAGTACGGTGACAGTAATTATGTTGTTGTTGTTAATGATGATGATGATGATGATGATGATGAAGAAAAAGAAGAAGATGTGGAGGAGGAAGAAAGAGTAAAGAAAAGTGGAAACAATAATGATCATGATGATGTTCAGGGAAAAAAAAGGAAGATGAGAATGATAAGGAGATTTGGTTGTTTTACGGCATATCAACCCCTTTCAGGTCATTTAATGCCGAATCCTCATTTTGATATTTCTATTTCTTACCCATCTAAGTACTGAACGGGCTCCTCATTGCTTAACTTCGTTGATCTAGCTGGAACTAGTAGGGGATAAGGAAGAAATAATAAATACGACTGGTAACAATAATAATGATGGTGACGGTAGATAGAAAAGAAAGAAAAAAAAGCACGCAGAGGAATGGGAGGAGAAGAGGAGGAAGAAGAAGAGGGAGAGGAAGAAAGAATAAAACTGGTAAAAATAATGATGAAGGTAATGAAAAGATGTCAGAAAAGAAGAAGAAAAAAACACGCTGCGTGGGGAGTAAGAGGAGGGAGAAGAGGAGGAAGTGGAGAAGAAGAAGAAGAAGAAGAAGAAGAAGGAGAAGAAGAAGAGAAAGGGGAGAGGAAGAGGAGGAAGATAAAGGAGAAGGAAGAAAGAATAAAGTAGATCACAACAGTAATGATGATGATAATGATGATGATGAGGATGATGATGGTAATGGTGATAATAATTCGTTCTGAGCAATAATTAAAAAAGAATTAATAGAAGTTTAAATTAGATTGGAAAACGCTTCTTGATTTCATTACTTTTTAATGGGATATTATTATTATTATTATTATTATTATTATTATTATTATATTTTTTTTTTTGGATAAGAAATTATGAGAAAATTAAGAGAGGAAGAAGAAAAAGATGGAAGCAGAAGGTAGGGATATAATATATATATATATATTATATATATATATATATATATATATATTCCTGTAGTTAGGATCTTTCCATGTGTGTTTTAACCAAACTGGTGCAGGTAGATCACGAGGAGAGCTCAATGTGCCAAATACCAGTGAATGGAAGGACAGAGCATTTTTTCCTTCATTTACTGAGTATATATATATATATATATATATATATATATATATATATATATAGAGAGAGAGAGAGAGAGAGGTGGGTGGAGAGAGTGGTTGGATGATGAAAGAGATTAAAGGAAAGGGCAGACAGAGAAGGTGGAGGTCGAGGATTTGAGACAAAGATAGATTTGAAAGAGGAGAAATATTTAATAAGTACAAAGTATTACTTTTACACACACACACACACACACACACACACACACACGCACGCACACACACACACACAAACACACACACACACACATGCACATGTATATATATGTATATAGATAGATAATATGGGTGCTATATCTATTAAAAATCAGCGCTCAATATCACGGATAGAGCATTTATATCTCAAAGGGCCGGGTTAGCTCAGTCGGTAGAGCGTTCGGTTAGAAACCACAATGTTCCTAGTTCGATACCGGCCCTCGGCAACTCAGCATATGAGTAGCACAGGGATCTGTGCGGTAAAGTAAGGAGCTGATTGTAGGTGTGGCGCTCCACCTCAGAAGCAAAATAAATCTCCTTGGTCTAGCGCTAGTGAAAAGGGGATAGACTCCCTCGCTGATTGGTTGATACCGACTTTAGGCCACCCCGACGACTTTACTTTTGTGTAGCAAGGAGTCAACGACGCTTGGTTAATGACAATTTTTCGCTTAAGGCGTGGCCAGGATGTTATTAACGGTGATCAGCAAAAATGATTGACAAAAATAGCCCGAGTGAAAAACAAAAAATTAAAAAACAGACTATAGCATGTGGGGATGTTATATTAACGTTGGAAGGCTTAAAGTAACCTCCCAGCGTGGGTACATATAAGTACAAGCAATATTCCGACAAAGGTGTGAAAAGATAACAATATTTATTCTGTAAGTGACGGAGATACATTTAAGAGAAAGATATACGCAACAGATACTTAAACGTAATATGAGGAAATAGGGGTTTCGTCATAGACAATGTCACTTACTGGTAGCTGCTTTGGAGACAAAGCCCCTCACCTAAGGTGGTTAGAGGCGGCAGGCTCCAAGACCATGTTAACTCGTTGCCGGCCTGAGTGAAAAGAGGCAGGAAATCGTAGTTCCCGCTTGTGGCTAAAAACCAATGCCACCTATCGACCGAACCAATCACGGCAAGGGAAGATAACTCATTTTCGACATGTCCACCCAGACTTCGTTTTACTGACACAAAAAAAAACAAAAAAAAACAAAAAACAAAACCGAACCAAAAAAAATCAAAAGGTTTTAGTATTGTAATTTCAGCTATGCCAAAGTCGTTTTTGTTTATGAAAATGTTTACTACCGGCAATGTCACCGGGGGTCTAGTGGATTCGGCCCTGGACCTTTACAAGCTATTATCGTTGATTCCAGGGGGTCATCACACCAGGTAACACCTACTCCCTCGATTTAAAGGGTCAGGGCTGGGTTTATTGCCCAGTGCCTGAGGCGCCCCCTCGAGGGGGAATGCCGACCGGATCAACGCATTTTTTGAACCCGCCACCCATAAGCTTCGGTTTGTGGGTGGTCTCACATTAATAGGGCCTTGTTTCTAACCCGTACATCGTTGGTATCATGTCACCGAACTTTTCTTCAAAAGTATGGTGATCCAAAAGCGTAATAATACATGATTTTTAATGTTTTATCAACATAAAAAACACGTATTATTACGCTTTTTTAAATTAGAAATTTTAAAGAAAGAAATAATTTTGATTAAAAAAATGTGCACGACAAAGCTAAATGGGGTCATGATTAACACCAATTTACTAACTCAGCCTCGATCTCGATATGATTTCATTAACAAGTCGATTATTCAAGATCGCTAGGTTTTTTATTTTCAATAGCCACCGTTTTCTTTTCTTTAGCTCAATGACAAGATTAAATTTTTAATAAAAATCGATAAAAAATACTTTTAAAAAGAGAGCAGAGAATAAAGCGTTACCATAAGATATTCTAAAGAAAATGACTTGACAGAGCTTTTACATCTCTTCCACTGCGCTAGATGTAACCTGATACGCTTGATCTGGCACTCGTTGACTGGTCTTGCTGAAGTCACCAAATAAAGTGTCACCCACCATAGTCTGGGTGTTTTGAGAATCATAGTATATATATATATATATATATATATATATATATATATATATATACTAGTAAAAGTATGTGCTCCTGGGCGCAAGTATTTAAGTTTTAATGTAATAAAATATCATATTGAATTATAGAGACTAACGAAATTAAATAAGAATGAATATAAAAGTATTACATTTATTATAATGGTGTTCTAATTGATTTCTATATTGCTTTAATACGTTTGAGAATAACATGATAGTATCATAAATCAGTAACAGCAAATCCTTATTCATTAAATCCAGTTTTGTTAAAATCGTTATGCAAATTATTCCCATCGTATACTTTGTAAATCTGTATTTCTTAGAGATATATAACACATATTTCTAGATTTTAAATGCACTAATAATATTGAAGTTTTGCGGCAAATCTAACTCAGATTTTAATAGAGATATCGTTAATGAATCAGATGCTAATTATGATTAAAAAATAGACTGTTTCATAATCCCTGAGAATATAACTTAAATAACTTAGAAAATCGTGACGTCAGTGGTGATGTAGTTTCGGTTACAGACAGACAGTTAGGTAATCTCCATATATATATATATATATATATATATATATATATATATATCATGTATTTCGGGATTAGGTATCTTTTTTTTTTTTTTTTTTTTTGGTGGCTGGGATTCGAGGAGACAAAAGTTCGCTGCGGACGTAGAAAGTGGAACTAGAAGAGTCATATTCTTCGAAGAACAAAAAAGCTTTCTCCACACCTGCTGCCCGTTGTCCATTTTTTCCGACTTCCACGGTTCAGACACTGAATAGAGTCCTAACGCTAAAACAAGTGGTGTTAGTGTGTTTTTCATCCCCAGCTGACGAATAGCCACAAGCGACATACAAGTTTTCGGTGACTAAACTACACTTGTGCATGAAAGGAATTCAATACCAAATATTCATACCTGCCATCTATACATATATAAAGAGCAGTTGTGTGTATGTATGTACGTAGGAAAGTTCAAAAATTAGACACAAAATGACAGAGTAAATATATATACACATTCACTATCACCAGATCTTGTTTTTTGTGCAAAAATAATGAAGATTTTATTCATATTTGGGGGAAAAAAATTCCTGACGTCCCACCCGGTATTTTTTACATGGGGATTTTTATGGGTCATTCAGAGAGGATCCAACTCGTGATTAGTAATAATGGATCTGCGAGACTAGCTTTGTTTTATTCCTCCCTCTACTCAGGCAACGCCGGGTAGCCGCTTCTAGTGTGAAGTAAAGAACTGACAACTGGAGTTAATGGCTGGAGTCAGGTATGTGTTAACATATGCAATGATTGTTAAAAAATGTTTAACAAGAGACTTGTTAGAGGTTTACGATTATTAGTTAGTAACAATACTTGTTATTAGGAACCAATTATTATTATTTATTAAAAATTTTCAATTGAAAGATGCTGTTAAAGAGTATAGTTTTGACCCAGAACATTTGGTGGTATAACTTACAATTTGATCGTGGACATGTGGTGGTATAATAAACAATTTAATCCCAAGATATTTGGAGACATAACCTGCAATTTGATCCAGGATATATGGTGGGTATAACTTACAATTTGATACAGAATATGTGGTTGTATATCCTAAAATTTGATATAGGTTTTCTGGTAGTATAACCTACAATTAGTATAACCTACAATTTATTACAGAATGTAAACTCGTATGTTGAGGTACCACTATATATATATATATATATATATATATATATTCATACGCATTGTATTTGCCTTCAAATTACTAATATATATATATATATATATATATATATATATATATATATATATATATATATGCTTTGT
>CM042153.1:39442769-39462769 GCA_023376005.1 Doryteuthis pealeii
ATTTATTTACATACTCCACGTAAGGCTGTGTTTATAACGTCCAGAAATATAAACACACAAAACCGTGTCCATATTAAAAACGTCTCTGAAGATGAAGATACTTCGAAATTAATAAAAACACTTGGACACTTACTTTTGCATTGCAATAGGCTTCAAAAAATATAATGAAATATCTTAAAACTTTGTTTAGCAATGCATCAAGCAAATCACAAAATATATATTTGAGTTAAGATAGGGTAGACATGAAGTCAACACATGGTTAATGACAGTTTCTTGTCTATGCGATTTTTGGTCTGAAGATAGCATAGGCATTAACCAGGTATTGACTCCCTATCCACGCTATCTCACACTAACTCAAATATGGATGCTCTATCAATGATATTGAGCACTATCTGCTTAGAAATATAGCACCCATATTATGTACTATATATATATATATATATATATATATATAGAGAGAGAGAGAGAGAGAGAGGGTGGGGAAGAGAAGGAGAAACCTTATATATATATATATATATATATAAGGTTTCTCCTTCTCTTCCCCCCCTCTCTCTCTCTCTCTCTATATATATATATATATATATATATATATATATATATATATATATATAAATATCTAGTAGTTTATTTACTACTCAATAAACGTCCACTTACCTACTATGGTAGAGGCGCGGTATCATTGACAAGGTTAATTTCGCTGGGATTGTTCGCTATGTACCGGCGGCCGAACGGATATGGTCTCTGACTATGCCTGTGAAGTCCCGGTTTCGATTCCTGTCGGAGGGGAGTCGTTAGTATACATCGCTGAAGAGACTTAATAAAGTCGAAACAGTCTGTACGGTGTTCTGCATAGCGAGCCATCCTTTGCCGGGATTCACTTGTCAAGATTATTTTCTATAATTATCGAATTTTATGCGATACATGCATTATAATTGCCTTCAAGCAAAATATAAATAATAATATATATATATATATCACAAATACATTTTGAATAATGAGTTGGAAAAAAGAAGCACTGTTTACAGGTGCACCTAAAAAAATCAAAAATATTTATTGAATGACTCTCGTATCTCTGAGAGCGTATGAGTAGCACAGGCATCTGTGCGGTAAAGTAGGGAGCTGGTGGCAGGTGTGGCGCTCCACCTCAGACGCAAAAACAATCTCCTTGGTCTAGCGCTAGTGAAAAGGGGGTAGACTTCCTCGCTGATTGGCTGATACCGACTTTAGCCCCCCCCCCCCGACGACTTTTACTTACATATTGGATTTTGGAATAGCTCTTAAATAAACATATCAAACTTAGTAATAATTAAATTATTATACTGTGGTATATCCACATGTCCTGTTAGTATTGATATATTGGGTATGCCTAGTTATTTTCCCCGGTACATGTTTCGACCTATTGGCTCGTTGTTATCGTGGATTTTATGTAGCATTTTTGTAATTCTAATGGAAATTCGGCAATTAGAATGATCTCAGCGAAAATTAGCAACGACAGGTATTTATCATCCATCTTTCTTCCGATCGATCTTTTGTCTGGCGACATCTTCAAAACAAAAACCCGAGAGGGGGTGGGGAGAGATCTTCCTCTGTCTCAAAATTCTTCACAAATGAACGATGGACACTATATTTGTGTAGAAGTAGTCATTTACTTAGTTTGGCACAAAGTCAGAATTATGGAGCGTCAAAGGGAATTGAACTCATTAGCAAGAAGTTGTGCTGACAGCACGGATTTCCATACTCTCTCTCTCTCTCTCTCTCTCTCTCTCTCTCTCTCTCTCTCTCTGTGTGTGTTGGTCTGTCTTTCAACCGCGCCTATCGGTCATCTCTCCTAATAGGTCTTGCAAACGACATCCAGTATCCGTACAGAGCTGATTGATGTATGTTTTTAGTAGTAGCCTAAACTTAGAAAACAATGTGTGGAACATCACTAATGAGTTCGTTCTTGCTTCCCAACAGTATCTTGTTTGTGTTACTTGGAGGGTTTGTGTGATAGGAGGTAAGTTGCCATACAGCTGCTTTTTTAGGGTGCTGCTTCCGAGATTTCTTCAAGACATCACGCAACATCCTTGTGTCGTTCCCATCTAACATTTTCTCTATGATTTTCGTTTGCATCCAAAGGGTGCAGCCATACAGTAGCACTCGTAATACTCGTTATAAATAATGTTATCATACTGGACTTTTTGTTAATATAATGGAATCATTAATATAATTCTATTATATCTATAAATTAACACTCTTGTTCCTTAATCTTCCGATTGTTTATTAACCTGCAACATATTCTGATTAAAAATGAGACCATTTAAATCGTCCAAGACGAAAGGCAAAAATGTTAATCATGATTATCTGGTGTTGCTTAATAGCCGAATTCTTATTTCTTCACCCCAGTTAAATAAAGGACCATTCTGTTTTGATTATAAAGAAAGAAAGGGAAGAAAAATTACATGTTACACAAAAAATATAAGAAAGAAGGAGATTAGGGGGAAAGATAGAGAGAGTGATGAGCGCGCGGAAGCGATAACACTAATTTGCTGCAATCGAACATAATGAAAAGATGAAGAAAGAGTGAGAGAGAATTGGTGGATTATTGTACTTTTTACATATTGAACTATTTCAATAGCTCTTAAGTAAACATCAAGCATAATAATTATCATACTGTGGTATATCCACAGGTCGCACTAATAATTATCATTTGTTTGTACAGTTTTCTGGTTTCACATATACCTATCTAATTGTAATCATTATAAAACAAGTCTATTTGACCCATAGATCTGACCTTAACAGGTAGGTAATTTTCACCTTTAGTTGGCTAAATTCCTAGCATAAAATTGTGCGTGCGCATTATCTAAAATGAACTTAATTGTTATTAAGAACACATTTTATTATATTTTTGTGTTAAAGCATGCAGTTGTATTATTTTCGAAAAAGTTTCTAAGATTTGTTTATTTCGCACGGAGACTTTCAAAATGGCTACCGGCTTGTTTTAAAGTGAAAGTCAATTGGCTAAATTCCTAGCATAAAATTATCTGAAATGAACTTAATTGTTATTAAGAACACATTTTATGATATTTTTGTGTTAAAGCATGCAGTTGTATTGTTTTCGAAAAAGTTTCTAAGATTTGTTTATTTCGCATGGAGACTTTCAAAATAGCTACCGGCCTGTTTCAATGTGAAAGTCAATGGAGGTTACTCTAATTGCCTTATTTGCTAGGAATTTCGCCAACTAAAGGTAAAAATTACCAACAGGTACTACCACTCAAGGTCAGAGTAGACCTGGGAGTGATGGTAACGAAGAGGTACTCCACACTCCCCCAGAGATCCAGAACTGGAGACTCGCCACCAGATTCAGTTTAATTTCATACCTAGGGTATCCTTTTTTGTGGGGGTCTTACCTCTCTGCAGAGGAGTAAGTGCATTTTTAGCCCTGATGATAGGGTTATGAGTAGTAAAGTTTGCGGTGTAGACTATTGTCGGTATCAATGAGGGAGTATATCCTCTTTTTGCTGGCGCTAGACTAGGGAGATTGGTTTCACTAATTTGTAGCGCCGCTCCTGATGTTTTACCAACGAGCGTTGAATTGGCAAGGACCGGCATCGAACCTGGAACCTTGCGAAAGTAAAAAAAAAAATACTTAAATATTAATTAGAAGCAGGGAAAATCTTGATAATGAAATTGAAGATGAATGAGAAGTAAACGCGATGGTCTTTTTTGTTGCATTATTATTATCTGCGTTATTCGGACTATTATCCTCATCTTCATTGTTATCTGTACAACGTTTCGATCGATGTGTCCTCCGGCTTTCTTCAGGTATTTCTTGTCGGACTCGGGAACCTTCTCGGACTCGTGAACCTTCTTTTCCGACTCGGGAACCTTGTTTTCGGACTCGGGAACTTTCTTGTCGTAATCGGGAACCATCTTGTCGTAATCGGGAGCCATCACGGAACTTTGAACCCAACCCTTTATACAGTCCACGGGGGTATCCTATCCTCAAACCATAGCTGGGGTAGAGGCGTTAAGCTGTGTTAATTATTATTCTATGTTACTGGTATCCTTGACCAGGATTGAACCTGCAGTTTAGAGATAACTGTCACTTAGAGCAGTCTTAAACTAACACTTTTATCCACTAGGCCATGTGTCCAATTGGAGGGCACATCGGCCGAAACGTTGTACAGATAACAATAAAGATGAGGACAATAGTCCGAATAATGCAGATAATACTAATCATCAAGCTTCATCTCAAACATTCAGAGAAATTGTTTAGTTGCAGTTTGCTAATTTTTAATTATTTTCGGCATTTCCTCTGTCTGCGCGACATTTATCAGAGAAACGGATCTTACAAGATTTTTTTTCTTCTTTTTTGTAAAAGTCCACCCTAAAAAAAAGAGAAGAAACCATCGGATATTAATATAGACATTCTTTATCTTCCTTCCTCCCTTCTTTCCTTCCTTCCTAGTACACTTCAAATAATTGAAATGTCCGTCCTGACTTTACGGTGTCACTTAGAACGTGCTCTGAAATGACCTGTAAACTAATAGTTTCAGTACTAGTAGTAATAAAATCAGCGGAGTGACTTATTGTTGGTATCAGCTATACAGTGAGGGAGTCTATACCCTTTTCACTAATGCTGGACCAGGAAGATTGTTTCTACATCTGAAGTGGAGCACCCCGTCTACTATAAGCTTCTCACTTTACTGCAGAGATCTAAGCTGTCCTGCTCATGCACTGAGTTGGCGAGTGCCGGTATCGTGCCTGGAACCTTGTGGTTCTAACGACTGAGCTAAACTAGCCGTAAATTAAATATTGTAATTAAAAAAAAAACACTCAGAATTAATGATTGATTTAGTTTAAGGGCATGTCAATCTGTCAAGGACTTATGCCGAGTGGTTAAGGAATTGTGTTCATTGCATGTTTATATTTACATGTTTATGTATTTGTTTCTTAAGAATTTTTTGCGCACACTTATATTATCCTTTGATAATAGAGTAGGAAGCAAGTGGTGTAATGGTTAAAATCATGGGAAATGGACTCGTCACCCTGAGTTCAAATCCTGGACGGGGTAATTGCATTCCACGTAGCGCTAATCCCATTGGAAAAGGTATGAATCCTACTCTCCCTCCAGCTATGGATAAATAGTAGGACAGACTGGGGTCATTAACCTTGGTTAGGCAACCGGTCTAGAAGGAAAACTCTGAATTCAAAACCTGTTGAACTCCGCTTAAGAAATTGACCTTGTGTCACATCTTGCTCGTGCGGAGGGGTTGGTATATATATATATATATATATATATATATATATATATATTATATTATCCTTTGATCACCATTACTCACAGGTCCACTCTTCCTAACCTAGCAGGTCTATCTGACCCATAGATGTGACCCTAACAGAATGGACTTGGGAGTAATAGTAATAAAGGGGTGCCTACCCCCCCCCATATCTCCGTATTTTGATGTGTTGGTTAGTTGGGTTCTGTGGCATGTTAACCCATTGGATCATTGTATTTTTGTTTTTGTTTTATTCATTCTCATTTTTTAAGATAAACTTTTTAAAACTCTATTTGATCCATAGATGTGACCCTGACAGGTACTACCATTCCGGGTCAGAGTGGACCTGGGAGTAATGGTGATTAATAGGGTACTCCACATTCCCCATAGCTCCAGAATTGGGACTTCATCATCAAATAGAATTTAACGTAATACCCAGGACACTAAGACCCTCAGCCACCGCTTTCTAGCATATACATTATAAAAAATGGTTGGGGCTTGCCAAAAAGGCAATAAGTTTAAGACAATCATATAGGTGCTAGGGCTTGACATGGCCATCCAATTGATCGGAGAAGGCTTTTCCGACTGCCCGTCTAGTCTAAGTAACAACCGAAGTGGAGTGTTGCATGTCATGGACTGCACAGCCACAAGAATTCTATTCGCATCATGGGTCGCTACCCATGTCCAAATGGTGGCCCCATTGGTGGTGCCTTGCCCCTTTGCAGAGGTGCAGTTGGTAATTCTAAAGTCACAGCGAGCAGGGCTATCCAGAATTTCACCAAAGTTAAACTTTGTGGTAAAAATTCTACGATGAGTAGAGTTTTCTTTTTGTAATTGGTTTCTATATAAAGATCATTTATAGGATAAATTTAAATATGTCGGAGAATAAAACAATAATATTAGAGGTCAATAACACCAAGTAATGATTTATTAAACCCGGTTTTGTTAAAACCAGTATGCAAATTAACCACACCATATATCATGTAAATAAAGTATTACTTACTAATTTATAAGACACATTGCAGGATTTCAAACCCACAAATAACATGTGCTGTTTTGAGGCAATTCTAACTCGGACTTTCATAGAAACATCATTAATAAATAAGATTTAAGAAGATTTATTCTATGAATTAATGATTTTAGCTATAAATCAAATACTCATTGATAAACTTATGCAATTTCTGAGTGTATTCTGACGTAAGCAGTAACGTACTTTCGGTTACAGACAGGCAGAGACCGAATCTCCATTGTAATAAGATATAATAAATTAAAATAATTGCCCCCTTTAGAATATATCACCTGAAGAATTGTAATCGTGTCAAACTATGAGGATGACAATTTTTCAGCTGACCCAGTCAGCTTTTTAATACTATGTATTTAATACATGTATTAATTCAGTTGTCCTTCTCCCAGACTGGTTGCTTAGCCAAGATTAGAGACCCAAGTCTGCACTGCTATTTACCCATAGCTCGATGGAGAGTATTTGGGTGCATGCATTTCCCAAGAGTATTATTGCTATGTTAAATGTAATCAGCCACGCCCAAGGTTTGAACTCAGATTGACGAGTCCATTTGTTATCAATCTAACTATTACACCACGTGGTTCCATAAAACATGACAAAATATGTCATAAATACAAAAGGGAACATGTATGCAGTTTATACAGAATAAAACTGACATAAGAAAGAAGAGTTTTGTTACGTTGTCCGAAATCGGTCAAAAGTCTAAACGTTTGCTTGATGGGTAAATGTTTGGTCATTTGAATAAAAAAATTTCCAGTCCCTAATTTTTTTAATTTCTAGAAAGATCAAATCCAGAAGACCACATAAAGAATTTAAAAAAACATTTTTAAATGTCAACACCCGAAATGTCATCTTTATTGTTATCTGTACAACGTTTCGGCCAATATGCCCTCCGGCCTTCTTCAGGTATTTCTTGTCGGACTCGGGAACCTTCTCGAACTCGGGAACCTTCTCGGACTCGGGAACCTTCTTTTCGGACTCGGGATCTTTCTTGTCGTAGTCGGGAACCTTCTTGTAGTAATCGGGAGCCATCACGGAACTTTGAACCTAACCCTTTATTCAGTCCACGGGGGTATCCTGTTCTCATTCCGCTAACCATAGCTGGGTCAGGAGTTGTGTTAATTATTTTTCTATTTTATAGCCGCCGCTCAGGATTGAACCCGGAATCCAGAGATAACTGTCAAAATTATATTCTTAAAGTATGTATCTAGTTGTATACTAACCATGACTCTATTCTTATAATTAAATATACCAATCCGATTTTCCATTCTGTCTTCATTATTTCTCATATTGACGATATTAAGGTTTTCATAAAGATTTTCATATGATACAACAATTGCAGTGATACGTGTGTCCCTTTATGAGCAGAAAGAATTTTGGACCATGTGACTTTTAGGTACCCCTTTTTGATCTCGATTAAGAAAGGACATGTTTTTCATTTACACTGTCAATATCAGGTTGTTTTAACAGACGATTATAAGATTTTTTTTTAATTATAAAACTATACTTGCCGGTCTTGGATGGCTACCCGGAATGCTTAAGGACGGAATCCTGGTATCTGAGCAGTCCATGACTTACAAAACTCCACCTTACTTAGTCTAGACGGTCAGTCGGAAATCCTCCTACCCTCTAGTCAATCGGCTGACCATGTTAAGCCCTAGCAACTATATGATTGTCCCAACCCTATTGCCTTTATGGAAACCCCCAACCCTTTTTATCATATGGGTGCTAGAAGGCGGTGGCTGAGAGTCTTTATGTCCTGGGAATGATGTTAAACTCAATCTGTTGCTGAGGTTCCAGTTCTCGCTATTGCTCCCAGGTCCACTCAGACCCGGAGTGGTACTACCTGTTAGAGTCCCATCTATAGGTTAAATAGAAAACTTGTTTATTAAATATTTCAATTTAAACTATCGCCACGTATTTTTCAAAACATTACGGGCATTAAATGACCCACCGAGGTTTGATATGCCGTAAAACAAAACAAACTAAATAAATAACTAAATGAAGCGGGAATTTTTGCCGTGACAAGGTGATTGAACATTGAATAACGTGATGAAGTCAATCAAAGTTAATTGAAGATTACAAAATTATAATTAATTGATTAACACACACACACACACAAACACAGAGAGAGAGAGAGAGGGGGGGGGAGAGAGAGAGAGAGAGACATATATATGGAGACGCGTGGTCTAATGGTCGTCATGGGAAATGGACTTGTTGACCTGAGTTCGATACTTGGTCTAAACTATTTGCATTTCACATGTCACTAATACCCTTGGGAAAAGTATGAATCCAATTCTCCCTCCAGTTATGGGTAAATAGCAGGACAGACTGGGCTCTTTAACCATGGCTAGGTAACCAGTTTAGGAGAAGGAAAACCCTGAATTCAAACCTGTTAAACTCCGCTTAAGAAATTGACCTTGTATCGCAGACTGCTTGTGTGTGTGTGGGGGGTAAATATATATATATATGTAAGTAGTTATATATACAAACAGGAACTGTGGATATACCACAGTATGATAATTCAATTATTACATTTGATTTGTTTACATACGAGCTATTACTAAATAGTTCAATATGTAAAAAGTATAATAATCTTGATTCAACTCTCTCTATTTTTTCTTTCTTTCCTTCTTTTCATCATGTTCGATTGAAACAGATTAACTTTATCGCTTTCGCGCGTTTACACCCTATATTTCCTTTACTCTCTCTCTCTTTCTTTCTTTCTTTCTTTCTTTCTTATATTATTTTTTCTGTGTAGCATATCCTTTTTCTTCTATTTCTTTCTTTATAATGAAAACGGAATAGTCTTTAATTTAGATGAGGTGACGACACACATAAGAAATAAGTATTCGACGAATAAGCAACACCATGATTTACATTTTTGTATTTCATCTTGGGCGATTTGGACGGTCTCATTTTTAGCCAGAGGCGGTTACAAGATGATAACGGTTGGAAGATTAAGGAACAAGTGTATTAATGTATAGATTGGGTCTTCATGCAACAGTTTTAAAATTGAAGACTTAATAACTCATACTGTACAAATGATAGAATAATTTAGTAAAAACCAAATGAAAGTTCAACTCTTGTAATTTTATATCAAAAGTACGTTTTGATTATTGCATTTCAACAAGACTGTCATCTTTATTGTTAGATTTTAAATCTGTTGTAGTACTTTATAGACACCCTGCATATATATATAGAGAGAGAGAGAAAGAGAGACAGACAGGCAGACAGGTAGAAAGAGAGAGAGAGAGAGAAAGAGAGAGAGGGGGGAGAGAGAGAGATACATAAATGCACACACACACACACACACACACACACACATATATATATATATATATATATATATAGAGAGAGAGAGAGAGAGAGAGAGAGAGAGAGATTAATAGATAGATACATGGATGGGTTATGCTAGATAGCATCTGAACTAAAGGAATGTGCGCAAAAGATTCTTCTGTTTGATATTTTGATATTCATATGTGGATTATATGAAACACACAAAAGGACGTTTGTGCACACTCGCACACACTGGCACAGATATAGACAAACAAACAGACAGACAAACAGACACACACACACACACACACATACACATTCTGTTAGAAAACGAACTTTTCGTGCTTTGGGCTGGGATTGGCGTGTAATAACATCTCCCTCAACTTACCTACGATAGTACGGGTGATAAAAAGGTAATGGTCTGTCTTTTCCCGTTAAAGTGGGAAGGTTGGAATATTCCAACACCTGCGTGACAGTGGCTACAGAGACCCGGGTTATTACTGGGCCATGCGTGTCGCATACTAAAACCGAAGGTATGTAGTTAAATACCCACAAACTGCACACACACACAAACACACTCACGCACGCGCGCACGCGCCTCCCGGTAATATAAGAGAATAAATAGACACTCTATGACTATATCAGTCATGTTGGTGCAATTTATAAAATAATGGTCACTGAAAATGGATCCTATTAAATCTTTAGTTAATATTTAATCTGCTTGTATATTCTGAATGGACGCCTGGTGATGGTGTGATGGTTAACAAGTTAGTATCGGTAAACCAAGTATTATGTATAGTGAGTTTGATCCTCACTAGGCGCCTCATCCTTTTGACGTTGTCGCTTAGTTTTAAAGTGCACTTTGCGTGGTGTAATGGTTAGCGAGCGAGGCTGGAAGATTGTTGTAAGTGAGTTGCTCCCATATTTCTGACTTTGTACCAAATCGAGCAAATGTCCACTTGCATTTACCGCATGTACTCGTATATTGCTCGACCCGGCCACGATGTCATTAGTCTATAGAATTAATTTTTGTTGCTGAAGGTTGCTCCTAGTCCTCCCCATTACGTTTGAATTCAAACCTTAAAAAATTATTACTCATGCTTAAATCTACACCATTTTTTAAATAGGTCTTTAAAATTCGACTAATACACGAGTATAGCCGGTATTTTGTATTTGATTCCAGGACGGAGTATTCACTTTAAGTTGCATAAAAGTACTAACACAAAAAAAAATTTTTTTTTAAATGCATCCTCCGGGAACAAGTATTTAAGCTTTGATATAATTGAATATTATATTTAATTAGAAAGACTAATGAAATTAAATACGAACACAAAAAAGATTACACTTACTTTTACTTTATTCTCATTGATTTAAATATAAAAATTTACACAGTATTGATTTTAATACGTTTGAGAATAAAACACTAATATCAGAAATCAATAATACCAAATAATTATTTATTTATTAAACACGGTTTTATTTAAACCGATATGCAAATTATTTACACCATATACTATGTAAACATTTATTTCTTCATGATATATAACACACACTGCGTAATTTTAAACATATTACTAACGTGGGCTTTTATGAGGCAAATCTATTTCAGCTAGACCTTAATTTAGACATTGTTAACGAATAAGACGCTAATTAAGATTAAATAATTGATAATGATTATTTAATAATCATTGAGAATATAACGTAAATAACTAAGAAAATTGTGACGTTGGCGGTGACGTAGAAAAATACAAAATCTCCATCATAATAAGATTAAGCTGGTTCAAAACCAGATTTCTACTGTATGATAAGTCTTTAACTTTCACGCTAGAGGGCGTTGATATTACCTAAATGAACATTCACATTTATTGTGTAAAATCACGCGTGAGTATGTATATGTATGTGTACGTGTGTACACCTGGTTATCGTCGTAGGAAGTGGAATCGGTGAATAAAGTTCAAATTCTGGACGAGGCTGCTTGCGTATCACTTCGCGCTAATGCCCTTGGGAAAGACATGAATCCTTCTGTTCTTCCCACAGTTATGGGTAAATATCAGGTCAGACTGGGGTCTTTAGCCTTTGGAGATGCAACTAGTGTAGGAGAAGGAAAACTCTTAATTAATTCGCAACTGCTTTACTCTGCTTAAAATCGACCTTGTGTTACATACTGTCCGTGACGGAGGGATTGGATAAATACACACTTCTGGTTTGGTTTGGTCTGTTGGATTTTACGGCATGTCAACCCTTGTTGGGTTATTTTGTGTCGGAAACGTTTTGTTCTATATATGCTTGATGGGAATTCAAACTTTTTAAAACTCTTTCTTTAACTCATTTTTTTCTTTTTAAGCCATAGATGGGACCCTAAAAGTTACTACCACCCCGTGTCACCATTAGATCCAGTCTAGCGTCATACCCAGAACACTATGATCCTCAGTCACCGCTTTCTAGCACATATATAATAAAAAGGTTTGGGGCTTGCCATAAAGGCAATAAGGTCGGACAATCAAATAGGTACTAGGGCTTTGACATGACAGGTCGATTGGAAGGGCTCTCCACCGCTCGTCTAGCTTAAGTAAGGGCAAAAGTAGAGTGTTGCATGTCATGGACTGCTCAGCCACCAGGGTTCCATTCTTAAGCATCACAGGTCGCCACCCATGGTCAACAGGTGACCCCATTGGGGGAGGGTGTAACTCTTTGCAGGGTGCTGTACGTGAGTTCTTCTGTCCCTGCCGAAGGGTGGACATACTTCTGGACAGAACTATATATGAATAAATGTGGGGGGTAGTGTAATGGCTACCGTCGCTGGAAATGAGTTAAAATCCTAAACGAGGCTGTTTGCATTCACATAGTGCTAATACTCTTGGGAAAGGAATAAATCAACTATTCTCCCTCCATCTAGGAGTAAATAGGAGGACAGACTGAGCTCTTTAACCTTGATTAGACAACCAGTTTAGGAGAAGGGAGATTCTTAATTTAAACCTGTTAAAGTCCGTTTAAGAAATTCACCTTGGGTCACATCCTGCTCGTGTGGAGGGGGTGGTAAAATTCAAACCTAATGTGAAAGATTAGGAGCGATTTTCAGCTCAAAGAACTGAATGATTTTGTGACCACAAACCAAGGTTTGATTTGATTTAGTTGTTTAGATAAACGGCATATCAACCGTTTTCGGGTAATTTAATGCCTAATAAAGTTATTTTTGATAAACAAAGGACCCAAGTTGCTTACAGTACCTGTTCTTGCTAAAGTAGCCTCCCAATTAAGTACTGAATAGGCTCATAGTTGCTTAACTTCGGTGATCTATCGGTAACCGTTTCTTTTCAGCTATAAATCAAGGGTCGACCTATTATTAAGTTATACTTTTTGTAAGGTTGAAATATAAATATACCGTTATACTCGTATATTATGCTACTGGAACCCTAGATAAAGTAGCAGAGTGGCATATTGTCGGTATCAGCCCGACAGGGAGGGGGTCTATCCCATTTTCTCTAGCGCTAGACTATGGAGATTGTCTTTGTGACTGAGGTGAACCGCCACGCCAACCATCAGCTCCCCACTTCACCGCACAGATCCAAGCCGCGCAACATGTGCTGAGTTGATGAGTGCTGGTATCGAACACGGGACCTTGTGGTTTCGAGGTGGGTGCTCTACCGACTAAGAATATAAGCTTAATATTAGGGGATCGAACCATACGCGAGATCCAAACTTGTGCGTGTGAATAGTTTCTATCTCGCATATGGTGTGACGCAAGATAGTCACGCAGATCCATTACTGATGAATAGCGAGTTCGATCCGAGCTGGATGTCCTCATAAATGTGTCACATCCTGTCTGTGATGAACGGGTTGTGTTAATATCTACGCGAGTGTATACGATAATGGAAGGACTAGGAACAAATTTAGCTTCAAAAATAATTCTATTAAATAATATTTAAAATAAATGTTTAATTTTTTTCATAAGCAACGCATTGATTAACAAAAAATAAAATGAAATAAAAATAACAATAATGATAAATCCATAGATAGATGAATGCCATTTTTTTTTTAAAGTCCCGTGGCGTGGTGGGTCATGTGTTGGATTGAGAAATCGTAGTAAGCGGGTTCGAACTCCAGTCGGGCAATTACGTTTAGAATAATATTTTTGCGAAAGGCATGAATTCACTCAACCACCAGCTACGGATTGAATACTAATGTTATTCTGAAAGGATGACTTTGGCATTAAATAACCAACGAAGGTTGATATGCCATTAAACAAAGAAACCAAATTAAACCTCACCCATCAATTATTAGTGAGTTCGATCCTCACTACGCGCATCTTATATGTGGTCCTATACCGAATCTACGCTAATCGCTTTTAGCACACCTCACGTGGTATAATGGTTAGAAAACTTGTCTTATACATCAATTATCACTCAGTAGTGAGTTCGATCCCCACTAGGTGCCTCCTACTTGTAGCTTTGTGCCAGATCTAAGCTAACTTTAGATTTTAAGGGACACCTAGCGAGATAGTTTCACTCCTGAAGTACTGAGTTCGATCATCACTAGATGCCTCTAAGCTTTCTTTAATTTTTAAGGGACACCTTAGATGGTGAGGCGGTTAGCGAGCTAGGCGAGCAGAATATTGTAATTTTGATTCTCACTAGGTATTCCATAATTCCGGCATTTAGTCCAACTAGGCAAAGATTTAGTATTCTATAACAAGGAAAAGGGTCTGTTTAGCTCAGTCGGTAGAGCACACGCCTAGTAGAGCACACGCCTAGGTATCACAAGGTTCATGGTTCGATACCGGCCCCGCCACTTCAGTGTATGAGTAGCACAGATGGGGTAATCTGATCTGTGTAGTAAAGCGGGGGAGCTGACGGTAGGTGTGGTCCTCCACCTTAGTAAAAAAACAACAAAAAACAACAAAACAAAACAATCATCCTGGTGTAGCGCTAGCGAAAAAGGGATAGGCCCCTCGCTAATCGGCTGATACCGACAATAGGCCACTCCGCTAACTTTTTACTTACTTATTAAGGAAAAACACCAGATTATTGTTTGAGACATTGATTTTTAAAAAAAGTGAATTGATATTCAGTTTTGATCATAGTTTCTCAAATTCATATACCATGCTGTCGACGGGGCTTAACATAAACTGACTATATCCCCTGCAGAACAGGAGGGGGTCAAATTTTAGGTACCGGACATGCCGAAAAGTGGGGATTCCTTAAGGAAAAATTATATAGTAAGAAGTACCTGGTACCTATTATTTAAGTATAACATTTATTATCTATCTATCTATCTATATATATATATATATATATATATATATATATATATATATAATAAACTACAATAATTCATAATGAATTATTTTTATTTCTTTAAATGCGTATCATCATGTCCTTTTTTTCTATTAACTTTAACTTAACTGATCAAGTCATTTTTAGAATTTAAAAAAGATAGACAGCACATTCATCTGTGGTATATGGAAATCTAATTGGTAAACATTAATATTAGAGATCAATAATATCAAGTAATAATTTATTAAACCCGATTTAGTTAAAACCAATATGCAAATTAACCACACCATATATTATATAAATCTTTATTACTTAGTGATATATAAAACACATTGCAGGATTTTAAACGCACAAATAACATGGGCTCTCTTGAGGCAAATCTAATTCAGATTTTCATAGATGAATAAGATTTGTTCTATGTATTAGTATTAATGATTTTGATTACAAATTAAATACTTATTGATAAACTTACACAATTACTGAAGGTATTGTGACGTAAACAGTGACGTAGTTTCCGTTACAGACAGATACCGATCTCCATTATAATAAGATTATATAGGAATATCTAATATATAACTGTGAATAAAATCTCTAAAATAAAATCTGATCACACCTCGGACATTTGGAGTGGCCGGTTTAGCTCCATCTGTAGAGGATCCGCCTATGAACCACAAAGTTACAGGTTCGATACCGGCCCTCGGCAAATGTACGTAAGAGTGGGTTGTAAGATTGGCGCTTCATCTTAGACGCAAATCAACCACTCTGGTCTAGTGCGGATATACTCCCTCGCTGTCCGGCTGATACCGACAATAGGCAACTTTGACGATTTTATGGTGTTTTTTTAGCCATAAAGTATTTTTAAAATATTCCTATTCGATAGAAACACGTGTAAAAAATCCTTAAGAAACCGCAACACCCGAAATGTAAATATAAACGTACAATGATCACGATTCCTTAACGACGAGGCATGAAATTACCCTAGACGGGTTGACATACCGTTAAAATTAATCAATCAATGTAAACCGGATAAAAACTTTTCATTGATGACTTTCGCAGGACATCCTACGAAATGTGTAATTTAGTGTAGAGAACTAGTAGATATACACATATGTTGACAAGTAAAAAAAAAAGAAAAATAAAAGAAAAAAAAGAATTGATTTCATAATCATTTTAAAGCAAAAAATATATTGATTGAAAATAAAATTGACACACGTTGAAGTATGAGGCCAGTTTCAACTTGGTTAGAGTATAGTCTTGTGGGTGCGAGGCCAGAACAGTGTTGATTCTCCCTTAATTTTTAACCTGTAAACATATTGATTTCTATATGTGATCATCTACAGTATTACCTGGACGTTTAATCTTGAGTAAATCAAAACATATTTAGGGTATATATATATATATATATATATATATATATATATATATATATATATATATATATATATATACTTTTTGAATATCATAAATAAACTGTATAGTATATAGTATAATTTAAAAACCTAAGTTTTAAAAGATGCTCCGTTATAAAAGCATGGAACATTTTATGTACAATTTATTGTTTTTATTATCACACACACACACACACACACACACACACACACACACACACACACTATATATATATATATATATATATATATATATATATATATATATATATATATATATATATATATATATATTACAGAGTGAGAGAAAGATATGAACAAACTGATTTAAATTTGAACTGAATGTTTGGGATTAATTTTGATATCAACACTAGAATATATACAAATACTGGATATATATATATATATATATATATATATATATGTGTGTGTGTGTGTGTGTGTGTGTGTGTGTGTGTGTGTGCTGTTAGATATATGTTTTTTATCATACCGGTTGAGTTTAGAAATAATATTTATGTATATATATATATATATATATATATATATATATATATATATATATATAGATAGATAGATAGATAGATAGATATTTACACTAGTTCATTCAAATATATATGTATTATAATTGAGCATTTTTGTTAAAGGTATGTTTAAGGTTTGTCTTGGTTTCTTCGTTTAATAGTATATCAACCTCCGTGGGTAATCTAATAGCAAAGTTAAGCTTGTAGAAGAACTGTAGTGGTACTATGGAACCGATTACCTGGGGGGGGGGTATTAGGGGATCCATACATTTCCCAAGGGTATTAGTCCGAAAGTGAACGCACTAGCGCAATTAAAGTTCGAACTGACTTACTAGAATGTCACAATGTAGTACATTATCTGCTATGCCACGGGATTCCCCCTCAGTATATGGTTACATGTAAGTATGTATAGATGGGTACGAATCGATTTTTTCTTTGCGATATATATATATATATATATATATATATGTATGTATGTATGTATGTATGTATAAAGAGAGATTATTAGAATTAGATATCTGTGAATATGAACCGATTGTGATCTACTGATCACTGGATAGATATGAATAAATGGTTATATATAATATATATATATATATATATATATATATATATATATATATATATATATATATATATGTGTGTGTGTGTGTGTGTGAGTGAACGAAAATGGAATTAGATCCGATAATTCAAAGAAAAAAAGATATGAAGATATAAAATACAAATTAAATAAAATAAAACATTAAAATATTTTCTTCATATATATATATATATATATATATATATAAGAGTGAGAGACAGAGGACAGAGACAGACAGACAGAGACAGAGAGACAGACAGACAGACAGAGACAGAGAATCATAGATGGTGTAGACTGATTAAGAGAGAGAGTTTGATCAGTAGAAAAATATAGCATTATCAGAATTAGATATATATTTAGGTAAATATAATCCAATTGAGGTCTACTGATCACTAGATAGATATGAACAAATGGCGATATATATATATACATATATACACCTCAGAGAGAGAGAGAGAGAGAGAGAGAGAGAGAGAGAGAGAGAGAGAGAGGGGGGTGGAATGATCCAGAGCGATAGATCAGTCGAAAAAATATAGCGTTATCAGAAATATACATAATAAGTAATAATCAATAGTTGACTAATAATGGCCAGATAAAATATTTATAAATATAAATCAACTTACCGAATTATTTTCGGGTTGTCAGATTCGTAACAACGTTGGCGACCAATACACGTGTGGTGGCTTCCTTTTCCCCGGCTGGACTGACTGACCACTGTCCCTGTGTTGGAAACTTACACTTGCTCCGTCCTTTTTTTGTTTTTTTGTTTTTTTGTTTTTTTCTTTCTTGTATATAGGGATTTTATCTTATTTTTCTTCTTAATAATCCAACCCCCCAAAGATAGATTTGTTTTTAAAGAAATATAACTTTAAAAGAAATTAAAGTTATATATTTTTTCTTTTAGTCCCGTTGAATCTAATAATTGTTTTTTTTTGTTTTGTTTTGTTTTTCTTTGGAATTTTTTGTTTTTAATTTCTAATTTTTTTTTAGTCTTGGTGTTATTTTTGTTGTTATTGTTGTTCAAAGTTTTTGTTGATTTTTTTTCTTTCTTTTTTTTTTTAATTTATTTTAGCTGGATCACTTTTTAAAAATTTTGTTTTATTTTATTTTTTATTTTAAAAATAAAGCTTGCAGCAGAGGAAGTTTAAGAAAAAACAAAACAAGATGTGAGGAGAGAGACTTGTCGAAGATCTGTGTCAAACTGGACAGACTGGATCGGATCGCAACTGGTGGGGTCTGTCTTGACGTGTGTTGACCTGCCGGTTTCTGGCGACGGACCGTTTCCTCTGACTGTCATTCGATTTGAGATTCTTGTTTTTATATCGAAATTCGCTTCGACTGGAGTCTGACTCGGTCGAATCAATGGGGGCGACAAGCGTGGGAGGGAAGAAAAGAGAGATATTATACATAGGTAAGGAGAAAGAGAAAGAGAGAGAGGCGGGGAAAAGAAAAGGAGGATTTATCAAAATAATTAAAATATGAGAGAGAGAGAGAGAGAAGAGAGAGAGAGAGAGAGAGAGAGAGAGAGAGAGAGAGAGAGAGAGAATGGAAGACGTAAAATGTGATAGGATAATTACAGAGAAGGTAAGAGTATTTTCCAGTTTTCTAGAGAGAGTGAGAGAGAAAGAGACATCTATTTATCTATCTATCCTTCTCTCTCTCTCTCTCTCTCTCTCTATATATATATATATATATATATATATATATATATATATATATATATATATATATATTAGTTTGGCAATTTGTACAAACCTATCTATCTAATTATCTATCATTTTGTACAAATCTATCTATCTATCTATCTATCTATCTATCTAAGTATTTATCTATCTATCTATCTATCTATCTAAGTATTTATCTATCTATCTATCTATCTATCAGTTTGGCAGTTTGTACAAATCTCTCTCTCTCTCTCTCTCTCTCTCTCTCTCTCTCTCTCTCTCTCTCTCTCTCTCTCTCTCTCTATATATTATATATATATATATATATACCAGAAATTTTTTTTAAGCGGAGATGGGCAGGTCTGAATTCAGGGTTTTCCTTTTTTTAGACCGGTGGCCGTGCCAAGGCTAAAGAACCCAGGCTGTCCCACTATTCATACAGAGGAGAAATAATGGATTCATGCCTTTCTCAAGGGCATATATATATATATTATATATATATATATATATATATGTGTGTGTGTGTGTGTGTGTGTGTGTGTGTGTATAAAGGAGAGTAAATGAGAAACTGAAAGATATTAGAAAAAGAAATAGATAGATAGATAGATAGATAGATAGAACGAGAATGAAAGGGTGTGAGAAATAGAGAGATAGAGAGTGAAAGAGAGAGTAAGTAAGAGATAGTGAGATATCAAGAAAAAAAGAGATAGATATATAGAAAGAGAAAGAGAGACTGGGTGAGAGAGATATGTATTAAAGAAGAGATAAATAGATAGATGGATAGATAGACAGATAGATAGAAAGAAAGAGAAAGAGAGAGTGAGAGAGAGAAAGAGAAAGAGAAAGATAGAAAGATAAAGATAAAATAAGTAAGAGAAAGTGAGAAATATAAAAACAAGAAAGAGAGAGATAGAAAGAGAGATAGAAAGAGAGAGAGAAGAAGAGAAGAAGAAGAAGAAGAAGAAGAAGAAGAAGAAGAAGAAGAAGAAGAAGAAGAAAAAGAGAGACTGTTT
>CM042153.1:39467769-39470269 GCA_023376005.1 Doryteuthis pealeii
TACTTTGTTCTTTAATGATTAAAGAAATTGAGTAACACTGTACCAAAATTCCCAGAACACTTCCCATATACCGTATGTACTCATGAATAGGTCGAAAAAAAGGTTTACTAATCCGTTTCCTACTACAAGCCAGGATGAAAGAACAGTCCATGAAATGGAAACATACAGACTTCCCGGTAAAGAAAAAGTTGCGGGTGCAACGGTCAGTAAAAAAGGTCATGATGATTGTGTTCTGTGACATAAAAGTCTCATCTTTATTAATTTCCTTGAAAAGGATACAACTGTAAACATTACTTTTTATTGCCAAATTACCTTATTTATTGAATGGATCAACACTTCTGATGGAAAAATAGACAAAGAAATCCATTCCAGAATAGGTATAGCAAGCACTGCATTCGGCAATTTGAAACATCGATTATGGAATACCAAAGATGTATCTCTTAAAATAAAAGTTAACATCTACAGAGCAGTCGTGCTTTCAGCTTTACTGTATGGTGCTGAAACTTGAACACTTTACCTCAAGCATATAAACCAACTTGACGCCTTTCACATGCGCTGTCTTCGTGTCATTTTGCGGTATAAAATAGAAGGATAGAGTAAAAAATAGCACAATATTAAAAAAAATGTAACATTGCTGGCATAGAAACCTAACTAGCAAAGGTTCAGCTTAGGTGAGCTGGTCACGTTATCAGAATGAATGAGAACAGGCTTCTAAAGAAGATATTGTATGGACAATTCTTACGCTATAAAGACAAATTGAAGGACAATTTGAAACGCCTCAATATTAATCTGAGTGCTTGGGAAAATCTAACATCAAACCGGAAAGAATGGCGTAAGACATGTTTCGCTAGACTAAAGAGCTTTGAAGAAAATAGTGTAGACTGAAACATCGAGATCAGCCCCGTTTAACTTTAAAACAAAAACAACTGACTCCCGCTTTAGGAAATTCCATCTGTCGGTGTGGCTTCATAGCTCGTAGCAAGGCTGGGCTGCTATCACACTCGAGGAAACTCAAAATGTCTTCTTGATAGTATGCACAACATGGGAGGAAACAAATCACTCACTGCTGACCCTCATCTATCGTTCACGATAGGAAAGTCCACTATATATATATATATATATATATATATATATATATGAGGGTTTTATAATTTGCTTGAAGAATTGTGTTTATATTGGTTTGTTGGTTGGTTTTGAAGGCTATCACAATGCAAGTGTAAAAAAGAAGGCAACTATGGTGTTGTTTGTTAACCTGTCATTTATTCTTAATATATTCTAAAATATTAAGAATTAAGAATAAATCAGAGTTTACAAACAACACCATAGTTAACTTCTTTTTTCTTTACACTTGCATTGTGATAGCCTTCAAAACCAACCAACAAACCAATATATATATATATATATATATATATATATCATTCAAACCGATTTGGTTAAACTCTTGGAATACTTCTTAATCATTTTCGAAGGGGTAGAGAACGTGCCTTATATTTTTCCAAGAGTCTGCGACTACATCCAATATCATCTTTCAGGGGGATTATTTGTTTTAGTTATAGTTTAACGCAGTAGCCCTAGCACCTTAACCTACAATAAACCCTTCAAACTAAATAAACCTCGCAACCACAAAACTCCTGCCCCCCCCAAAAAAAAAATGAAATAAAAAAACAAAACTAAACACACAATAAATCCTTCCAACTATCCCACAAAAAAAACAACAAAAAAAACAAACAACGTCAAAAAACAAAAGAAAACAAACAAGTAAACAAACAAAAACAACAACAACAACAATAACAACAACAACAACTTTAATTAATAATCCTCCTGAACACGATCACAGATGTGGTCGAAAGTGTGTGAAAAAATATAGGATACTTTCTGTACCACTTAGACCCCGAAATAAGAAAAAAATACACGTGGGATTGGACGTAAACAAATGAAAACCATTGAGAATTATTCCGTGGTATTCTACTAAGGAAATCGTGACGTAATTTCATTTACAGACAGTTACACAATCTCCATTATAATAAGATTTTGTACTTATCCATGCTTTTGATATACTCAACAAAACTTCCCACCATTCATCACATGTATTTTCAAAGAAACATACCTGGACTCTCTAACAATATCATTCATATATATATATATATATATATATATATATATATATATATATTATATTTTTGCTTATATAAAAATTTGATACTTTTTTTATATAGAAAATGAACTCGACAAGTTCATTCAACAATGCTTCTAAAAAACAAACATCCAAAAATCTTATTCACTTCGCCGAAGAGCATAAGGCCTGGTTTGTGGTTATTATTCACTCAACGTCCCCTTACCTATTATGTTAGAGGCGTGTAAGTATCATTGACAAGGTTAATTTCGCAGGGATTGTTCGCCGTGTACTGTGGCCGAGGCAATATGGTCTTTGACTATGCCTGCTGAGATCCTGGTTTCGATTTCTATCGAAGGGAAGTCGTTAGTATACATAGCTGATGAG
>CM042153.1:39477769-39487769 GCA_023376005.1 Doryteuthis pealeii
TAGCCACACTGAGGAGACTTGATAAGTCGAAACATGTGTCTGTGGATGACCCTATATATATATATATATATATATATATATATATAATATGAATGTGTGTCTGTGTGTGTAGGTTGGAAGTACCTTCATGATATAATTTATTTTACAGTCTCCACCTGTTTACAATCCATGTCAATAAATTGGAATCTTCTTCATGTGGTATCCGTAATATCAGTACTACTTTTCAAATAAAGATCCTCCCACAGAAAAATTAGCATCTTTTAAATCACCTTTGGGAGATACCAAAAACGTGTTGACAACAATACAAACGTATTGTATGAAATTATATCATATATGTACTCCCATCAGAGTGTTAATGTTTATTTAATCATCCAATATATATATATATTATATATATATATATATATATATATATATAAAAATAGATACGACCGGAGAATAAAAAAAACAACCATGAAATCATTTTGCTAAAATTTGGCATTAAGTCAAAAACTGACCTGTCTTATATATAACAAAGCCATTAGTTGCTGAAAATTCACAAGCGAATAAAGCAGAACTTCAATCTACCGTTCACACTTTCCAATCTTTCTCTTTACATGCACATAGAAAACTAACATATATAAGGAGTAGTTAATCAAGATATATATAGAGGGGTGGAAAGTGACATGCAGAATGTGAAGTAAGAGACGGCTGAGTTTTTGACTTAATTGCAAATTACAACTAATTAGAACCAAATAAAATAGAATGTTTTCAAACATAACTTAATCCCGAAACTAAGCAATATTTTCGGATGTATTGTGTGCCATTAACATTGATAGATACATAGACAGATAGATAAATATTTAAATCTATTTACATTCAGTCTGTTTACATCTATCTATCTATATATAGATAAATATATAAATCTATTCACATTCAGTCTATTCAATATCTATCTATCTATCTATCTATCTATCCTTCAGTCTATTCCCATCTCTTTATATCAGACTATGCACATCTCTCTATATAACTATCTTCATATATATCTATCTATCTGTGGGGCGCAGTGTATCAGTTATCGTCTTAGAAAATCTATTCCATGAGCCAATTTCAAATTCTGGACGAGGCTGTTTGCATTTCAGTTTCCTGCAGATACTCTTGGAAAAAGCATGAATACTTCTCTTTCCCCTCAACTATGAGTAAATAATAGGGCCGATTAGGCTCTGTGACCACGGTATAGCAACCGGTTTTGGAGAAGGAAAATTCAAATTCTGAATTCAAATCAGTTGTATTGACCTTACATTGCATTCTGCTCCTTGTGGAGAGGTTGAGTAAATACATAAACCCCAGCTTTTGTCTCACTATGATTCTTAGTATGGACTGATCCCCTTGTAAAAGTTAAAACCTTTAAGGCTTGCATGTTGATTCTATAATGAACGTGTTAGTTGTAAGTAATTTGTTACGTTGTTTGTACACCTGACAAGCATACGAACAAAAATTGGATTCCAAAAACCTATTCCGACAAGAAGGGTCTCGAGTTCGACATGAAGGCACCCGAGTTCGACATGAAGGCACCCGAATTCACCAATAAGGCTCCCGAGTTCGACATGAAGGCACCCGAATTCGACAAGCAGACTCCCGAGTTTGACATGAAGGCTCCCGAGTTCGACCTGAAGGCTCCAGAGTTCGACATGAAGCCTCCCAAGTTCGACAAGAAGGCACCCGCGATCGACATGAAGGCTCCCGAGTTCGACAAGAAGGCTCCAGAGTTCACAAAGAAGGCTCCCGAGTTCGAAAAGAATGCTCGCCTGTTCGGAAAGAAGGCTCCCAAGTTCGATGAGAAGGCTCCCGAGTTCGACGAGAAGGTTCCCGAGTCCGAGAAGGCTCCAGAGTCTGAGAAGGCTCCATAGTCTGAGAAGGCTCCCGAGTTCGATAAGTAACACTTGAAGAAGGCCGAAGGGCATATCGACCGAAACATTGTGTAGATAACAATAGAAATGAGGACAATAGCCCGAATGATTCGAATAATACAACAAATGTTTTATAAATCTGTAAATATCCAATGTTTGTGAAAGTTTTCTGTAGAGAAAAATAAACAATGTTTTTTTAGGGGGGGGGTAAAGTGTCTTAAACAGCAAAAGTCATTAGATGGAGATATTCCCTTTGTACGTGTGCGCGCGTATGCATAAGTGTTTCAAGGGAAGTGAAAGTAATAGACAGTGGTATTTAAGAGTATGATGTGTACGACACTGGGATTGGTGTGGTATGAGGTGAGAAGTTGGTAGCGTGTTGGCGAGATGGCGTCGTAAAGTAGTGTTGTTGAATCAAATTAGCTTGTACTTTAGTCTGGAGTTCCTCAGACTTGAATTGAAAAACGTATTTTTATCATCACTTTTGCATTAAAGTGGATCAACCGAAATGACTTTGTATTTGGGCGCGAACACTTTTGATTGGTTTTAAAATACATTGTTTTGCGTCTATCTATTTGACCGGAAGGCTGCGTGGAAACTACCTGCGTATGGACCATTTTACGACAGGATTTTCTCGAACATCGCAGGGTGAACCTCCGTCTCTCTGTATCTAATACCGCTACATAACCATCTAGTGGTGGATGAGAGATGCTATTGAGGGAAATTATTCGTACCTCTTCAGAGACATCTTGAAATCAACTACGAAAATAACTATATTTTTTATCAATTTCTTTTTGGTTTTCTTTAACTCTTTGCCTACTTTAAGACGCTCACAACGGCTCTCCCACCACTGTACCGTAAACTAATGATTAGTTCGTTATAATTGAGCATAAGGACTTAGATTACAATGACAATAATATGACTTTATTTGAATAGAATGAGTTCGGAGGTAAATAGATAGTGAACTTTGAAATATCCCATCATACAGGTAAAAAATACCATGAAAATTTAGTTCAGCCGTTGGGATAATTTGTTAGACAAATAGATAAGGAATATGTTTTATACCTTAACTTTCCCCAAACTTCTTTGGTAGCATCTTACACGCTACAAAATCTACTCCTGTGTCTTTTGATGTCAATTAACACCCTAAACGGATGTTACATAATTGTTAATACCCAAACACTTATGTACAATTAGTGTAGAAACCAAAATGGCTGTTATAAGTTGCAGCCAGTGGCCTTTGAGTACGATGTCATGGAGGATTGAGTGACATGTGTTGAACTCATCTTGATCTCTTTTCCGGTAGATATCGTAAGAATCAGTAAAGAATTAAGAAAGAAGGCTTCTTCCGGTTTAGATTAGAAACAGAGTTAGTTAGTAGATTTTGGCCAAACCACGGAGAGAGCAAGTCACGTTTAAGCGCGCTGTCATACTCAATCTGCGCAGTAGCCTGGGTAGGGATTTTGAAATAAAATATGATATAAAGAAAATCGAAGTCTTGGGTTATTTATCCAAAAACTACTAATGATCCCTTATGATAGACGAGAAATCCCCAATAGAAGACCAGACATGAAATCCCTAAGACAAAGTTCCAGACGCTAGAAGAAGAACATCCAGAAGAACATGATGGCAGCAAACCCGTTTTCAAGTATTGCCATTGCTTGATATATATATTTTAAAAAAGAAAAAAAGTTCAACTCTCGTTTCAACTGCTCATGCTGTATACGGTTGGTCTCAAACTTTTTTGTGCCCTCCTGTAGAGCTCTTCTCCACTGCCCACGGTCCAAAGCCTTATTCTCCCAGGCCTTCTCATCGATGTATCATTTTTTCAAGATCGACCTCAGGCAATCCTTGTATCTCATCTTGGGTCCTTGAGCCAAGCGCTTTCCGTTTATAAGTTCTCCATAGAGCAGTTGTTTAGGAAGTCGCCCATCGTTCATGCTTACCAAATGCCCACTCCATCTCAACCTATGTTTGATTATGAGAGATTCTATGCTTTGACATTTGGCTCGCTCCAGAACCTCGATAAAAAGAACATCCAGAAGAACATAAGATACGAAAGACTATCATAAGAAGAAGAATAAGAAAGTATACAACACCGCATCTGATGATGAGGCTACAGTTATGTCAACTAAGTAGGAACTGTTTGCGAGATGAAAGGTAAATGGCTGTAGAATTACTGTTTCCATTTTTTTTCTCAAAACAACACGCAGCATCCAAATGTAGTTTCCATAAAGCTTTTTTTTCTTAGAGCATTTTGTTACAGTCCAAATGGTGCAACCATACAGTAGCACTGAAAGGGGTATAGGTGGTAGGAATTCCCGTTTTATTTCATCAGAGACCTCATACTTGACCTTCTTCAATTAACAAATGGGTACGCCAGTTTTGTCCAAACAGGAAAAAATTACATTCATCAGCTCTGTGTGGGTGTATACTGTACTTAACAAATACGATGTCCGATAGGGACGGATAATGATATATATATATATATATATATATATATATTATATATATATATATATATATATATATTACTACCAATTCCTACAACCTCCCACTACCAGTTGTTACTACCTCCCACTACCAATTCCTACGCTACTGCTCGTTTTCTTTAAAAACGAGACACCACGAAACATACCATCAGTTTCCAACCTGAAGATGGCAAATCGACATGCCGAAAACGCTTGTAGAGACACCTTTGGTGGATTGCTACACCAGTTTCACTCTGACATCAAAAAGATAGCCAGACACCTTGAACGGATTGAACAGAAATTTGTACGACAGGAATTGCCACTCGAGTTCAACCAAACGTTTAAAAGAGAAAATTATGCCAAAATACACTTATTTTAATATATATATATATATATATATATATTATTATTATAATGGAGATTGTGTGTTTTTCTGTCTGTAACCGAAACTATATTACTACTCAAGTCACAATTCCCTTAATTATTTACGTCAAATTCTCCATGATTTCATTCTTTTAAACCTTCAGTTATTAATAAAAATTGTTTTACATTATCAATACTGTTGACCATATCTACGTACAAATAACATGCAATTGTATTTATATATACAACAAAATAGCGGTTTACAGTTTGAACGAGAAGGCTAATTTGCATATTGATATTTAAAATTTTATTTTAATAAAGATGTGCTTGGTATTATTGATTTCTAATTGTTTGGTTTTATCTTAAGAAATATAAATAAAAATAAAACTTAAAAGAAATTTATTTACAAGAAGAAATAACTGTAATATTATCCTTTACTTCCTATTTTAACTAAATAGTTAAATTAGGAAAATTTACCAATGAAAGAGGGGAGTAATGGAAAATGATGGAATAGTTAGTTTCAAAGTTGTTCTATTTTTCGATTATACCCCCTCTTTTGCAGATCTTTTTATCTGCATTCTTAGTCAGTTTCATTAGCCCTTCTAATTTGATATGTTATTTTATTATATTAAAACTTAAATACTTGCACCCGGAGGGTGCATATATTTGCTAGTATATATATAAGGAGCTAAATGAGTCAGACACTACCTACCTAAATTTTACATGAATGATTCATCAGAAGCAAACTTATCCTGATGAACCACTCGGGTGAAACCTAGGTATGTAGTGTCTGACTCACTTTGGTTCTTATAATTTTGCTCTACTTAGCGTATTAAGCACTTTCTATATATATTAAACTTAGAATACTCATTCGGTGTTTTTTTGTTTGATTGTTTTTTGCCACATATTACGGAACAGATTATTATTTTCAGAGTGTGGTGGTCTTTTATTTTATTTTTAAGAAATGTTTCTCAATTTTAACTTTGTACCTTTCTTTTTATTTACAAACTGAATAATCTGTTTTTTGCCACACCGCTTGAGTTTACACACACACACACACACACACACACACACATATATATATATATATATATATATATATATATATATATATATATTTATCAAAGGGTTACTACCATATAAACATTGTAGTAGCACGAGTAGTTAATACAAAAGGGCTCAATATATCTTGTAAAATATAGAGCATTAATAGTTGTAGAAAAGTTCTTTCTATTTATATAGCTACATAGAATCATTAATCACCCCTGCCTGTCAACATAGGTTTAACTTAGCACTAACTTTAAAGGAACAGGCTTAGGGGATTAAGGTTAATTGACTCTTGGGAGATATAGAATAAAAATTAACTTAAATCAGGTGAATAGATATTTCATTAGCCACATAGATTTCCTCTGAAGAAGGTGTACTTAGAACACCGAAACCGTGGTAAGGAAATAACTTTTCTACAAAAATCTCTCTCTCTCTCTCTCTCTCTCTCTCTCTCTCTATATATATATATATATATATATATATATATATATATATATATATATATATATATTTGGGAGAATATGTGCTTAATTGAAGTCGTACCTAATTTTGAAAATTAATTAATTGATAATTAATGAATTAGGCAGGCATACCTATTCAAATATAAGGCTAAACAAATCGAGAAAAATAAATCTCTATATGTACATTTCAGCCTCATCAGCAGAGCTATACACAGGAAGACTGCTTTGTGTGTGATTCGAACCCTGACTGTCAAGCTGACAGGCGGAGACTCTAAACATTACACCAGCTGGTTTCCCAGATTTTTCGTTTGTTTTGAAGTCAGTTATATTCCACTTATGGTGATTTTGCACTACAGTATGATAAGTAAACAAACAAACAATTTGTTTGATATGGCTTTTTTAGCCGAAAAATGCTTGGAGAATATGTGCTTAATTGAAGTCGTACCTAATTTTGAAAATTAATTAATTGATAATTAATGAATTAGGCGGGCATACCTATTTTACTTCTCATATATATATAGATAGATAGATAGATAGAGAGAGAGAGAGAGAGAGAGAGAGAGAGAGAGTGGGGGAGAGAGAGAGAGAGTTAAAAGAATCCATTTCGACGGCACGCCCCATTAATAATAATGGTGATAAAATGTTCACCTCTTTTAAAACGATTGGAAAGATTTTGTGACGTATATAATTGCCGTAAAACCAACCAACCAATCAAATATGTCATTTATTAAATCATAATTCATTGAATTATGGGATAGCATAAAAATTGCAATGGCTCATTTGAAAAGAATACAAAGGACGTCGTCGATTGTGTATTTTGATAATAAGAAAAAAAAACTTTTCAATACATCAATAATCGGTTTACATTTTTAATTTCCGTTAATTTTTATATAAAAAATCGATTTATTCTTTTATATGGACAAAATATTTTGTAAATAACTGAGAATATATATATATATATATATATATATATATATATATATATATGATATATATATATATATATATATATAATATATATATATATATATATATATATATATATGAGAGTGAATAAATACACAATGTGTTTATTTGATATGGCTTTTAGCCGACAATTTTTGGAGGATATGTGCTTAATTGAAGTCATACCTAATTTTGAAAATTAATTAGTTAAAAATTAATGAATTTAGGCGGACATATATGTTCAAATGTAAGGCTAAACAAATCGAGAAATTGTCAATCCCTGAATGTACATATCGACCTATTAGGTCTCATCAGCAAGGTTATAGACATGCGAGACTGCTCCGTGTGTGACTCGAAACCTCGACTGCCAAGTTGACGGGCGGTGATTCTAACCACTACACCAGCTGGCCATTCTCAGATGCTTCGTATGTTTTGAACTTATAAATGAAAATTTTGCTGACCAAATACAAACACACACACACACACACACACACACATATATATATATATATATATATATATATATATATATATATATATATAATGCACAGATTGCGTGAAGAATCTTCTTCACGGAGTAGTAGTTTTTCAGTAGTCATAATTTAGAGAGCTTAATGTGTCCTCTTATTGTTAGAGTCACAAAGCAAACATATCTAATGAAAAAATAACGAAGAAGACTTAGTATTTTAATTCGTTTCACTCGCAACTCTGTTTTCTCGTAAATCAAATCAATTTTCCTCGTTGAAATAAACTGGAATGCCATTAATCTGTTCCAGTCCCGCCCCCAACAAAAATAGCCTAATTCTTTGTTATGCTTTTTAAAAAAGAAAGATAACTAAGTATTGTATAATAATATAATAAAATATAATATAATGAATTATGTGCTATAATATGTTTGAATGTTCATTTTTTTCAGAAATGGTATTTTTCTTTGTCGTGATAAATTTTGAAACTTATATGTTTTAATGAACTTATAAACATAACCTTATCTGGAACTCACTCGTGCGTCAAATTTTAGCTCGCAACACAAAGCAAAAAGTCGACCAAGTGACAGCTTGTAACTTGAAAAATACGTATGTTGGTGCCCTCGTAAGTCAAGATATATATATATATATATATATATATATATATATATATATATATATATATCATCAGGTCACGCTTATATATCATCATCATCATCACGGATTCCCATGATTTCTCTCTCTCTCTCTCTCTCTCTCTCTCTCTCTCTCTCTCTTCTCTCTCTCTCTCTCTCTCTCTCGCCACCCGTCTCCGCTGTTTGACTTAGGAGTATCATGTGATCGGAGGGAACTGGGAAAGTATTGAGAATCCCCTAAATAGACATCGTGGTTGGACACATATTTGTCATTCTTCCTAGCACGCGTGTTCAAGTTGGAATCGGGAGATAATAAAATGTGTGCACTAAATAAATAAGTCTCCTTGTTCAACATTAAGAACAAAGATGGACACGGAGAGTGACAACACCCCATTTGACCCGATAAGAAAAAAGATGTCCCCAACACCAAGAGAACCACCCAGTATAGAGGAAGAGGTTAGTGCTATAAGAATTGGGGTGGTGTTAACTCAGTAGCTAACACCAATTTCTTATAATGCGCTAGGTGATCCCAGAATGTCACCGAACGCAGTACATTTAGATATTTGTATAAAATAAATTCCAACAAAGTTATAACAAATGGATTTCATTTTCTGAGCAGAGTCCTGAAATAGGGAATAGAAAACAGAATGAATGAAAGTCCGAACTGAAAATGTTGTCACTTACTGTTCGTCACTGGGGCCACAACCGTGGCTAATCTCTAAGAAGATATAGTGTATAAAACGAACATGTACTTAGGCTAATATAGCGGGGCTGGTGAGCTCAAACCTCTGAAGATAGAATATAAAGAGGCCGCGTAAAGACACACGTATAAGCCTCTAGCTGGAGGGGCAAGGCCCCAAGTCCAAATGAACGGAGACACAACTTGGTCTAGTACATATCTGGAGATCTCAGAGCAAAGAGAGAGTCACTTTCGCAGGACAGCTTTTAATCAGTTAGGTTGCACGCCCTCTAACGGCAAACTCTAGCAGCAAGGAAAGATAATCCTTTGCCCATGTCAATCGCAACAAGGGAAGGTAATGTTTACAGAGGAACAACAGCAGACATAAGAGAGAATGTTGATACTATCGAACACTGAGAGAGGTCCTTGTGCCAAACTTTGATGAGGGGTGCCCGTTACACTGGCATTGGTTGCACGTTGTGCATTAATTGACACATACACACGTCACGCACTAGATAACCTGAAGATGACGTAATATGCTAGTGAAAAAGATTCTCTTTCTCCCTCCCCCTCTTTTTCTCCCTCCTCTCTGCCTCCTCTCTCTCCATCTATCTATCTCTCCATCCAGCGCTACTGCGGAACAGACGTATTCCTATCGCTCTCCGGATTTTCAAGCAAAGTTTTACGGTTGAAGATTATCCGGTTAAAATAAAACAGAAAATAATATTTTTCAAAACTGAGTTTTCCTCATTAACCAAACCGAGGAGAATCGTCAAACGATGTTATAAAAAAGATTTATCACACAATAACGAGAAAAACTGCGATAGTGCTTGTTTATCAGTCTGTTCAAAATTTGAAGTTTGAAAGAACATTTGACGTCATATTTCAAACCGTTCACCTTTCCAGCGTTCTTTCTTCAAACTTCAAATTTTGAAAGATTGATAAACAAGGACTATCGCAGTTTTTTCTCGTTATTCTGTGATAATTTTTTTTTATTACCTTTCCTTATATCAACAAATGCCCTGAAGAGGATATAATTAATAGAT
>CM042153.1:39492769-39552769 GCA_023376005.1 Doryteuthis pealeii
GTCGAAGTTATGAATCAATATAAAAGTGCTCAATACGTTTGTGGGGTTTAGAAAACCGATATAGTCAGAGTAAGCCTACCCGGGTTTCACCGTAAGGATTTTCAGGGCTTTTCTGCGTGGAATTAATAAAATTAATTGAAACAAACTGATGTGAACAAACTACACTATCATAGTTCCCCAGTGAGCGGATTAGAACGTTGGGCTTGTTTTTGATTTTTAACTTGTCATTTTGTGTTTTTAACTATCGAGACACCATTTACGTTTATGTCTACATGTATGTATGTATGTATCTTTCTATCTATCAGTCTATCTATCTTAGCGTGTCCATCCCTTTTCTCTCTCTCTCTCTCTCTCTCTCTCTCTCTATATATTATATATATTATATATATATATATATATATATATATATATATCCCTGTTCATATTTATTTATCAAGCTATCTACCTATGTATTTCAGTTAATCTTTTGTTTCGTTCTTTCTCATCATTTTTAATCACTTTCTTTCTTTCTTTCTTTCTTTCTTTCTTTCTTTCTTTCTTCCTTCCTTTGCCAGTCCAGGGCATTAGAATACGCCGACTACGCCTCTGCAGAGAGGTGAGACCCCTGTTGAGGCCACCTGTTGTCTGTTGGTGGCGACTCGTAATACCCGAGGAAGGGATCCTGGTGATTGACCCATAACGTGGGTACAAAGTGATCACATGACTTCGGTCCTTATTTGTGCTGGGAGAAAGATTTTGCATTAAATAACCTACAAGGGTTGATATACCATTAAACAACCAACCAACCAACCAACCTATTCAAACTGTTGTAAATATTATTGAGAAATAAAGGCTGCTGATCTTAGAATAGAGAATTTCCTCTTGTTTTATTGTTGAAAATTCCTATTAAAAAGTGTTAATGAGTTGATAACATCATAAAAAACACGCAACAAACAATTAATAATTAGGTTGAATTAGGTTAGGAAAAAAAAAGAGTTACAAAATGAATGAATGAGAAAAAAAGAGGAGCCAAATAGAGAGGATGTTAAGAGAAAGTTTGTGGTCGATAAGAGGTGGGAGAGGGAGCCGGAAACGGAACAAGTAGAGCCACAAGTGGAGAGTGTGTGAAGGAGAGTAAGGAGTAGGTTGGAGAGTTAGGATGCTGACCAATAAATCACCCGGAGCCTAAATGCAAACTAGATTAACTTTAGTCCAGACTAAAGACAACCGATAAAATATTTCTCTCTTCTTTTTTTAAAATCACGTTCTCGTCGTTTACACATGCCGACAGGAGCAGGCAATATAATTGAGACAATTACAATCGAAGGAAAATAATAAAACAAAACAATAATTGTAAAGAAAGAAAGAAAAGAAAAGAAAAGAAAAGAAAAGAAAGAAAGAAAGAAAGAAAGAAAAAAGCATTCAACTGGTGGATGACGACGTTCTTGCATATGACACAATGAAATAGACGGTGAACAATTAGATAAATACGAGAGCATTGACCGAGAATTAAAACACTTGCGGAATGCGAAAATGATGGTGGTACCCATAATTTATACAGCAGTTGGAATGGTACGGTATCCCCTTTGTAAAAAAAAAAAAAAAAAAAAAAAAGAAAAGGAAAAAGAAAAGAAAAAAGGAATAGAAAAAACATAAAAAGTAAGTTAAAAAGATTGGAAGAATTGAACATCATGCTAAACTAAATCAGAAAGAATACTGAGGATAACTTGTCTATCTATCTATCTATCTATTTTTGGAATTAAAAAAAAAACTTGGGTACTGTAAAAGCGCCATATGCTGAGTGCGGCCACACCTGTGTTTGCTGAGGACCGCATGCGGCCCGTGGGCTGCGTGTTTGACATGCCTGCATTGCGCTACACGAGGCGCCCATTTTTCCGTGTATATATTCAATATTTACCCGGGGTTTGAGCCGAGTGGATGAGGTAAGATTATCAGCTGAGTTCTTTAAACAAACACCTACTCCCTTGTTTGAAAATGGTTACAGCTGAATTTATTGAATCACCCCCGGAGGGAGATACCAACGCAACTATTGTAATGGAATAGTCCACATCCCCTCTTACCCATGTAGTCTGACTATATATATTGTGAACACGGCATTATGCTGAGCTGGCTTCGAGGATTAGTAGCGTGCCTCACTATTCCTTGTCTGTCTTATTGTATCTCTCTGCAATAAAACCCTCAATCTTAAATCTAGGAACGTGTTGACTGCTCCTTCCAACCGACTGCAACCTTATCTGATTGTATTCCTTTTAAGGACACAACACTTCTGCTTTTTCTTCTTGTTCTTCTTCTTGGAATGGAATATTCCACACACACACACACACACACACATACACTCTCTCTATCTCTATCTCTCTCTCTCTCACACACACACACACACACACACACACCTGTGGTCTGACTATATATATATAGTAAACACTGCATTATGCAGGGCTGGCTTCGAGGATTAGTAGCGTGCCTCACTATTCCTTATCTGTCTTATTGTATCTCTCTGCAATAAAAGCCTCTATCTTAAATCTATGAACGGGTTGAGTGGTTCTTTCCCCCGACTACTGTATTCCTTTTAAGGACAAAACAGCAACTGAGCAATTTTTTGTCCCTGTCCCATGTTAGTTTCGATTCCTGTGGGTTATCGCCCACACGAAGCTATCCGTGTGTCACATGGGGAGCGAAGTCAATACTTACCCTCAAGATGTACACGGATAATTGACCAAAATGAAAGTAGAGATCTGAAAGATGAAGAGACTAAAAGAAATAAAATAATCTTTTAATTGTGGCTTTTCTCATTTCACAATGCAAATGAATGTGTTGCATTTAATGAGTTTGTTGTCTTCCGGTTTATTATACAATGGCTGATGTGGATACAACGCTAAAAGGTTGAATGTTTTGTTGTTCATTTAACAAATCTAAGATGAAAAGGAAAACATAAAACAAACAAACGAAAAGAAACAATGAAAATTCAACAAAATTATCATTCCTAAACAAGAGTACAAGAGTTTAATTAAAAAAAGTTTCGGCCTTTAAAGTGAACGACAATAAGCGCGCCATCTTGTGGAAAGTTATTTCTATGCCGAAAGGCGTAAATCAACACGCTTTAAATTATTCATATATCTAAGACAAGTATAAGAGTTCGCATAAAAATAATTTAAATTAAAATTTACTCTAAAATCTAAAACACTTTCGTTAAGTAAATTTTATAAGTTGATATAAAATAGAACTAACAAAAGTTCGAAGTTAAAAAAAGAAAACAAACAAAACAAAACAACAATGAATAGTGTGTGGAGTATCAAACCTTTCCGGGTCATTTAATGTCAAATAAAGATATTTTCATAAACAAATGAATCAGGTGGCTCAGAGTATCTGCTTTTGCTTAAGTGGTTACCCAATTAAGTATTGAACAGGCTCATTGCTGCTTAACTTCGGTGATCTAGCGGGAACTGGTGCTTTCAGTGTTACTTGATTGTAATAAAGAAAGAAGAAGGTAAGAAATAAGAAAGATAGAAGGGGGTAAAGAAAGAAAGAAAGAAAGAAAGAAAGAAAGAAAGTAGGTTGGTTATTTTTTACGGCATATCAAACTTTTTCGGGTCATTTAATGCCGAATTAAGACATTTTTGATAAAAAAAAAGGACTCAGGTTGTTAAGTGTAACTTAAGTTGTCACCCAATTATCTATTGAATGAGTTGATCGTAATAAAGAAGGAAGGAAGGAAGAAATAAGAAAGTAAGAAAGAAGGCGGTAAAGAAAGAAATGAAAAAGGTTGGTTTGTTTGTTTTAAGGTATATCAACCTTTTCGGGCTCAAGTTGCTTACAGTACCTGCTGTTGCTTAATTGGTCACTTCAGTGATATAGCGGGAACCGATGCTTTTATCGGAACATAATCGTAACATTAAAAACAATGCAAAAAACAAACGATTTTCTAATTTTACTGAAGGAGTTCTATATGTTTTAGTTAAGCAGCAATGAACTCGTTCAAAACTTAGATATGGGATTATTTAGTAACTGCTAAGTACTGTAAGTGACCTAATATCTGCGTGCCAGTCTACGAATGTCGGCTGAAAAGTTCATAGGCTGACCAAGATTCTCTCTTCAACGCGACTAAATTAGGGGGGGGGGGATTTCAACATAGTCCCTCTTGCGACCCCCACACTTCTTCCATCAGTGACGCTTGAACCTCATTTGTAAATAAAAAATTAAAAAATAAAATAAGAAAAACAATTACCAAAATCACAATATAAACTTTTTAGTCTGTGGACTTTTCGTCCTAGCTTCGTAAGCATAACTTGGTATATAAAAAGAAAAAGAACAGAAGTTAAGGCAGTATTTGGATGAGTGAACGCTTAGTAACAGCATTTCAAGGAATACACCCTAAAGGTGCCCCTGACCACACCCTCAGGGTTGTAATTAAGCGCACATTTAGTGTATATTCCTTGAAATGCAGTTACTAAGAGGTCACTCATCTAAAAACTGACCAGACTAATAATTGCCTTAACTTCCTCCGTTCTTTTTCTTTTTTATATATCAAGCTTCTACATACTAAGCACGCACTATTAGTAACTTAATTTCTGTGTGCCAGACTAATCAAAGTTTGGTAAATAATAAGAAAAAATGGAATAAGTTAAGGTATTTATGAGCCTGTCCAATACTTAGATGAGTGACCTCTCAGTAACAGCACGTACTTTTAGTAAACTAATGCCCGTGGGACAGATTAATTATATCTTGGTAAATAACACCAAACACGGGATCTAATAAAGATGAAATAAAATTTCACGTTTATATCATACACAGAAATGTACATGTGTTTTCCTTTTATTACTACAATGGTACCTTGTCTTAGAGTTTAATTGATTCCGTTCGATTTCCTCGTTTATCAAATAAATTTTTCCAACTGAAATAAACTGAAATGCCATTAATTCGCTCAAAACCCACCAAGAGCATCCATTTTTTTATGTTTATTTAAATAAGAAAAATAGTACTGTATTGTATAAAAACATAATAGAATTTAATGGATTATGTGCTGTCATATATTTTGATGTTTACCTTTTTATAAATAATATTTTTTCTTTGGCGTAACAAGTTTGGAACTTAAATGTTTTTAGTTGACTAATTATCATAAACGTATCTGAACCTAGCTCGTACCTCAAATTTTAGCTCACAACACATAGCAAAAAATCGACCGAGTGGCAGCTCGTAACTCGAAACATGAGATAGTTGGAACACTCGTTAGTCAAGGTAAAGCTGTACTGATAAATATTCTACCTTCTTATTGTTTTTATTGTAATCGTCGGAGTGGCCTTATGTCAGTATCAGACAATCAGCGAGGGAGTTTGTCTCCTTTTCACTAGCGCTAGACCAAGGAAATTTCAGCGTCTGAGGTGGAGCGTCACATCTACCATCAGCTCCTTACTTTACCGCACAGATCCCTGTGCTACTCATACACTGAGTTTGCGAGGGCCGATATCGAATCAGGAACCATGTGGTTTCTAGCCGAACGCTCTATCGACTGAGCTAACCCGACGCTTCTTCTTTTTATTCTGATTGTGAGACGAAAGGTAATTGTCTTCTTTTGAATTGGGAGTGTCTTCCCACGTGACATGTCAGTTGGTCACGTGAGGATTTAGAACCCCTTAATCTTCTTCTTTTTGCGTCCTGATGTCAAAATGAAATTATATAGGTTGTGATGCCTGTTCATTGAACATAAGTGAGGTTCTGCCTTATATTCCAGCGTGGAGGTGCGTGGTGTAATGGTTACAGCCGTAGGAAATGGACCCTAGTTCAAATCCTAGACGAGGTTGTTTGCATTTCACATAGTGCTAATACCTTTGAGAAAGGTATGAATCTATATATTCTCCCTCCAGCTATGAGTAAAATATTAAGGCAGATGGGCTCTTTAGCCTTGGATAGGTAATCAGTCTAGAAGGAAAACTCTGAATTTAAACCTGTTAAACTCCGCTTAAGAAATTGCATTTGTGTCGCATCCTGCACGTGCGGAGGGATTCATATATATATATATATATATATATATATATATATATATATATATATGTGTGTGTGTGTGTGTGTGTGTGTGTGTGTATGTGTGTGTGTGTGTGTGTGTGTGTGTGTTTGAGAATAGAGGAAAGTGTGGATATAACAACACAGTATGTTGAATTCGGTTGATATTTCGTCTCATTGTATCAAGCTTTTTCGAAACTTTATTGACCAAGCTTCATATATTGAGGCGAAATATCAACTGAATTTAACTGTCTGTGTTGTTATAATACACATGTTCCTCTATTCTCAAACACATTTTGTCGGATTTATTCAAATCCTTCACTCCTCATATATATATATATATATATATATATATATATATATATATATATATATATATATATATATATATATATATTCCAGCGAGGTATTTAAATTTATCTCGTATAGCAATGATTCAACTTGAGAAATCATTTTTAATTGTTTGACTGTTGAGCAAACCAGGCATTGAAGAACTTATAAAGATCTCATCCAAAGTTCTTCAGCGCTTTGTTTGCCCAACAGTCAAACTATTCAAAACGATTTCTCAGGTTGAATCATTGTTATGTTCGGATAGACAAGGAACACCTGAAGAAGACCGGGGGGCACAACGTTTTGTCTTCATATATCACAATAAAGATGAGGATGACAGTCCGAAAAATCAAAATAGCATATATCAAGCATTATCTAAAACAACTCAGAAAAAAATAATGTAAGAGAATAAGTTAAATAATCAGTTGATTTGTTGAAATATAAAATTTTATCGAAACTCAAAACCAACATCTGTCCTGTAAAAATTTGAATTAAAAAGAAAAAAACTTTAAGCATTTTATATTTAGTTTTTAAAAAAGTTAAAGCAGTAGCAGCTTAAAATAAAAATAAAAAACACAACATAATATCCCAATAATAATGAAATTTAAGTTTTAGTTTTTAAAAAACTAAGCTGTAGCGTCACGTGATCGAGCATGCAACAGTAACGGATACATCACAACTAACGTCATAGCGGCGGTAACGCTCATTTATGTTTTGCTACTAGCGCAATATTTAAACGTAAGAAAACAGGAAAGCAAGCAATAATAATAATATAATAATAATAATAATAATAATAATAATAATAATAATAATAATAATAATAATGATAATAATAATGAGGTTGATGATAATGATAAGAAGAGGGAAAAGAAATAGAAAAAGAAGTAAGCTTGAAAAAGACCATAAAAAAGAATAATGATTTGAACAAGGTGCTGAATAATAATAATAATAATAATAATAATAATAATAATAATAATAATAATAAAACAAAAGAATGGCCCAGCAACTGAACAGATGCCTACAAGAAACGGAAATACCCGAATGGATGACAAAAGGAATAACTACACTAATCCAGAAAGACCCACAAAAAGGAAATGTCCCGAGCAATTATAGACCAATAACTTGTCTACCCATGATGTGGAAAATTCTAACTGCTGTTGTAAGAGAAGAAGTATACTTTTCACTCAATTGGCGGAAACTTCTCCCAGAAGAACAGAAAGGATGTCGCAAGGGAAAAAGAGGAACCCACGACTTACTCTATATAGACCAATACATTCTTAAAGAAGTCAAAAATAAACGGAAAAATATTGCAATGGCCTGGATCGATTACAGAAAAGCCTATGACATGGTCCCACATACCTGGATTTTAGAATGCCTACAAATGTATAAAATTTCCAACAACATTATAAACTTCATTAAAAAAGCCATGGAAAACTGGCGAGTTCAATTAAAAGCTGGAAACAATCCCTGGCAGAAGTAAAATCCAAAGAGGTATCTTCCAAGGAGACTCATTATCACCACTACTCTTTATTATTGCAATGATGCCGCTAAACCATATACTGAAAAAATGTACCGGGGATACAAATTTAGTAATTCACAAGAAAGATCAACCACCTTATGTACATGGATGACATTAAAATTTTTGCAAAAAATGAAAAAGAATTGGAGAGCCTAGTACAAACTATTAGGATATATAGCCAGGATATAGGGATGGAATTTGGAATCGAAAAATGTGCTATGCTTGTAATAAAAAGGGGTGAAAGAAAACTATTAAATGGAATACAACTACCAAATCAGGAAACTATAAAATCTCTTGATGAAAATGAAAGCTACAAATACTTAGGAATTTTGGAAGCGGACAATATCATGCAAGCAGAAATGAAAGGAAAAGTTAAAAAAGAATATCTCAGGAGAACTAGAAAACTTCTAGAAACGAAACTCAACAGCAGAAATCTGATCAAAGGAATTAATACCTGGGCTGTCCCATTATAAGATACTCAGGACCATTCTTAAAATGGACAAAAGAAGAACTCAGACAGATAGACAAAGGACGAGAAATTAATGACCATGCACAAGGCTCTCCACCCTAGAGATGATAGAGATAGATTGTATGTGTCAAGAAAGGAAGGGGGAAGAGGTCTTGCCAACATAGAGGAATGCGTAGAAACCACAATCCAACAACTTGAAGATTACACAAGGAAGAGCAAAGACAAATTACTTATGGCGACCAACAATAGTAGAAACGGCAGATGGACAAACAGAAGAACGACAAAGACTAGAAAACAAAAATGGGAAGAAAACAATTATATGGACGCTTCAAACGACAAATAGATGAGGTTGCACATGGAAAGACTTGGACATGGTTAGAAAGGGAAACCTCAAAAGAGAAACAGAATCACTTATAATTGCTGCACAAAATAATGCCATAAGGACAAACTACATCAAAGCGAAAATTGATAAGACCCAACAAAATAGTAAATGTAGACTTTGCGGTAATAGAGATGAGACTGTTAACCATATACTCTGCGAATGTAGCAAACTAGCACAACGAGAATACAAAACTAGACACGACTGGGTTGGGAAGGTGATCCACTGGGAATTATGCAAGAAATTAAATTTTGACCACACAACAAAATGGTATATGCATAAACCAGAATCTGTTCTTGAGAACGAAACGCACAAAATTCTCTGGGACTTTGAAATTAAAACGGATCACCTTATCCCAGCAAGAAGACCAGACCTAGTGTTGATTAACAAAAAAGAAAGAACTTGTCAACTGGTGGATTTTGCAGTGCCAGCGGATCACAGGGTGAAGTTAAAGGAAAATGAAAAAATTGACAAATATCTGGACCTTGCCAGAGAACTGAAAAAGTTATGGAATATGAAAGTGAAAGTTATACCAATTGTAGTTGGTGCACTTGGAACAGTCCCAAAAGCATTAGAAAAGGGTTTGGAAAGTTTGGATATCAGAGGAAGGATTGAAACCATTCAGAACACTGCACTGCTGCAATCTGCCAGAATACTCAGAAGAGTCCTGGAGACCTGAGGAGACTTGCTGTCACTCAGACTCCAGTGAAAGACCATCAGCTAACACTGATGTGAAAACTCAAAAGGAGTAAATAATAATAATAATAATAAGAAGAAGAAGAAGAAGAAGAAGAAGAAGAAGAAGAAGAAGAAGAAGAAGAAGAAGAAAAGAAGAAGAAGAAGAAGAAGAAGAAGAAGAAGAACCGGATTGAAAAGAATAAAGAATATAAGAAGAATGAGGAAATGAAAACAAAGAAGAAGAAGAAGAAGAAGAAGAAGAGAGAGAGAGAGAGAAAGAGAGAGAGAGGGGAGGGAAGAAGGGATTAATGTAATATTACGACTGTAAAAAAGATACTGAAGAAGCATCCAAAGAAGAAGAATGACAAGAAAAAGAACAACATCAATAGAAGAAACAAAGAAGAAGAAGAAGAAGAAGAAGAAAAAGAAGAAGAAGAAGAAGAACAAAAACAACAACAACAACAACGAAGAAGAAGAAGAAGAAGAAGAACAACAACAACAACAACAATAAAAACGAGAAAAAACGAGAAGAAAAAATGAGAAGAAAAATGAGAAGAAAAAATGAGAAAAAAATGATATAAGTAAATTGGGAAATATAAAGGTGAAGAAGAAAAAATGAAAGAAACACACACACACACACACACACACACACACACACACAAGAAAAGAAAAGAAAAACACACACGAGAACACGAGGAAGGAGAAGCAAGGGGAAAATAAGAACAAACGAAAAAAAGAAAGAATAGTTTTAGGGAGAGGTGAATCGTAAAAATTACTAAATCTTTTTTTTTTGTTTGTTTTTTTTTTTTTACTTAGATTATAAGACAAAGGCGTTTTGAAATATAATTTAACTGAGATAATAAGAAAACCGAATTGTTCATGCTCCAGTCACCGTATGAGTCCAAGACATGTCAATTCTAGAATTAAATGCCACAAGGCCAAAATCTATGACGAAAACAACATGGTCGGTGCCAACATGGTAACACCTGCTGACTCTAAGAATAATATTTGTCTCGCCCCAGATTTAAGAAATCAGTTAAAATTATCCCCGCCCACACACACAAAGATGACACTATTTAAGACATGAAAAATTAGACACGGACAATCTTTTTAAAAATCATTATTTAAATTTGTTTTTAATTAATTCATGTTCGTTCTGATAATATATATATTTACCAACCCCTCCGCACGAGCAGGATGCAACACAAGGTCAATTTCTTAAGCGGAGTTCGGCAGGTTTGAATTCAGAGTTTTCCTTCTCCTAGACCGGTTGCTTAACCAAGGTTAAAGAGCCCAGTCTGCCCTACTATTTACCCATAGCTGGAGGGAGAGTAGGATTCATACCTTTCCCAAGGGTATTAGCGCTAGGTGAAATGCAATTACCATGTCCAGGATTTGAACTCGGGGCGACGAGTCGTTCTGATAATATAAAGCGGTGATTTTGCCAAGCTACTATTATGCTGTTTTGAAACAATCTTGGAAGCAGCACCCTACAAAAAAGCAGCTGTACGGCCACTTACCTCCTATCACGAATGCAATCCAAGTAAGACGAAAAAGACATGCAGGACACTGCTGGAGAAGTAAGGACGATCTCATGATTGGCGTTCTTCTGTGCACATATACACATGAATACACCGATGTAGGCCCACCAGCAAAAACCTACACTAATCAGCACTATACGGATTCTAGATACCGTGTGAAAGACTTGTCAAAAGCTCTGACCGATAGCGACGGATGGCGAGTGAGAGAGAAAGAGAGACAGAGAGACAGAGAGAGAGTCATGGGAATCTGTGCTGTTAGCACCACCTGGTGACGGTCCTTATACATAATCAGACACCATACAGCTGTGTAGAAACAAATGATTATTATGGAAAAAAAGAGTTGATTTAAAAAATAATTGCTGTAAAACGTTGAAAATATAAATGTTTATGATTCTAATCAAACCTTTACAAATGAATAACATTTTGGTATTAAATAACCCATAAGAAGTTGATATGGCGTTAAACAACTTGACTGAACCAAACATTTAGAAAGCAATCACATTTCGACATTAAATAACCCATAAAGAGTTAATATGCCGTTAAACAAATAAACCAAACCAAGTCTTTACAAATGAATCCCATTTTGGCACTAAATAACCCATAAAGAGTTGATATCCCGTTAAACAAATAAACCAAACCAAGTCTTTACAAATGAATCCCATTTCAGCACTAAATAACCCATAAAGAGTTGATATCCCGTTAAATAAATAAACCAAACCAAGTCTTTACAAATGAATCCCATTTCGGCACTAAATAACCCATAAAGAGATGATATGCCGTTAAATAAATAAACCAAACCAAGTCTTTACAAATGAATCCCATTTCGGCACTAAATAACCCATAAAGAGTTGATATGCCATTAAACACATAAACCAAACCAAGTCTTTACAAATGAATCCCATTTCGGCACTAAATAACCCATAAAGAGTTGATATGCCGTTAAACACATAAACCAAACCAAGTCTTTACAAATGAGTCCTATTTGGCATTGAATAACCCATCAGGCGTTTATATGTCATTAAACAAATAAACCAAGCCAAACCTTTCCAAATGAATCATATTTCGACATTAAATAACCCATAAGGATTTGATATGGCATTAAATAAATAAACCAAGTTTAAACATTTACAAAGCAATCAGATTTGTGCATTAAATAATTAGTCGCTATGCAATTAAACAAATAAACCAAACAAAAGCAAAAAGTAGGTTAACTCGGCTGATCATATTTCATTGGGCGTGTCATTCTTGTTCATTTTGTTTCATTGCTGAAAACTTGCTCTATCTATCGGTATTGATGTTCTCAGAGTATCTATTGTATCTTCTGTTGAAATGAATAAGAGGTAGTACGTTCTGAGGGCCACTTGTATTTTAATCTATAAAACTGTTGAGGGATTTAAAAAAAAGGCTTGTAATATCTTGTTAAATGTGACAGCTGACAGAGCAAATGTTAAATCTGTTATATTAATCTAACTATAAGAAAAAATAATTTAGAACTAAATTAATTCATTGGCCTAAACATAAGAGATCGTCCCTACACAAATCCTATTAAACTAATGGGTCCCATCTTTTTCTACGCTCATATACAAAAGAGCATTTTTAGATATTATTTGCTCTGAGTTGGTTGGTTGGGTTTTACGGCATCTCAACCCTTGTTGGATTATTTTATGCCGAAGACGATTTGTTTTATTCATTTTTGATGGATATTCAATTTAAAAAAAAACAACTCATTTTTTCTATTTAACCCATAGATGGGACCCTAACAGGTAATACAACCTCGGGTCAGAATGGACTGTGCGGTAAAGTAAGGAGCTGATGGTAGGTGTGGCGCTCCACCTCAGACGCTAAAATAATCTCCTTTGTCTAGCGCTAGTGAAAAGGGGATAGACTCCCTCGCTGCATGGCTGATACCGACATTAGGCCGCCCCGACGACTTTACTTACTTTTACAACAGGGTTAGGACAATCTTATATGTCCTAGGGCTTGTCCTGAACAGCCGATTGATCGGATGGGGCCTCTCTGACCACCCGTCTAGCCGATATAGGCCGTCTAGTCTATATAAGCCAAACTAAGGGCCAAAGTAGAGTGTTGCATGTCATGGACTATTTAACCAATTTTTAACTCAAATTTTGAACACTATTTTTTAACTCAATTTTTTAAACACGTTTTTTCAAACTCATTTTTTTTCTATTTAACTCAGAGATGGGACCCTAACAGGTACTATCAATCCGAGTCAGAGTGGACCTGGGTGTAATGGCGATAAAGGCTTATTGTTATATACCCATTACGTCGAGTATATAAATGGCAAGTAAATGAGACAGAATATGAGGGGGACTACACTTTCTCTGAATTTTTAAGATGAGGCTTGATGATTAGTATTACTAGCAAATATATACACCCTCCGGGTGCAAGTATTTAAGTTTGAATGTAATAAGATATTATATAAAATTAGAAAGGCTAATGAAACTAAATAAGAATGCAGATCAAAAGATTTGAAACATAGAACAACTGAAACTTACTCTTCTATCGCTCTCGTCTTTCATTGCTATTTTTCTAATGTAAGTATTTAGTTAAAATAGGAAGTAAGAATAAACTTACAGTTATTTTTTCTTGTTAATGGATTTCATTTAAGATTTATTGAAGAGATTTTTGCTTATATTCATTAAAATAAAACCAAACAGTTCGAAATCAATAACACTGAGCACATATTTATTAAATTCGATTTTTTAATATCAATATGCAAATTAGCCTTCCGGTTCACACTGTAAACCGCTAATTTGTTGTATATATAAATATAATTGCATGTTATTCATATGTAGATATGGTTAACAGTATTAATAATGTAAAACAATTTTATTAATTATTAAAAAGGTTAAAATAAAATCATGGAGAATTTGATGTCAATAACTAAGGGAATTGTGACTTGAGTAGTAATATAGTTTCGGTTACAGACAGAAAAACACACAATCTCCATTATAACAAGATTTGTATTACTCGGACTATTGTCCTCATATTCATTGTTATCTGTACAACGTTTCGGTCGATGTGCTCTGACAAATTAAGGAACAAGCGTATTAATATATAGATAAGACCCTGGGCAGTGCCCTTTTGAACAGTGTGGATACTTTTTTGAAACAATTGTACTATTTGAATTATGGCTGTATAATCACGGAGACACTCTTTTAAAAAAACCCAGCAAAACGGCTTTTTACGAACTGCAGAGAAACTGACGAGTTTGCGATGCGACGCCATATTTGTTTAACTCGAAAATGGAAATAACATGAAGAGTAAAAGAAATTGAGAAGACAAATGAGACGGCAAAACAAATAGATGAGACAAGAAGCAAATTGAAGTAAAGAGTGTCGTCGGCAATTACCATTCGGAATCTTTATTCATGATTCTAAATTTAGTAAACATTGTGATTGAGTTGAAGTCCAGTGATGATGTCAGAATAATCATTAATCTGTTTGTATCTATATATATATCTATCATAGTCTTTTTGTATCTATCTTTTGATCTATCACCGTTCGTATCTATCTATCTTTCTATCTATCTATCTATCTATCTCAGTCGGTTAGTATCTATATGTCGATATATCATCGCTCATTATCTATCTATCTATCTATCTATCGATCTATTTATCTATCTATCCTAACATTTTTGTATCTATCTTTCGATCTATCACCGTTCATTATCTATCTATCTATCTATCTATCATAGTCTTTTTGTATCTATCCTTCGATCTATCACTGTTCATTATCTAGCTAGCTAGCTATCTATCTATCATAGTCTTTTTGTATTTATCTTTCGATCTATCACCGTTTATTATCTATCTATTTATCTATCTATCTATCATAGTCTTTTTGTATCTATCTTTCAATCTATCACCGTTCATTATCTATCTATCTATGTCTATCTACCATAGTCTTTTTGTATCTATCATTCGATCTATCACCGTTCATTATCTATCTATCTATCTATCTATCCATCTATCTATCATAGTCTTTTTGTATCTATCTTTCGATCTATCACCACTCATTATCTATCTATCTATCTATCTATCTATCTATCTCAGTCGGTTAGTATCTATATATCGATATATCACCGCTCATAATCTATCTATCTATCTATCCTAACCTTTTTGTATCTATCTTTCGATCTATCACCGTTCATTATCTATCTATCTATCTATCTATCTATCTATCTATCATATTTTTGTATCTATCTTTCGATATATCACCGTTCATTATCTATCTATCTATATATCTATCTATCTATCATAGTCATTTTGTATCTATCTTTCGATCTATCACCGTTCATTATCTATCTATCTATCTATCTATCTATCTATCTATCATAGTCATTTTGTATTTATCTTTCGATCTATCACCGTTCATTATCTATCTATCTATCTCAATCGGTTAGTATCTATATATCGATCTATCATCGTTCATATCTATTTATCTATCTATCTATTCCAGGCTGTTACTATCTATATATCGATCTATCACAGTTCATATCTATCTATTTATATATCTAGCTATCTATCTTAGTCTGTTTGTATCTATATATCTATCACCGTTCATATCTATCTATCTTAGTCTGTTAGTGTCTATATATCAATCTATCATCGTTCATATCTATCTATCTATCTATCTATCTATCTTAGTATGTTAGTATCTATATATCGATCTATTACCCTTCATATCTCCCTATCTATCTATCTATCTATCTTAGTCTTTTCATATCTATCGACCAATCACCATTCATATCTATTTATCTATCTTAGTCTGTTACTGTCTAACTATCGATCTGTCACGGTTCATATATATTTATTTTAGTTTATTCGTATCATTCATATATATATATATATATATATATATATATATATATATATATATATATATATATATGTCACGTTATTTTCGTATCATAGTCTGTTCGTGTCTATCAGTTTATTCGAATCAATCAATGAATCTATTTATCTATCTTCCTGTCTAATTAACGATCTATATGTCACTGTTCATATATACTTATTTTAGTCTGTTCGTATCTATATTTGTATCAATCTGTATCTTGGTCTCTCATATTTATCTTAGTCTGTTTGTATCTATGACTGTTTGAATCAATCTGTCTTAGTCTATTCGTATATATCAATCTATCTTAGTATCTATCCATCCATCTATCTATCTATCTATCTATCTATCTATCCTAGTCTTTTCGTATATATTCTATCGATCTATCATCGTTCATATCTATCTATCTATTTATCTAACTATCTTAGTATGTTGCTATTTGACTATCTATCTATCTATCTATCTATCTATCACATTATTTTTCATATCTTAGTCGATTCGTATCTTTCTGTCTATCTTGGTATGTTCTTATCTATCTGTCTGTTCGAATCTATCTATCTATCTTTGTTTATTCACATCTATCAATCTATCTTAGTCTGTTAGTATCTATGTGTCTATTTATCTGTCTGTCTATCTATCTATCTATCTATCTGTCTGTCTGTCTATCTATCTATCTATCTATTTATCTGTCTGTCTGTCTATCTATTTATCTATTTATCTATGTACTTATCTGTCTGTCTGTATCTCTCTATCTCTCTATCCATATATATATATATATATATATATATATATATATATATATATGTCTGTCTATCTATCTATCTATCCATTATATATATATATATATATATATATATATATATTCATGTTGTATTTTAGGGGTCTCCGTATGCTTCTTTCGGTATATATTTTTATGTTTTTTTTTTAAGTTGGGCGTTATTACGAAGCATCTAAAAATAAATGAATGAACTCGATGTTATGGAGTATTGGATTCACTTATTTTTTTATTATTATTTTTTATCATACATTTTCGGGTTCGTTAGATACCCTTTATCAAATGACTGTTGTTCCTGTTCAATGGATCTTTTGTCTGTTGTTATTGACAGCGGCAGCGTCTGTCAAAAATTTATAATAACGGAGTATTCCGATGTCAGCGTTCAGTCCCCTCACGTGAGTTTGTAATTTTAGAATCCATTTAGTTTTTGCTTGTTTTCGAGATTGCGTTGTTGGAAATGCGTGTTCTATTAGAATGCATTTGAGGTGTGTAATGTTGTGTGGTAGGGTGTTAAAGTGAAGTGCTATTGTACTATGCGGGGATTTGAGATTTATTGTGGATTTGTGGTTATTTAATTCTAAAATTACAAACTTACGTGAGGGGACTGAACGCTGACATCGGAATACTCCGTTATTATAAATCTTTTACAGACGCTGCCGCTGTCAATAACAACAGAGACAAAAGATCCGTTGAACAGGAACAACAGTCATTTGATAAAGGGTATCTAACGAACCCGAAAATTTATGATAAAAAATAATAATAAAAAAATAAGTGAATCCAATACTCCATAACATCGAGTTCATTCATTTATTTTTAGATGCTTCGTAATAACGCCCAACTTTTAAAACACACACACACACACACACATATATATATATATATATATATCTGTCTGTCTGTCTGTCTATCTATTTATCTATGTATCTATCTATTTATATGTCTGTCTATCTATCTATCTATCTATCTATCTGGCTATCGATCTATATCTATCTATCTATCTAATACCCTTCTGAATCTTTATTTCTGGTTCTATATTTGGTAAACTTTGTGATTGGGTTGTTGGCGGTGATTTTAATTGAAGAAGCGAAAAGCAAACATAATTAATCAAAAACAAGACGGTAAAATCGAGATTATTAAGCTCATGATAAGTTTCGTAGACAGAAGTGGGCTACAAAGATTTATCTATCAAAACAAATTATGGATAAATGATAGCTACAAACAGATTTGGATACGTCGTGACGCAGCCGTATTGATAAACAATCCTGCTATGTCAAAATGTGGGCCTTTTTCTGTGTGTATTTGTGTCCAAAAGAGGCCAACCGGAAGTAGCCAGGGAGCTAGTTTTCTTTTCATGGACAATAACTATACGCAGTTGACTTCCAAGGTCATTTGAGGTCATTGGATATGACTAGCTGACAAAAAGCCGTTTTTTTTGGCATTTTCAGTCACTGCCATATCCAGGAACTATGTATGTATGTATGTATGTATGTATGTATCTATCTATCTATCAGCCCTTTCATATCTATCTACCTATTAAGCTTAGCCTTCTCATATCCATCCATCTATCTATCTATCTATCGATCTATATATATATATATATATATATATATATATATAATATATATATATATATATATATATATATCCTAGCCTTTTCATATCTATCTACCCTCAAGCTTAGCATTTTCCTATCTATCTATCTATCTATCTATCTATCTATCTATCTATATATATATATATATATATATATATATATATGTGTGTATCCTAGCCTTTTCATATCTATCTACCCCTCAAGCTTAGCATTTTCCTATCTATCTATCTATCTATTTACATATATATCTTGGCCTTTTCATATCTATCTATCTATCTATCTATCTATCTATCTTAGTCAGATCCTTGAATTAAATATCACCGTTTCTTGCATTTTGTGAAAAAATGATACGGATTTGATTTATATTCAAAGATATTTTTTAAACTACAATATACATAGAAATAGCATTGAAATTCATAAAAATGTCCAACATTTGTAAATATCAAAAATAAATTAACACCAGGTTTCATACCCGCTCCACTCTGCCAAGGCGACGCTGAGTAGCTACTTCTAGTTTTCAATAAAATAATCAACGCAATCAGTTGACCAGTCCTATTACTTAACGACAAACAATACAATTGTACTTATTTGGGGAGTTATCTGTAGAGAAAAAAACTTGATAGAAGAAAACTAACTGTAGTTTTGAAATAAGCATGTCAATTTTATTCTAAATCAAAAGAAAAATCAAACTCAACAGAAATTATGTCAAAAGTTGGTCCCAGTATTATTTGGATTATTCGGACTATTGTCCTCATCTTTATTGTTCGAAAAGAAGTTTCCCGAGTCTGAGAAGGTTCCCGAATTCGTCAAGAAACATCTGAAGAAGGCCAGAGGGTACATCGACCGAATTGTTGTGTAGATAACAATAAAGATGAGGACAATAGTCCGAATTTTAAAAATAATACAAAAAGAAAAATATAACGTTTAACTTGTGAGCAAGTTGCCGTAGGTTCAGATAAGCATGACAGACAGGCGTTGAACCTTAGTTGACCTGTGATTGGATATTCTCATTGGTTGAATATGTCAAGTGACGACTAAATCTATGCGAAAGTTATCAGATCGCCGATAGAACCCCTTGAAGCTGATTTTAGTCATGTGCATATTAAGATATGGGGTCTCGAATAATAAAGATGTATATCAACCAATCTGACTTTCCGTATTCATGATTACTAATAAAAATGGATGCGTAGAGTTGGTTGGTTGGCTGGTTGGTTGTATTTTACGGCATGCCAACCGATTGGGTTATTTTATGCCGAAGACGTTTTGTTTTATTCATTCTTGATGGGTAATCAATTTTTTTTTAAATCATTTTTTTTAAATTCATTTTGAGTACCCCTTTCATCACAATTACTCCCAGTTCCACTCTGACCTGTAGCGGTAGTACCTGTTGGGATCCCATCTATGGGTGAATTAGAAAAGATGAGTTTAGAAAAAATATGTTAAGAATTGAGTTTAAAAAACTGAGTGCCCATCAAGAATGACTAAAACAAAAACGTCTTCGGCATAAAATGACCCAATAAATTGACATGCCGTAAAACCCAACCAACCAACCTGTCATCCAACCAACCTAAACGTCGAATTCATTTTATATTCGTTCACATGAAACGGTGGTCTATACGATTTATATGATAACCAACTGTATATGCCAAAGTAGAAATCTACAATGAATGAACCATGGTAATGATAGAAACAAAATCTTTGTCATAGAGGCAGTGCCACATCGGGATATTGATCTTGCTATGAAAAAATCAGAAATCATCAATAACTTAAAATTGGTTGACTTTAAGACTTTTTTGATAGCAGTTCTGGATTTCGCGGAAAAATTACTTTTATAAACTAATTTTTAGGAGTAGGGAAGCATTAGAACTCATTTTACAGACAAAAATAGATTACAAAACGTCGCCATTTTTCGCGACTCCCCTCACGTTTGGAGAGCTAAAAATCGGCATAACTCCGCTAATTCTTGGAATTGGAAGCTCAAATTTTGGGGGATGTCTACCTTTAACATAGTCCACACATGTACAAATTGAAGAGGGTGGGTGACATGGTCTGGATGATTTAACATTTGACCCTTCAGAATAATCTTGTAGTGAATGTAAAAGTCAGGATCAACTGGCAGTTACCTTCAATGAATCTGCCTATCCACCTTCATTAAAAAAACAATTTTTATCATAACTATTTTTCCTTTTAGAATGCAATGTAATCAAATTAAACAGTCATCGATTTTCCTTCAAATGTTTCTCCTAAATGTGGAATTGATTTTACATTCATTTTACATTCATTCACAAAAAGTGGGTGGATCTACACAATCTAAATGATTCACAAATCAGTCTTAAAGGTCAAAATTCATTAGTACAGTGAGTTTAATCATTAATTAATGCTATATTATTATGAATAAATACCAGAATAAGTTAGGTTTAATAAATGCCTAAATAGATTTATTAAAAAAGACTAGCAAGAATATGCCCTCTCCGGGCGTAAATATCTAAGTTTTGATGTAATGAAATATATTAAATTAGAAAGACTAACGAAATTAAATAAGAACGCATAGAAAATGATTATACTTATTTTGATTATATTTTATATTTTAATTTATTATATATTAATTGGTTTCTATATAAAATCATTGGATTGCTTTTAATACGTTTGGGAATAAAACAATATCATTCATCAAAACATTACAGGCTCATCCGCTTTCAACCTATCAAAAATTATGAAACACATCTAGACTTTTTTAATTTCTTTTCTTATTTTCATCTTTTCATTATGTTCGATGTAAATAGATTATTTCGCCTCCGCGAACTCACACCTCTCTCTATCTTTACCCTTCTTTCTTTCTTTCTTTCTTTCTTATATCTTTTCTGTGCTGCATATCCTTTTCTTCCCTTTCTTTCTTTAAATAAAACCGGAATGGTCCATGTTTTAGCTGATGTAACGACACTCATAAGAAATAAGAATTTGGCGGATAAGCTACACCAGATAATCAGAATTTACATTTTTCCATTTCATCTCCGACGATTTGGACGGTCTCATTTTAATCAGAGGTTGTTGCAAGATGATAATTATCGGAAGATTAAGGAACAAGCGTATTAATATATAGATAATTTACAAAACTACTAGAATTAGGAAGATGAAAGATAAAACTAGTCAAAATTATTATTAATAATCATTCACAAAGCAATTAGTATCGATAAACAATACTAGTTAAAAATTATTGATAATAAGGATTGACAGAGGTACTTGACAGGGCTTCATTTAAAAATATATATTTGAAAATATTCACAGGACCATATCTATGTAGGAAAAGCAGATGCGCCCACTTGCACAGTTGAAGTGAAGCTTATGCAGTATTTATCATGATAAATAAAGAGAGCTTATCTCGTTTTAGAAACAACACTACAATTTGAAATGCTTTCAAGTGGCATGAGAAGCAAATCACTCTTGTTTCGGGCAAAAAATGGGATGATTCGTAAATGGATGGGCAGGAAAATTCGTTAATGGGTTAGAAGAATGGTAAGAAAAATGTGTGGATAATTATAGGCAGATTATTTAGATATAAATAGAATTATCTTATTATAATGGAGATTGTGGGTTTTTCTGTCTGTAACCGAAACAATTTTACTACTCAAGTCATAATTCCCTTTGTTATTCATATTCTCCATGATTTTATTTTTATTTAAACCTCAATTATTAATAAAATTATTTTACATCATTAAGACTGTTGACCATATCGACATACTAATAACATACAATTGTATTTATATATTCAACAAAATAGCGGTTTACAGTGTGAATGGGAAGGCTAATTTGCATATTGATATTAAAAATGTGAATTTAATAAATATATGCTTAGTATTATTGATTTCTAACTGTTTGGTTTTATTTTAATGAATATAAGCAAAAATCTCTTCAATGAATCTTAAATGAACTCCATTAACAAGAAAAAATAATTGACATTTTATTCTTTACTTCCTCTTTTAACTAAATACTTAAATTAGAAAAAATAACAATGAAAGATGGGAGTGATGGAAGAGTAAGTTTCAGTTGTTCTATTTTTCGATTATACTCCCTCTGTTTCAAATCTTTTTATCTGCATTCTTATTTAGTTTCATTAGTCTTTCTAATTTAATATAATATTTTATTAATTTAAAACTTAAATACTTGCACCCGGAGGGTGCATATATTTGCTAGTATATATAATATATATAATAATATAATATAATATAATATATATAAATTAGACAGAAAAACAAATAAATAAATATAAATAGAACAATAATACAGAATTACGTTCAAGACATATTGAAAACATTCCCTTTTCCGTACCAATAGCCAATACAACAGCCGAATCTTCCTATCTATCTATCTATCTATCTATCTATCTATTCAAGGATATTCATATCTCTCTCAATATATTTCAGTCCCTTAATATATATTTAGGTCTGTACATACATACATGATCCTCCCGTCGATTTCGACGTATGAGTATTCATACAATGAACATCCACACAGTGATTTATTTATAGTGGTGAAGGCTTGTGTTGGACCATCCACACTTTTTGGCACAGTCGATAGGAAAGAATTGGTGCATCAAGGGTTGCCACAAACCCAATCAACGACCGACCTCGGGAATTTTGAATTCAGAATTATCCCTCTCCTAGACTGGTTACCTACCCAAGGTTAAAGAACCCAGTCTGCCCTACTATTTTACCCATAGATGGAGGGAGAATATATGGATCCATACCTTTCCCAAGGGTATTAGCGCTATGTGAAATGTCAACAGCTTCGTCTAGAAATTGAACTCGAATCGACGAGTCCATTTTCCACGACTCTAACCACTAACCCACGCACCTCCATATCATACATACATACATAATTGTGGTGAGGTTTTAAGGGGTCAAATAAGACCAAAACGACGGGTAACAAATGTAGAAAAATGTATTAACAGAAAGTAGACAAATAAAATGGAGAGATGTGGAAATTACGTCCGACGAACAGAGTTATTGGCATACTCGCATTGGCTTACTGATAAGCCACAATTATCCCTGTTACTTATAGTAACCTGTCGGCGCATTCCATTAGTCCTATAGGGTGTATCACCTATAACAATAATGATGGCAGAAAACTCGTGTTCGAGTATTGCCATTGCTTGATAAAGCAACAAAAAAAAAGTTCAAAGGTGAACTGCGCGAATATGGTTTTTTGTCCAACTAAAGTCTTACTCATCTTCCCGCATTCACAACAAGTTATTCCAGGGAGCACGGGATAGTCTACTGGCCCATTTCGCCGATGCACAGTCTGATGACTCATCAGGCCAGCTCTGCTCAGACACGGCCTTCCGCACTCTTTACACAATATACCAATTTGATGCCCTTGCTCGTCTACTGTTTCATGAACGTTCCCCTTGCGAACATCTCGTTTTAACCGTTCATATTGCATACAGTTGGTCTCAAATTTCTTTGTGCCTTCCTGCAAAGTTTTTCTCCATTGCCTACGACCCAAAGCTTTACTCTCCCAGGTTTTCTCGTCGATGCTACATTTTTTCAAGGTTGACTTCAAGAAATCCTTATACCTCTTCTTAGGTTTTTGAGCCAAACGCTTTTACATACATACATACATACATACATATCTATCTATTTATCTCAGAATATTCACATCCATCTCAACATATTTCAGTCCGTTAATATCTATTTCAGACTGGCACGTGGTGTAATGGTTAGATTCGTTGGAAATGGGCTCGTCGATCCGAGTTCAAATCCTAAACGAGGCTTTTTGCATTTCACATAGCGCTAATAGCCTTGGGAAATGCATAAACCCATATATTCTCCCTCTAGCTATAGGTTTAAAATAGTAAGACAGATTGGGCTCTTTAGCCTTGGATAGGTAATCAGTCTAGAAGAAGGAAAACTCTGAATTCAAACCTGTTAAACTCCTCTTGAGAAGTTGCATTTATGTCGGATCCTGCTCGTGCGGAGGGGTTGGAATATATATATATAAATATATATATATATATATATATATGTGTGTGTGTGTGGTGTGTGTGTATATATATATATATATATATATATATATATATATATATATATATATATAAACGGTATGAATACAATTACTCTTCCTTCAGCTATGGCTAAATAGTAGGCATATTGGGCTCTTTAACCTTGGCTAACCAGTCAAGAAGGAAAACTGAATTCAAACTTGTTAAATTGCGCTTAAGAAATTGACCTTGAGTCACATCCTACTCAGGAAGGGTTGGTAAATATATATAATATCTATTTCAGTCTATACATACATATATATATACATGGTATTTACCTCGTATCCCACTTGTACGGGTTAGGCACAAGGCCCTATAAATGTGGTACCACCCACAAACCGAAGCTTATGGGTGGCAGGTGAAAAATTACGTTGATCTCTTCGGCATTCCCCCTCAAGGGGGCGCCTTGGGCACTGGGCAATAAACCCAGCCCTGTCCCTTTAAATCGAGGGGGCATGTGTTACCTGAGGGGATGGCCCCCTGGGATCAACGCTATTAACTTGTAAAGATGCAGGGTCGAAGCCACTGGATCCCCGGTGAGTATGTATGTATGTACATACATACATACATACATACTTGCTCTGTCTCTTTATTTCAGTCCGTTCATATCTATCTATCTATCTATCTATCTATCTATCTGCATACATACATACATACATACTTGCTCTGTCTCTTTATTTCAGTCTGTTCATATCTATCTATATATCTATCTATCTATCTATCTATCTGCATACATACATACATACATACTTGCTCTGGCTCTGTCCGTTTTTATTTATTTCAGTCTGTTCATATCTATCTATCTATCTATCTATCTATCTGCATACATATATACATGCATAGCAATAGCATAATCTTTACAGATCATTGCCGTCCCTCACAATCCCACTACTCCACCACCAGAACCCTTACATACATACATACATACATACATACATACTTCCTCTGTCTCTTTATTTCAGTCCGTTTCTATCTATTTCAGTCTGTTCATATCTCTATATATCTATATATCTGAATACATACATACATACATACATGCACACATATATGCATACATACATTTCTTTATGGTTAATTGTATTTACACATCACAACAAAATTTGCTTCTGAAATTCACCAACTTTACATATAATTGAAAATCTAAAGGAAACACCTACACGTCCTGTGTGTGTTCGGGTTGTTTCCATCTATTACTTTCATATTTCACATTATCCAGGATATAAAGAACCTGAAAGTTTCTGAAATATGCCTAAGGTTGATGACATATAATCAAATAAAAATCAATATTTTGGGACTCTTTGGTATCTCATATTCAAACATTTCCTCTACTTTTTATTCCCTATTTCCATGATGTATCAATGTTTTTGTGTGAAAATTAGATGTAAATAATAATTTGTATATATATATATATATATATATATATATATATATATATATATATATGGTAAAAAAAACTTGAATTAAGTCGAAAGTTGAAAAAAATGTCAATTTTCGACTCAATGTTTTTCACCATTATTATACATTTACACTGTCAGCTTGATATCCATTACACACACACACACACACACACACATATTATATATATATATATATATATATATATATATATATATATATATATGGTAGAGATATGAGGAACACAAGAACAAAACTCAGACAAACGTATGTAGGATATATTTCGCTAGAGCATTGACCTCGGCATCAACAGTCGCTTTATTGAATTATCAAGATATCATACAAGTGTTTTATAGAAGGGAAAGTGGAACGAAAACACATATATGATACCTTGATAATTCAATTAAGCGACTGATGATGCCGAGCTCAATGCTCTAGTGAAATATATCCTACATACGTTTGTATGAGTTTTGTTCTTGTGTTCCTCATATCTCTACCATATATATATATATATATATATATATATATATATATATATATGTGTGTGTGTGTGTGTGTGTGTGTGTTATAAAGAATAAAAAGAATTAAAAAAAACAGTTTTTTTGTTTGTTTGTTTTTTTATTCTGGAGCATAAATAGATGGTGAATGTAAGTGTTAAAATAGACTAATATTTAAGAAATACTGTTGACTTACCCATTGTGCCCGAATTATTATATATATATATATATATATATATATATATATATATATATATATATCGGTGTGTGTGTACAAAAATGTTATATTTGTTCAAATGTTATATTTGTTCAAATGTTATATTTGTTCATGCCTCTTAATGGTTATTGAAATGAAACCTTCTGTTGATCAAACAATATATATATTATATATATATGTGTGTGTGTGTGTGTGTGTGTGTGTATCGGTGTGTGTGTGTGTGTGTGTGTGTGTGTATGTGTGTGTGTGTGCAAACTTGCAAAAAAAACTTAAAACTCGTTCATGTTGACAGTTATTAATTTATTTCAACGTGAATTCTCTTTTTTGTGAATCTTAGTCTCATCAGACGGCCATTGAAGTTGAAGAAAAAGCAAAAAATGAAAAATATTTTTGCTGTGGACTTTTGTCTCTGATTTTCTAATTTATGTTGTTGTATACATTTGAATTTTTTATGGTTATATTTAGTATCTGGACATTAGTGGTGTGAACTGGAGGTACGGGCTAGTTAATTCGTACCCATCTGTGGTGAAACAGCTCTTAAGTTATATATATATATATATATATATATATATATATATATATATATATATATATATATATATATATGTATATATATATATATATATGTACAGGGTGTGCCATGAGTAACTTTTTTTGTTTAATTAAATTAATTAATTTAATTAATTTAAATTAATTAATTAAATTAAACAAAGGGCATTACTTATGCCGCATCCTATATATATATATATATATATATATATATATATATATATATATAGTTGTCGTTGTTGGCATTCTTTCATCTACGGAAGATGGCTTAGTGTCCGCTTTATTCTCCCTTTATCTGCAACTGTGTGAGTAGCTGAACATACCAATTTTTGAATGCCAATCTCTGTTGCAGGACTGAAAACAAACGTTGATGCTTGCTGGAGATTCTGTTGTTTCTCCTCCCTTTTGGCTCTCTTTTCTGTGGCGGCTTCTTTCCTCTCTTTTTCACTTATTTTCGCCCCGTGTTTGACGAGGAGGCGCCAGGTCGCACGGTCTTCTGCACAAGCCCCCATGTGTTGGTATCAATGTGGCATGTCTTCATGTCCCTCTTGCAGCGCAGGCGTGGTCTCCCTACCAGTCGGTGCCCTCTACTAATTCACTATACATTAGGTTTTTGGGGATGCGGCCTTTGTCCATCCTTCTGGTGTGACCAAGCCAACACAGGCGTCTATCGCAGATGATGGCGGACATGCCGTTCATGTTTGCTCGTTCCAGCACGTCTGTGTTGGACACATTGTCCTACCAGCGTATGCGTAGAAATCGGCGTAGGTATCTGAGGTGGAAATTGTCCAGTTTCCTCACGTGGCATGAGTATGTGATCCAGGCTTCGCTACTGTATAGAAGAGTGCTGAGAACGCACGCTTTGTAGACGCGCAGTTTGGTTCTCTTTGTAAGGCTGGCATTGTTCCAGACTCTCTGGCTCAGTTTGACCATAACTCGCGATTATGCTGTTGACTTCACTGTCAGTGGTAACTGAATTGACAATGGTGGACTCAAGGTACTCCACTGCTTCCAGGCTGTGCCTGTTGTTGACAATGTTCGGAGGGGTGTCTACACCTTGTGTCAGGATTTTGTCTTATTTAGACTTATGGTAAGACCGAACTCCTTGCAAGCCTGTGTGAGTCTCGACTGACAAGCTGTTGCAGGCCGTGCTCAGGATGTGACGTTGGTGGATGGGAAATGCACAAGGATGCTGCGTGCTGTCTTGAATATATATATATATATATATATATATATATATATATATATATATATATATATAGTTTTAGAAAAGTTTTTCTCTCTACTGTGGTTTCGGTGTTCAAGGTACACATTCATCTGAAGATAAAACTTTTTCTCTAAAACTATATTTTATGAAATATATTGATTGAGCACTTTTTGGATTAACTACTAATGCTACTATAGCGAAAACGTGGGAGCAGCATTAGAAGATATTAGAAGTATATATATATATATATATATATATATATATATATATATATATATATATATAACGGTTTTGCTTATTATTTAGTAACCCTACTTCTGTTATTTATGATCGAGACAACCTTACAACCTTTAGGAATGTCCGTTTCAACCATCTCGGCAAAATTGCTGACATTGCAGTCATGCTGAACGTAATCAGCTTACCGTTTTACGCAGAACTCTACATCAAAGTCTGATGTCTCCATTGTCCACAGACTTCGGCAGTTCAGAAAATATAATCTTTGATTATTGTTAGGTTATAGGGACCGATTTAGCTCAGTCGGTAGAGCATCTACTAAGGAACCACAAGGTTCCCGCCATAATCGGTTCCCGCCAACTCTAACGCGTATGAGTAGCAGAGTAACCTGACCAGTGCGCTAAAGTGGAAAACTGACGTTAGGTGTAGCGCTCCACCTCAGCACAATCTCCTTGGTCTAGCGCTAGGGAAAAGGGTAGAGAGTCTCTCGCTGTTCTGCTGATAGTGACAATAGGCCACTCTGCTAAATTATGTAGCTATCCCCACAAATGTTCGGCATTGACGTCGAAATATTCATAATATATCTTTTCGGCTTATCAAACTTTATGGGTTATTTAATGCCAAAGCCATCCAAACCAGGTTCTCTTAACTGAATCTTTATATTTTTGTTTAACAATATAAAATAGACATCTTATTATTATGGATATTCGGTGTCTGTAACTGAAACTACGTCACTACTTACATCATACTACCCTCACGAATTGTATGTTTATCAACGAGTATTTAGTTTATAGTCAAAATCAATAATACATAGAATAATTCTTATTTATTAACAATGTCTCTATGAACATCCGGGTTAGATTTGCCTCAAAACAGCTCATGTTATTCGTGCATTTAAAATCCTGCAATATGTTTTATATATCACTAAGAAATGAAGGTTTACATAATATATTGTGTGTTTAATTTGCATTCTGGTTTTAACAAAACCGGATTTAATAAACAATTACTTGGTGCTATTAATCTATAATATTATCGTTTATTCTCCAACGTATTGAAATCAATCCTATGAATGATTTTATATAGAAACCAATTAATAATATAACCCTGTGATTTAAGTTTCCTTGGCGGACGCTCTACCAACTGAGCTACTTTGTGTCGTGTGTGGGTAAATACATACATTTACTGTGTATTATGAATTTCTAAGAAAGATGGTCATTTTTTTATCCGAATCGACAATATTCGCGTGCAATATTCGTGCATGCTCTCCGTAGATGGCTGTTCATGTCTGAAGTCACCCTGGCGCAACACCATGAAGCTAAGAGGTCCAGAAGAAAAGCAGCGGCAACAAAGCACCAGCACATCAACATCTTCAGGGACAGCCTTCACATGCTACATCTATGGTGAAGAATGTTTTTCAAACATTGGATTTCACAGTCACATGAGGCGCTGTCACTTCAGGGGCACAAAAATTATATAATAGTCTTCCGAGACTGAAAATGCCATTTAAAAATGAAATGTGTTTACAAGCCGTGTTCAAAAAGTGTTGAAACTTAAGCTATACAAGGGTGAGCTAAAAAGTTTATAAGCTGACCAAGATACTTTAATGAAATGTGACCAAATTAGGTTTATTTTTCAACATACCCCCTCCCTCTTATAGTTCACACAATCTTTCCATCGGTGTTGTAGAGCTTGGATCCCATTGGTTAAAAAAAAGGTCAACGGTAGATATGACGTCATCATGTAAACTTTTCAGACTTTTAACTTTTCAAACCAACTTCGTATTTACGTAAACAAAAATAAACAATGGATTAAAAGTTTTGTTTTTGTTCTTTTACAATAGTCCCCTTAGCATTTAGCAGGTAGTTTACGGTTGGTTGAAGCACCTCTGGAACTCCCTCTTAACATGGCGTGAAGTCATCTATACATATAAAAAGGTCAGTTGGTGTGTATGATTGCATGTATGTCCGGATGAAACTAAAATGATAAAACAATTAAGGACGAAATATATATATATATATATATATATATATATATATACGCACATTAAATATCACCGGTTCTTGCTTTTTGTGCAAAAATTATGAAGATTTAATTTAATTGATATTGATATCATTAATTTATATCTAAAAATTGAAATATACACAGAAATAGCATTGAAATTCCACTTAAAAATGTCCAGCATTTGTAAATCTCAGAAGTAAACAAATCAATACACCAGGGTTTTTGCTTCCCTCCTTCTAACCGGTCGATGCTGGGTAGCCACTTCTAGTACATTTATATTTCTCTTAATATTCTTTTGTACACACTTCATACGTTAACTACAAAACACATTTTCAAGAATCAACAACTGAATTCTTTCATACTTTAAGTTTGAAAATTTCTGATTGTGTCCTAAGGATTTTTCAATTACTTACGAGATAGCTGACATAATGCTTTTATATAATTGATATAAAAGTAAATAAGTCGACGGGGTGGCCTAATGTCGGTGTTATATTACCCCTCTACATAGGGTATATAAATGGTGAGAGAGTAGAGAGTTGTATAGTGTTTTATAGTCGTTGTATATTCGTATATACTCTTCTAACATATAATAGAGAGAGAGAGAGAGAGAGAGAGAGAGAGAAGAGAGAGAGAGAGAGAGAGAGAGAGAGAGAGAGAGAGAGATTGGCCATTTTTTATCATTATTATTACAAGATCGGTTGTTCATTTATTTGTGAGGTATTTTGAATATTTGTTGGGAAATAGGTGTGAGCGAAAGAGAGATACAATAAGATGGGTAAAGGTTGTGAGTAGAAGAAAGGGATGTGTGCGTGTGTATTTGTGTGTTTGTGTGTGTGTGAGTGTGTGTGTGTGTGTGTGTGTGAGAGAGAGAGAGAGAGAGAGAGAGAGAGACATACAGACAGACAAACAGACAAACAGACAGACAGACACAGATAGACAGATACAGACAGAGAGAAGAAAACAATAAGATGGCTAAAGTTGTGAGTAGAAAAAGAAATGTGTGTGTATGTGTGTGTGTGTGTGTGTGTGTGTGTGTGTGTACAGACAGACAGACAGACAGAGATGATAATTTCCAGTATTTCTTTAAATTATCTTTGAGAAAAACATCAACTGATGAGTGATGGCGATTCAATTTCTTTCCAATATTGCGAGGACAAAGTCCCAATTTCTTTCCAATATTGCGAAGTGCCAATTCCAAATCACTTTATGCCACAATCTGACCTTTTTCAAACTCAAGCAGCTGCAGACAAACCATTAGCAAAGGAGTAATCACAAATCAGTATATAAAATCAAGGGCTTGCAGTCTCATTACGTTGAAAGCACCAGTTCCTGTTAGATCACCGAAGATAAGCAGCAATGAGCTTCTTTAATATTTTGATGGATGACCATTTAAGCAACAGCAGGTACTGTAAGTAAACTGAATATCAAAATGACTTGATTCAGCATTGTTTTTATTCAACGAACTTTGACCTATTAAACATTGCTCAAAATATCAATACCAGAGGTCATAACTTAAAACTCTTTAAAAAAATTTGTAAAGCAAATGCAAGACAAAATTATTTTAGTAACAGAGTGGTGAATACATGGAATAAACTACCATCATCAATAGTGAATGCCCCATCTCTAAATTCCTTTAAGGCAATGTTAGATAATCTGTGGAATGATTATAAATATTCTATGGAATTAAGATGAATGTTTATAAGGAACAGCTGACAGGTCTCAAACCTAATTTACTAGCTGAAAAGATATTATCATTATTATTATTTACTCCTTTTGAGTTTTCACATCAGTGTTAGCTGATGGTCTTTCACTGGAGTCTGAGTGACAGCAAGTCTCCAGGACTCTTCTGAGTATTCTAGCAGATTGCAGCAGTACAGTGTTCTGAATGGTTTCAATTCTTCCTCTGATTTCCAAACTTTCCAATCCTTTTGGGACCGTTCCAAGTGCACCAGCTACAATTGGTATAACTTTCACTTTCATATTCCATAACTTTTTCAGTTCTCTGGCAAGGTCCAGATATTTGTCCATTTTTTCATTTTCCTTTACCCTGTGATCTGCTGGAACTGCAAAATCCACCAGTTGGCAAGTTCTTTCTTTTTTGTTTATCAACACTAGGTCTGGTCTTCTTGCTGGGATAAGATGATTCGTTTTTATTTCAAAGTCCCAGAGAATTTTATGCGTTTTGTTCTCAAGAACAGATTCTGGTTTATGTATATACCATTTTGCTGTATGGTCAAAATTAATTTTTTTGCATAATTCCCAGTGGATCACCTTCCCAACCCAGTCGTGTCTAGTTTTGTATTCTCGTTGTGCTAGTTTGCTACATTCGCAGAGTATATGGCTTACAGTCTCTTCTCTATTACCACAAAATCTACATTTACTATTTTGTTGGGTCTTATCAATTTTCTCTTTGATATAGTTTGTCCTTATGGCATTATTTTGTGCAATTATTAATGATTCTGTTTCTCTTTTGAGGTTTCCTTTTCTTAACCATGTCCAAGTCTTTCCATGTGCAACCTCTTTGATTATTATTATTATTATTATTATTATTATTATTATTATTATTATTATTATTATTATTATATAAATGACCCGAAAAGTGTTGAAATTTTTTATATATTTTTTGTATTTCTAAAAGCTTTCTTTTTAGAAATATTCCATGAATTTCCAAAAACAAAAACTGCGTATGTATTAATTATAAATATTCGGTCTCAATTTCTCTGTAACCGAAACTACGTCAATCCTTATGTCACAATGCCGAAAATCGTCAATACATTGAATAAAGAACAAAAAGAGGGACAGAACTAAATTTCTATTTCTGATTGTTTTATTTTTTTTACTCTTTTAATAAATTTGATGAATTTAATGATGCAAACCTTCTAGAATTGAATTTTAACTCCCACCCTCTTAGGCAATCAAAAATTAATTTTTACGGAGGGGATTTTTTTTTCTAGTCATACTAATTTTCCGATTAAGATTTGCAAACTTAAATTTTCTACCATTTATCTGGATTATTAACAGTATGACTCTCTCTCTCTCTCTCTCTCTCTCTCTCTCTCTCTCTCTCTCTCTCTCTCTCTCTCTCTCTCTAACTATGGGTATATCTAACTCAGTATATATATATATATGTATACATATATATATATATATGAGAGAGAGTTTTATAAATTGCTTGAAGCATTGTGTATATATTGGTTTGGAGGTTGATTTTGAAGGCTATCACAATGGTATATGCATAAACCAGAATAAGGTAACAATGGTGTTGTGTGTTAACCTGTATTTTATTCTTGAATTTTCGAGATAAAGTCTCTTTTTCAGAAGATCACTGGAACTGAAGTCGTCTTGTTATAGCATTTCTAGTTTTTAACTAGAAATGCTAAACCAATATATATATATATATATAATATATATATATATATATATATATATATATATAGGTAATTCCATGTCAAATCATCCTGGCCATGTCAGCCACCCACTTCAATATTTCTGAAATTTTGAACAGGTGTGGAGTATTTTAACAAATGTTAAAAAAACTTCTGAGCAAAAACCAAACTATCGTTTTGGTAAAAATAATGTTCAATAGATATGAAATAATTATAGAATAAAAAATCTTTGACATAGATGCAGTGCCATATTGTAATATTCGTCTTACTATGAAATAATAAAAAAAATATCAATAATTTAAAATTATTTGACGTTCAGACTTTTTCGAAAGCTTTTTTTGGATCTCCCAGGTAAAAAGGCTTTTACAAACAAATTTTTAGGAGTAAGGACGCTCTAGAAATCATTTTACAGACTAAAATAGGTTACAAAATGTCGCCATTTTTTACAAAACCCACCAAATTTGGAAGGTTAAAAATCGACATAACTCCGGCAAATTTTGGAATTGGAAGCTCAAATTTTGGGGAATGTCTAACTGTAACAGTCCACACATGTACAAAATGTCAGAAAAATTGAAGGGGGTGGGTGACAATTTTACTTTTTTCTGGATGATTTGACATTTTTGTTTGTTTGTTTGTTTTGTTTTGTGGCATATCAACCTCAGTGGGTTATTTAATACCGATAAAGTTTTGAAATAAATCGATTCTTAATGGATAATACATTTTTTTATAAATACATTTTTCTATTTAACCCATAGATGGGACCCTAACAGGTACTACCACTCCGGGCCAGAGTGGACCAGGGAGCAATGGTGATGAAGGGGTGCTCCACATTCCCCAAATCTCCAAAACTGGAACCTCACCATCAGATAGAGTTTAACGTCATTCCCAGGACATGTAGACCCGCAGCCACCGCCTTCTAGGACCCATATGATAAAGAGGGGTTTGGGCTTGCCATAAGGGCAATAGGGTTGGGGCAATCATATAGGTGCTAGGGCTTGACATGACCAGCCGATTGATCGGAGGGGGCCTCTCCGACCGCCTGTCTAGCCCAAGATAGGGCCAAAGTGGAGTATTGCATGTCATGAACTGCTCATCCACGTGGGTTCTATCCTTAAGCATCACGGGTCGCCACCCACGGCCAACAGGTGGCCCCATTGGGGGAGTCTTACCCCTCTGCAGAGGTGCAGTCGGTGCATTCTAACGCCCCACCGACAGGGCGGATGATTTGACATGGAGTTGACCATATATATACTGAGTGTCCCAGAAGTCGCGCACCATGTATGAAAATACATATAAAAAGTACAAAAAGACATATGAATATCAATTTTATTCATCATAATCATAATAGATGTTCAAATTGTTCACCATCTCCATTCTTGCACAAGATGCACTTTGTACGGATGAAATTTCTGTGTCTTAAGAATACGATGTACTGATGATTTGCTAATCGTAAGCTCCTGGCTTATTTTCCTTACTGATTTCACGGGGCTTCTAGCAACATTCGCCAAAACCATAGTTGATGTTGCTTCATCAGTTGCACTCTTTCGTCGACCACATCTCTCGTGGTCAGTAACTGAGCCAGTTTCTTGGAAACGTTTTATCAAACGGCAGACAGTGGTATGGTTCAATGGTTTTTCTCGCTCGGGATGAGTGCGGTTGAATTCTTCAGCTACAGAGCGGTATGTATCCCCATCTCTTCCAAACATAAAAAGCAATTTAACTCTTTCTTGTGTTGTTAATTTCTCACCCATATCCAATAAAATCTGAAAAACAAAAACAAAAAAATTATATGGTGAGCGACTTCTGGGACACCCTGTATATATATATATATATATATATATATATATATATATATATATATATATATAATTTGCTATTTGTAAAGAGTGCTCAATATCATTGATAGAGCACTTGGCTTGAAAATCACCCACACACAAACACACAGGCACACAAACACAGGCCTACGCACACACATTCACCCACACCCATATATATATATATATATATATATATATATATGTGTGTGTGTGTGTGTGTGTGTGTGTGTGTGTATGTGTGTGTGTGTGTGTGTGTGCCCATAACTGGAGGGAGAATAGTCTGATGTATATATTTCTCCAATGGCATTAGCACTGTGTGAAATGCGAGCAGCCTCGTCCAGGCTTTGAACTCGTTGCCGTATCTATTTCATACGACGATGAACATTGCACCACGATACTCTTTCTTGAATAAAGCATTTTAAAAACATTGAAGAGAACTTTTATTTACCATTATCAAATCAAAGACCCTTTCATTTATTTATTTATTTATTTATTTGTTTATTTATTATTATTATTATTATATTATTATTATTATTATTATTTGAATAAACCTACAAATGATTAGTGATCTGACTAATTCCATATTTATTCTCTTCTATTTGGATTGCTGCAGTGCTATATATATATATATATATATATATATATATACCTTCTCGAACAGTTTCATCATCTAGGAACAAATACGTCTCTGTAGACGACAAAGGCCTCCTACACAGATGACGGTGAAAAGAGATTGAATGGTTTCGAAAAATTCCCAAGTGGGAACTATTGGAACTTCACCCCTTCGTGCCATCCCAGTAATTCCGCTGACTGGACTTATAGAGTCATAAGACTTCAATATTCAAACAAATGTAATCTAATATCCACACACAGACAAGTGACTGTTCACACTTTTTAATGAAACGGGGATGAAAAATGTATAATTAAACATTCAGTCTAGTCATGAATAAACATACACATATGCATAAATATATAATCTAGAAAGGGTGTAATATATACACACACACACACACACACACACACACACACATATATATATATATATATATATATATATATATATATATATGTCTGTGTGTGCGTGTGTGTGTACATATATATATATATATATATATATATATATATATATATATATATATATATATATATATTAATTAGATTTTTAAAAATAATGTTGCAGTTTTTTATACATTTTTTTTGTGTGTGTGTGTGTGTGTGTGTGTGAAAAGTGAAGTGAAGTTTCACACACACAACACACACACACACACACATATATATATATATATATATATATATATATATATATATGAAGTAAGGTTTAGTAAAAAAAAATGTATAAAGACTGAAGAATATTTTTTTTAATCTAATTAATGTTATATTTTACCCCCCCCACCACCACCGATGCAACAACTGCAGCATTAATTTCTTTTAATTTGAATTTTGCAATTTAAAGTTTAAATGAAGACGTATAGACAGCTAATCAACTTCTTTAATAAAGTGATGATATCGAGAGATAAAATTTTCGACCAGTCAATATCAAGATGTGTGTGGATGTGCTTGTATAGTTGTGCATATTAAAAAAAAACGTGTGTAGCAATTTTGAAAATTCATAAAATAGCATTGAATTTGGTATTCTTAGCAAGCCTCCAACGGGTCTAATCATGCCTGATAGTTAGCAACTTTGAAAATGTTGGTTAACTTTGATAATTTTAATTAAATTCTTATACTTTAAAATGTACGCTAAAATCCTTAAATAACACGTCCAAATCGACCTGTTTTGATTGTTTTGATAATAAGTAATTAAAAACAAAAAACAAACAAACTTAAAAATTCATGTAGGCGCCATAAAACTATGAAATTAATGTTCCAACTGTTGTTTCTAGTAAGGGTCCATGCCCACACATCATACCTGATAGGTGGTACGGTCGAAACATTTGGGAAAATTTTAGAAATCGCGCTTTGAAAGCTTTTTTTTTTTAATATCCAAGTGCTATATGTATTACGACTACGGCTAATACTACTAGGTCTTATTATTATTATTATTATTATTATTATTATTATTATTATTATTATTATTATTATAAATTATTATTATAAAATCACCCCCGGGTGGTGCAAACATTAATTTTTACCACACTCTTTCATAAATAAATGTAAACAGATCTTTGAAATCTTATATTTTTTAAATAATAGGCATAAAAAATAGTTTTGCTGTTAAAATTCAAATAAGTATATTACTTTTCTGATAAACTCAAATTTCTAACAGTTAAATTCAAATTGATCCATATATTTAAGGTTTTACTTTTGGAAAACCATCTCTTTTGATTATCATGTGTTGTAAAACAAAATTTTACGATCAAACAGACGTTTTTTTACCATAGAATAAAATATAAAATTTAATGTTTGTAAATAATTTTCTCTATACGTTAGATAGCTTTAAATATATATTAAAAATAAAACAAACTATAAATAGATGAATAATATCTTCTTCTACAAATGATAATAATGTATAGCAGGATACGAATATACTAAATCACAGGATGAAATAAATATATTCATACATATACATGGACGACATCAGGATTTTTGCCAAAAATGAACAAGAATTAGAAACCCTTATACAAACCATAAGAATATACAAGATATAGGGATGGAGTTCGGCATCGACACGTGGGCTATGATCTTGATGGAGGCGCGTGGTTAGAGTCGTACGAAATGGACTCGTCAACGCGAGTTCAATTCTTGGACGAAGCCGTTGGCATTTCACATGGCGCTAATACCCTTGAGAAAGGTATGAATCCAATTCTCCCTCCAGCTATGGATAAATAGCAGGGCAGACTGGACTCTTTAGCCATGGTTAGGTAACCAGTCTAGGAGAAGGAAAACTCTAAATTCAAACCTGTTAAACCCCGCTTAAGAAATTGACCTTGTGTCACATCCTGCTCGTGCGGAGGGCTTGGTAAATATATAGCTATGTTCTTGATGAAGAAATGAAAAAATGAAACGGCGAAGGGAATAGAACTATCGAATCGAGAAGAAATTAGGACACCTTGGAGAAAAAGAGAATTATAAATATCTGGGAATATTGGAAGAAGACACCATCAAACAAACAGAAATGAAAGAAAAAGTAAGAAAGGAATATCTCAGAAGAACAAGAAAGCTCTTAGAAACCAAGCTATGTAACAGAAACCTCATCAAGGGAATACACACCTGGGTTCTCCCTCTCGTAAGATACTCGAGAGGAGAGGAGCTCCGGCAGATGGACCAAAGGACAAGGAAACTCATGACCATGCACAAAGCATTGCACACCGAGAGACGACATAGGCAGACTATATGTGCCAAGCATATAAGGTAGAAGGGGTTACACCAATCCGAGGACTTGACGAATATACTAATAGAAGTAAGGAAATACTAATTGCAGTAGTCAGGAAAAGCAATTGCAACATATTGACAAGCAGAAATACATCAATGTTTTTAATATTTTTTACCCAATCACTTTCAACCATTTCGCTGGTCATTCTCAGGGGTTTGTTGGTTGTAGTGTGATAGTTTTTCCCCTTTGAATATATTCATTCATTTGTTTATTGTTCATTCAAATTAGGAGAGTCTATATATATATATATATATATATATATATATACTAAAATCTGTTCTTTAGAATGAAACACGTAAAATCCTCTGGGACTTATCCCAGCCAGTGTCACCCAGTAGATTTTGCAGTTCCAGCAGTTCCAGCATATCACAGGGTGAAGATTAAAGAAAACGAAAAGATAGACAAATACCTGAACCTTGCTAAAGGATTGAAAAAAACTGTAGAATATCAGGATGAAAGTGACCCTAATTGTAGTTGGTGCACTTGAAACGGTCCCTAAAAGCTTGGAAAAGAGACTGGAGGAACTGGAAATCAAAGGAAGAATTGGGACCATCCAGACAACAGCATTATTGAAATCAGCTGAATACTCAGGAGAGTCCTGGAAACATGAGACTTGTCACTCAGGCTCCAGTGAAATACGATCAGCCTAGGTTGGTAAGAAAAACTCAAAAAGAGTGAAATGATAATAATGACTACTTTCTTCCTTTTAACTGTCTCCCTTTAACTGATATCCCTTGATATCCCTTGATGTCACAGTTGGACATTTATAAGATACCTAGTATTCTTTATGCTCCTTGAAGAATCTAAATCCCGTTTTGACGCCTCAGTGGTCGTACTTTTTCGATCACGATTTCCCAACAAGAGAGAAAAAAGATTTATCAATCGAAATATGAAGTAGGTGATACCTTGTCGGCGATTCTACATCAGCAGCGAGTCTAATAAAATGGCTAACGGCTCTTCTTCCTTCACGATATGTGTCCACAGTTTTTTTTCTTTTCTGTTTCTCTTCATCTTTATTCGCACCATCTTTTACTTAATCAGGATGAGGAACTTTTAAAAGCGGTGGAGTAACATAAGTCACGCTAAGTTATCTTAGCTTGTTAAAAAAAAGGGGTTCACTGCGGACGTACGTCACGCAAAAATAGAAGAGGGGATGTCAGGTAAAAGCGAAGAAAAAATAACCGCGTTTATCTATCTATCTATATCTCTCTCACTCACTCACTCTCTCTCTCTCTCTCTCTCTCTCTCTCTCTATATATATATATATATATATATATATATATATATATATATATATATATATTTATATAATATATATATATATATATATATATATGTATATATATATATATATATATATATATATATATATATTAGTCTATTGATATCAATATATATCTATATCAGTATATCTACATATCTTTTCATCGATCTCTATTTATGTTAATCTTTTTATCTGTCTACCTGTATTTCTTTCTTTTTATCGATATATGTATCTCACTATTTATATCTATCTATCAACCTATGTACCTATTTATCTCTTTCTTTGTTTCTTTCTTTCATCGTATTTATCTATCCCAATCTGTTTATATCTATCGATCGATGATCTTTATTTTTATCTATCTATCTATCTATCTACCTATCTTCGTCTATTCATATCTATTTTTGTTTATATATTTTTCTCCGTCGTTTTTTCTTTCTATCTATCTCTGTTTATACCAAGTCATTACCTCAGCCTCATTCCTATCCATCTATCTATCTATCTATCTATCTATCTAACACAGACACATTCTCCGAGTTTTTTTTTAATTCTATATATTTCATTGAATTTTAAGAAAACATTTAGAAAAGGGAATTTGTAAGTTAACATTTAATATCACGGAAAATTGACGATGAACTATCTTAATTTTACGCGGCCTGTGCCAAATTTTACCATTGTCACTTCTTTTCCAGACGTACTGATAGCATTAACAAGATACTTTTCAATTTGACACAGAAAGGAAAAAGACACACCATGCTCGTGACACCATCTGCCGAACACTTCAATCTGGGGCAGAAGGTAAACAACAAGGACTACGGGTGGTTCTTTGCCGACTTAACGAGCTACCTACGAAAAGATACACATAGTCTAAGTAATCATTAATGGTTCTATGGGGTCCAATGCGAGTAGGACCGTATCGTTTTGCCTCACATCTTCCGGTAGGGCTTCAGCGTCATTGCCACCGCCTACATTGCTTTAGATCAAAGGTGATCTCCAGGGGAGGACATGCGTGTCTCATCGAGGAATCAACTGGAAGAAAGACCATGAGATAGATAGATAGATGGATAGACAGACAGATAGACAAACAGATAGATAGATAGACAAACACATAGATAGATAGATAGATAGATAGATAGATAGATAGACAGACAGACAGACAGACAGATAGATAGATAGATAGATAGACAGACAGACAGATAGATAGATAGATAGATAGATAGATAGATAGATAGATAGATTCTTACAGCCTGAAATGTATATAGATAACAAAGAAAAAGAAAGTGAGAAAGCCAAAGTGAGATAGACAAACACATAGATAGATAGATAGATAGATAGATAGACAGACAGACAGACAGACAGATATTAGATAGATAGATAGATTAGATAGATAGACAGACAGATAGATAGATAGATAGATAGATAGATAGATAGATAGATAGATTCTTACAGCCTGAAATGTATATAGATAACAAGAAAAAGAAAGTGAGAAAGCCAAACAGGACGGCGTTCTGGTTGTTGTCTTTTGTTTTACGGCATCTCAATCCTTTTCGGGTCATTTAATGCCGAATCAAGTCATTTTAACAAACTCAAAGTTCAACCAATACAATGTCTATGAAAGAATCGCTCCGAAATTAATGCCTTATGTCTATTTCCACAGAAGATCAACAGATATAGAATGTACAATGGTTTGGTTGTTTTGCTTTACGGCACATCAACCCTTTTCGGGTCATTTAATTCCGAATATAGGGACCGGTTTAGCTCAGTCGGTAAAGCAACTGCCTAGGAATCGCAAGATTCCTGGTTCGATACTGATCACCACAAATTTAGCGCACGAGTAGCACAGATTGGATAATCTTATCTGTGCGGTAAAGTGGCGAACTGACGGTAGATGAGGCGCTCCACGTCAGCAAAAACAATCTCCCACTCTTAACGCTAGCGAAAAGGAGATAAACTCCGTCGCTGTCCCGCTGATACCAACAATAAGCCACTCGGCCAACTTTTCGTTACTTCCGAATCAATTCATTTTGATAAACAAAGGACTCAGGTTGCTTCCAGCTATGGGTAAATAGTAGGGCAGACTGGTTTCTTTAACCTGAGTATGGCGACCTGTCTAGGAGAAAAAAATCTCTGAATTCAAACCAATGGGGCTCTTCTTTTAGTCAAAATTACTCCTACTACACAGCACCTCCTCCCGCTTCTTCTGTCGTCTAAAACTTCGGTGATCTAGCAGGAACCGGTGCTTTCAACGTGGCTTAACTATATGCAAGCGCTGATATAATTGTTTCTTAATTCTATTAAGAATGTGGAACAGCTTGAAGAGCAAGTTTGGTTTACCTTAGTTGCAAGATTCAGCGTTACACAATGAGATGCAGATCAGTGGAATCGATGCCAAGTCATACTGGACAGCGCCAGATCACCTTGCCCGAGCGTCGACGCAATAGGAATCTTGTGAATAGGTTCTTAAAAGGACGAACGAAAATTAGCGCCTGATAACTTCCAGTTCACTGCATGGTTGAATTCCATTATACTTTATGGAAACACGCTTGTAGTAACATTGTCAAAACCGTTGCGCGTTTCCTGTTTCCTGTCTGTCGGGTTCCCGGGATAAACTGGTCTGAATGGATGTTTGCGAGGGCGCAAAATATTCAGTGGATGGCCTTTTGTTAGCCCAGGTAACCAAACAGAATCTTGAACATCTTCCCTCTCTCTCTCTCTCTCTCTCTCTCTCTCTCTCTCTCTCTCTCTCTCTCTCTCTCTCTCTCTCTCTCTCAGACACACACACACACACACACACACACACACACACTCACTCACACAAATGTGTTTGCATATATGTTTGTATAAGAGAACAGATTCTGATACATAAATAGAGAGGAACATATATATATATATATATATATATATATATATATATATATATATATATATGTATATATATATATATGTCCCTTTCTATTTATGTATCAGAATCAGCTCACTTCTCTCTCTCTCTCTCTCTCTCTCTCTATATATATATATATATATATATATATATATATATATATATATATATATATGAATTTGATATATTGAAAAAACAAAGGATGTTTACAAATGCATGGGATCATCAGGAGAGAATGTGCAAACCGTTTCGGGGCCTTCCTCTCTACGGTTTTAAAAAGCAACACCGCCCCCGCCCCCTCACTGATGTGAGGACCCTCGGAATATCTGCATCGACCGCACGTGGATCGGTCTTCAACAAAAATAAGACGGGATGAAATGACCGTTAGCAAAACAGAACGCTGCTAATCAAAAGTTGGAATTATTCTTTTTTAAATTTAAAAGATGCGCTGTCTGTATTAAAAATAAGATGAATTTTATTTTAAATTTAAAAAAAACCAGAAGCATTATAGTTTATAAGACTCAAAAGAGCCTAATGTAAAATTATTTTTTTTAAAAGTGTATAGTTATATAAAAAGTGTATATTAAAATATCAAAATTGTTCGTAATACAATCCAACTGTTAAATAAGTAGCCAATAAGTGTAGGTAAATCCGTGGTGTTTATGGATAAATATCTTCAGAGGAGTAAACATTCATATGTATAGTTTTTTCATAGACAAGTAAGTGAAATGAAATGGAACTTAATCCGACAGTGTGAATTTGATATATTGAAAAAACAAAGGATGTTTACAAATGCATGGGATCATCAGGAGAGAAAGAGAGAGAGAGAGAGAGAGAGAGAGAGAGAGAGAGAGAGAGAGAGAAGAGAGAGACAGTGTGCGTATATGTGCAGATAATTGTATCAATATAACAAAAAACAAAAAGATGAAAAAATTTAGGGGAATTCTATTTGTTTATGTTGTAGGCGTGTCTTTATATAAATGATACGTCATATATATATATATATATATATATATATATATATATATATATATATATATATATAAAGTTTTAAGGGTTTTGCGTATGCTTCACCTTTTTGTTACTCTACATACAAAAAATTAAAAACTCAATATGCCTACGACTCACCACAATTTAAGAATTATCCAATCTCTTTTTAAGTAGAATATTACAAAATCCCTTATTAATCCTCCTTAGTAAATAATTTTCTAAATATTTTTCAACATTCAAACCATCTTCCAATAAAAATACATTAACTTGAAAAAATACCCCACTACCTTCACCGGAAATATAACAATTAGTATAAATATCTCCTGAGTTCAGTATCAATTACAATATTAATTCGAACACAACTGGTAAGTCATCTGTATTTCTTAAAAATTAGACTATTTTGAACACTTACACTCACGTTTATTCATGCTTATAAAACATCCGTATTTTTAAAAATCTTTTTCATTTTTTATAACACACACACACACACACACACACACAGATACACACAGATACACACACACACACACACACACACACACACATATATATATATATATATATATATATATATATATATATATATATATATTATATATATACAGAGAGAGATGTTAAGTAGGATTTAACCCTATCGGCTGCCTTTCTGATAAGAATCAAATAATTGGTTATCTGATTTCACATAGGTTTGGGTTGGAAAAAAGAAAGGGACAAAGAGTTAGTTTTACCATGAGAAAAAAGGGTTAAATCCTACTTAACAGACATAAATTCCACCATCGTTTGTCACCCCACCGAAAGAAAAAAAAATACAAAAAATCAAGGAATTAACCGAATTTAATGAAATTTTCAGTGTTAATACATTAATGAATAAAAGTTATAATGCCCCTGTTATTTTATTTAAAAACTAATACATTTTTTTCAGGTCAGTTAATTTGAACCACGTATGTTTGTGAATCTGTGTTACGCTCCAAAGGTACGTGGTTCAAAGTTAACTGATCTGAAAAAATATAAGAATTTTCAAATAAAATAACTAGTGCATTATATTGTTTATTCATTAATATATCAACACTGAAAATGTCATTAAATTCGGTATCTCCCTTGATTTTTAGTATTTTTTTCTTTCGGCGGGATGACATACGATGGTGGAATTTATGTCTGTTAAGTAAGATTTAACCAAAAAAGGTTTGCTTGAGCAGTTATAGTGACCATATAGGATTAACATGCGTATAATGAAGTTGAATGTGCCTCTTTTTCGGGGGCGTTGTATACGTTTCGACTCTTTTGTTGTCGATCTTGTTATTTTATGATTCATGTCAAAATGCTATTTCCTTTATGCCAAAGCAGGAAAAAAACTATCAGTCCTTAGTGATTTTGTAGATGTCTTGAAATCTAGAGTGCATTTGGTTATTTTGGATTTGGAAAAGAAAATAGTAATAAGTTACCACTCATCTTATGTGTGAACTCTTGAACCAAACATAAAACATCAGTAAACAAAAATATATATGAGGAATATTTTGTGAGGACTGATATATTTTTTTGGTTAAAGAATTTCAATATTGTAGAGTGTAGTCATTCCCATACTCCGTGTTTCGAAGTATCACGTCTTTTCATTGTGGCTAAATATTAGCAGGTTACCCCAATCCGGTATGGAAACCCGATCGATTTATTATAAGTTAGACTTTTTAATCACTCGGACATCAGCACCCCTGTGTATGTGTGTGTGATTGTACGTGTGATTGTGTTTGTGTGTTGCCCCCCCCCCAATGCAGTTTTGGAGGTATTTCATCTTTAATCCGTATTGTGTACATGTGCATATGTGTGTATGTTTTTGTGTGTATATATTTATTTACCAGTTGTGAGGCTCCACCTCAGACGCAAAACCTATCTCCCTGGACTAGCACTAGTGAAAAGGGGGTAGACTCCATCGATGTTGATACCGATGCCTCCGCACGATCAGGATACGACACAAGGTCAATTTTTAAGCAGAGTTTGACAATTTTGAATTCAGTTTCTCATCTCCTTGACTGATTGACATGGCAAGGTTAAAGAGTATTGCCTATTATTTATACATAACTGGAGGGAGAATTATGGGATTCATACATTTACCAATCGTATTAGCGCTAGGTAAAATGCACTCAGACTCGTCCAGAATTTCAAGTCATGTCACAGAAAATATTTGTAATAAAAACATGAAACTTGGAGAAAGAAAGTAAAAAAATGAAACAATACGTAAAACAGAAAGAAAGAAACCAAAAGAAAATTAAGCTACATCTTGTTGAGATGTTACAATTTTTGGAGCTCTGGGGAGTGTGGAGTATCCCTACATCGACAATTTTCAATATGTAAAAACTATAATAATCGTGATTTAACTCGCTCTCACTCTTTTTTCTTTGTTCAATGCTTAATTTGGCTATCAGTATTAAAATCGTTGGGGTGGTCTATTTTCGGTAACAACATCGATGGAGTCTACCCCCTTTTCACTTCACGTCAAGCCCTAGCACCTATATGATTTCCCAACCCTATTGCCCTTATGGCAAGCCCCAACCCCTTTTTATCATATGGGTGCTAGAAGGCGGGGGCTGCTGCGGGTCTACATGTCCTGGGAATGACGTTAAACTCTATCTGATGGTGAGGTTCCAGTTTTGGAGGTTTGGGGAATGTGGAGCACCCCTTCATCACCATTACTCCCTGGTCCACTCTGACCGGGAGTGGTAGTACCTGTTAGGGTCCCATCTATGGGTTAAATAGAAAAACATGAGTTGATAAACAAAATTGTATTATCCATTAAGAATTGATTTATTTCAAAACTTTATCGGCATTAAATGACCCACTGAGGTTGATATGCCGTAAAACAAAACAAACCAAACCAAACCCTTTTCACTAGTGCTAGTCCAAGGATATAGTTTTTTCGTCTGAGTTGGAGCCTCACAACTGGTAAATAAATATATACACACAAATACATACACATAAATGCACATGTACATACATACGGATTAAAGATGAAATATCTACAAAACTGCATTTTTTTTTTTGGCAAGGGACAGTTTGAAAGGTGCCTGCAACAGGAATCTAAAAACAGATATAAGGACTATATCGGGGATTATCTAAAAAAAGAATCTTGGTAAGCATGAGGTGAATTTAAAGACACGAGCATCAGATCGAAATGCCTGGAAGTGATGTATTAAGAAAAGATGTGGCATGTCTGAAGAAAGCAAAAATTCGACGCGTTCAACTGGAACGTGCCTTGCCCAACGAAACCAATTGCCGTGGGGTCCCTGCTCGTTGGAAGTGTGACGTGTATGACTGCACTCTTCTCTCGGATATGTAAATCACATTAACTCCTACGATAACCTGCAGACGCTAGCTGCATTATGCGATGCGGTCACCTCCGTCTCCAGAAAATACCATTTCTGTATTATACGGCAAGGTATGTAGGATAATACTGGGATTGAGAGGGGGCACATGGGAATTCCTAAGAATACAGTCCTGCATATTGATTCGGTGGTTCCTGTGTGTATGTCGAAAAAAAAATTATCTCATGTTTTAACACGTGTAAGTCGGCAGCTGCTCTTAAGATGGTTGGTTGGTTGGATTTTACGGCATGTCGACCCTTAGGTTATTTTATGCTGAAGTCGTTTTTGTTATATTTGTTCTTCTTGTTGGGTATTTAATTTTTTTTAAAATCATTTTTAAACTCATTTTTTTTTAAAAATCTATTTAACTCATAGATGGGGCCCTAATAGGTACTACCACACCTTATAGTTACTATATAGGTAATATATATATTACTTATAGGTACTATATATATTACTTATAGGTACTATATAGGTACTATATATATTACTTATAGGTACTATATCGGTACTATATATATATTACTTATAGGTACTATATAGGTAATATATATATATTACTTATAGGTACTATATAGGTATATATATATATATTACTATAGGTACTATATAGGTACTATATATATATTACTTATAGGTACTATATAGGTACTATATATATTACTTATAAGTACTATATAGGTACTATATATATTACTTATAAGTACTATATAGGTACTATATATATTACTTATAGGTACTATATCGGTATTATATATATATATATTATTTATAGGTACTATATAGGTACTATATATATATATTACTTATAGGTACTATATAGGTACTATGTATATTACTTATAGGTACTATATAGGTACTATATATATTACTTATAGGTACTATATATATTTACCAATGAAGGAGTACTCCTCACTCCCAGAGCTCCGGAATTGGAACCTCCTCACTAGATACAATTTACAGTCATATCCAGTACATTAAAACCCTCATCCACCGCATTCCAGTCGACCCTATATAATAAAAATGGAAGCCCATGGTGTAATGGTTAAAGTCATGGGAAATGGACTCGTCGGCCCAAGTTCAAATCCTGGATGTGGTAATCGCATTTCACTTTGCGAAAGGTATGAATCCTACTCTCCCCCCAGCTATGGATAAATAGTAGAGCAGACTGGGCTCTTTGACCTTGGTTAGGCAACCGGTCTAGGAGAAGGAAATCTCTGAATTCAAACCTGTTGAACTCCGCTAAAGAAATTGACCTTGTGTCACATCCTGCTCGCGTGGATGGTAAATATGTATATATGGTAAATATATATATGATAAAAATGGTTGGGTATTTGTCATTAGAGCAATTGATAAATACGGCTGTACAATCATATAGGTGCTAGGGCTTGGCCTGACTAGTCGATTGATCGAGAGGGGCTTTCTCCGACCGCCCGACTAGCCTAAGTAATGACCAATGTGGAATGTTGCATGTTAAGTGTTGAGAAGAAGGGCATAATAAACCCTTGCAGCTATGGCAGTAAGAGTTATATATCTGTAGTTCTTATTGATTCCGAGGTCGCCTTTCTTCGGAAATGGGATGATGCAGCATTCCTCATCCACCAGAATCCCTTCCTTAAGTATCACGGGTCGCCACCCACTGCTAACAAGTAGCCCCATTGAGGGAGCGTGGTCTTACCTCTCTACAGAGGTGCAGCCGGTGTATTCTAATGCCCCAGCCAACAGGGCTGACATAGTGAATCAGAGAACAATGTAGACCAACATGCAAAAACTATAGTCGACTCGCAACTGAAAATATCACCGTGCACAGCTTTTTTGGTTAAATCGAACTTAACGAACCTAAATTCCACCATATGTCACCCCGCCGAGAGACCCCCCCCCAAAAAAAAAAAATAATGGAATTAACAAAATTTAATGACATTTTCAGTGTCAATATATTAATGAATAAAATTTATAATGCACTAGCTATTTTATTCAAAAACTTTTACATTTTTTCAGCTTAGTTAACTTTGAACCACGTATCTTTGAAGCGTAACGCAGATTCTGAAAGATACGTGGTTCAAAGTTAACTCACCTGAAAAATGTAAACGTTTTTAAATAAAACAACTGGTGCATTATATGTTTTATTCATTAATACATTAACACTGAAAATTTCATTAAATTCGGTTAATTCCCTGATTTTTTGTATTTTTTTCTTTGGGCGGGTTGACATACGATGGTGGAATTTATGTCCGTTAAATTCGATTTAACCGCTTTTTTTATCAGTAGCAAAGTGATTTTTAGCAAATTTCATTAGCTGTAAAGAGATTAATTTCATTTTCGGAGGCTCGTTGCCGATTATGATCTTTCCAACAAACTTCGACTGCTAAACAAAGTCAGCATAATCAAGACTGACCGATTAGTGTGGTGGACAAAGTCCATTATAGAAAAAGAAGAGAGGCAATGGCCAACAAAGGTTTTTACTGCAGTGCTGATTACGGCAAGGTCGAGATGATAACACAGTCACTATCCAATCGAAAATACTGTCTGATAAAATGGACGCAAACTCGTTAATTGCTTTCAGTTGGTCATTACTAACAATCTCTGGAGAGCGGGACGAATCGATTTATATATATATAAAATCAACATTCTTCCTACCATCATAAGCATCCTTATAGATTGTATAATGGCTAGATAGATAGATAAATAGATAGATAAATAGATAGAGAGATAGATAGAGAGAGAGAGAGAGAGAGAGAGAGAGAGAGAGACATACATATATATATATTATTATAATGGTGATTCGGTACATTATATATCTGTAACTGAAACTACGCCACTGCTTATGTCGAGATTGATAGATAGATGTATAGATAGATAGATAGATAGATAGAGAGAGAGAGACACACACACAGAGACATACATATATATCTTATTATAATGGTGATTCGGTATATCATATATCTGTAACCGAGACTACGTCACTGCATACGTCGAGATAGATAGAAAGAGAGAGAGAGAGAGAAAGAGAGAAGTAACAGAAAGATTTAGAGAGAGAGAGGGGGAGGGAGAGAGAGAGGGAGAGAGAGACACACACATACACACATATATATATATTATTATAATGGTGATTCGGTATATTATATATCTGTTGCCGAAACTACATTGATGTTCAACCGGAGTATAAACAAGCTCTGAAGATGATTTTTATAAATCGAAATATTGTTCAATATTAGCTATGAATATGATATAAATTCTTTTCACTTTAACAGCATACTGTGTTGTTTTCATATCCTTTTATCTATTCTTATACCGTCGGATTCATTTCCTTTCTCTTAATATATATATATTATATATATATGTGTGTGTGTGTGTGTGTGTGTGTGTGTGTGTGTGTGTGTGTGTGTGTGTAAGTGCAAGTAAGCAAAAAAAAGTATTCCAAAAGATATAAATTCCTTTGGAGACGGTGAAGTTAGTCGAGGTTAAAACGTTTCGTCAGAACAATTGAAAGAGTAGGGTGCTGTCCAGCTTGAGTTAGAATTCTTTTCAGAATGAAAACAAAAAATGAGAAAATATTAGAGAGAATGCTCTTTTTTTTTTTTTTGTTAGCACCCTTGTATTTATATATTATTTATTTTATTTCTATTTTATAAACACACACACACAACTATATATATATATATATATATATATATATATATATATATAGAGAGAGAGAGAGAGAGAGAGAGAGAGAGAGAGAGAGAGAGAGAAAGAGAGAGAGAGAGGTGAATGTTCACCGAAATATCGGAACAGATTAAACGAGGAACAGAGCAACGGTTGAATATATAATAATTCTGATTTTTGTTCTGTTTTTCTTGTTTTTGTTCTTTTTTCGAATGCTTCAAAAGACCAAACAAACAAACAACGTTCACAAGAACATCATAATTAATATATATATATATATATATATATATATATATATATATATATATATACTTGTGAGCCGCTCCTCCTACTTATTCCTACTACTACTGTCTGTTTAAAATGAACGATGGAAACAACCCACCATTTCACACCTGATGATGGGACTAAGTAGTGCAGAAAGTACTAGTGTAAGAACTTTCGATGAATTCATTCATCAGTTTCACTCTGATATAAAAAAAAAAAGATGGCCAGACAATTGGAAAGGATGTTTGTTTGTTTATAGAAGCATTGTTGAATAAATTATTATTTATATTTTGCTTGAAGGCAATTATAATGCATGTATCGTATAAAATTCGATAATTATAGAAAATAATCTTGACAAGTGAATCCCGCAAAGGCTTCTATAAACAAGGCTTCTATAAACAAACAAACATCCAAAAATCTTATTCACTTCGCCGAAGAGCTTACGGCCGGGTTTGTTTACTACACAATAAACGTCCACTTACCTACTATGGTAGAGGCGTGTAGTAGTTTCATTGACAAGGTTAATTTCGCAGGGATTGTTCGCTATGTACCGGCGGCCGAACGGATATGGTCTCTGACTATGCCTGTGAAGTCCCGGTTTCGATTCCTGTCGGAGGGGAGTCGTTAGTATACATCGCTGAAGAGACTTAATAAAGTCGAAACAGTCTGTACGGTGTTCTGCATAGCGAGCCATCCTTTGCGGGATTCACTTGTCAAGATTATTTTCTATAATTATCGAATTTTATACGATACATGCATTATAATTGCCTTCAAGCAAAATATAAATAATAATTTATTCAACAATGCTTCTATAAACAAACAAACATCCAAAAATCTTATATATATATATATATATATATATATGAAGGATGTATGTTTAGACAGAAGATTCTCTTCACAGCTGTACCAAATCTTCTTGGTATTTTTTACCTGTATGATGTCATATTTCAAAGTTCACAATCTATTCACCTCAGAATTCATTCTATTCAAATGAAATCCTATAATTAAAATTAATAATAAATTTACTATTGTAATCTGAGTCCCTCTGCTCAATTATAATGAACTAACCATCAGTTACTAGCCAACAGTTTACGGTAGGATCGCAGTGGTGGGAGAGCCGCTGTGAGTGGGTTAAAGTAGACAAAGAGTTAAATAACCCAGGAAGGTTGATATGTCACTAAACAAAGAAAGGAAACTATCTATGTATTTCATAGGATCAATTCCTATTGGATTTTCAGTTCATGATATCCCATAATTTTTCTCATCCAATGGCTTCTTTATTCAAAAGAAGAAAATCAGAGAATAATCCGTAATTGTGAGTTTCACGTAATGGATGTTTATAAGGAGATAATGAATAGAAATTAATTGCGATTTTTTTTACCTTATCATAAATCAACATGAACACACATTCTAAAAATTAGCACTTAGAAAAAATTGCAAATGGTAGAAAAATATCTAGTAGCTGCTCCCTCGTGTCCTTCTCGGAACGGATATGGTAGCGCGCCTGGAACAAATACATCATCTCCCCCCCCTCTCTCTCTCTCTCTCTCTCTCTCTCTCTCTCTCTCTCTCTCTTACGTACAGTATGAGCGCATCGTATGGTGTAATGGTTAGCGAGCTTAGCTAACAAACCATTGTTAATGAGTTCGATTCTCTACCCCATATTTGTAGTTAGCGTTAAACTAATCTAAGCCTACTAAAGTACCCCCCTTTATCACTGTCTTTATTCATCCATACACACATATACATACCTGTTGTCAGCGGGGATTAGAGTGTAGTATCTGTTCCAGATTCTATGCTTTGACACTTACCTTCTATACCCGGCCTCGGCTGGGGGTCCAGTGTGCTTCGGCCTCTGGACCGGTAAAGTACAATTAATGGCATCGTTCCAGGGGGACCATCCCCCTTGATCGACGCAATTTTTATGTGTCCACGTAAAAACGAGACCTTGTCTCCAGCCCTCATAAGTGGGATGAGCAGGCAAATACCCATACACACATATACATACAGTGAGAGATTATTAAAAATATATTTTATTTTCCTTCCAGTTCACTCTATTATTTGTTGTATCGGCAAAGTTGACACGCTCTTTTCTTCCTACTTCGCAAGAATATGCGCCCCCCTGGGCGTAAGGATTTAGGTTTTAATGTAAAGTAAAGCCTTCGGGGCGGCCTAATGTCGGTATCAGCCATGCAGCGAAGGAGTTTATCCCCTTTTCACTAGCGCTAGACCAAGGAGATTATTTTAGCGTCTGGGTGGAGCGCCACATCTACCATCAGCTTCTTACTTTACCGCACAGATCCCTATGCTACTCATACGCTGAGTTGGCGTGGGCGGGTATCGAACTAGGAACCTTGTGGTTTTAGCCGAACGCTCTACCGACTGAGCTAACCCGGCCCTTTTAATGTAATGAAATATATTAAACTAGAAAAACTAATAAAATTAAATCAGAACAAAAATAAATTATTACACTTATTTCAATCATATTTCAATTGGTTTCCATATAAAATCATTCATACGATTGATTTTAACATACCGGAGAATAAAACAATAATATTAGAGATAAATAACACCTAGTAATTATTTATTAAACTCGGTTTTGTTAAAACCAGAATGCAAATCAACCATACCATATTCCATGTAAACCTTTATTTCTTAGTGATATACAAGACACATTGTGGGGTTTTAAATGCACAAATAACATGGGCTGTTTTAAGGCAAATCTAACTCAGATTTTCATAGACTCCTCATTTATGAATAAGATTTATTCTATGTATAAATGATTTTGACTATAAATTAAATACTCATTGATAAACCTACGCAATACCAGGGGGTATTATGACGTAAGCAGTGACGTAGTTTCAGTTACAGACAGAGAGACATCGAATCCCCTTTATGCTAAGATTACAACTGGTGTTCTGAGAGGTGTTGTGATTCGATTGGCTTAAAACACCCAGGTAAATTTAAGTCACATATTCCATATCTCTGAATGTTTAAGATGAGGCTTGATGATTAGTTCCGTGAAGTTCCGTGATCACTCCCGATTACGACAAGAAAGTTCTCGAGTCCGAAAAGAAGTTTCCCGAGTCAGACAAGAAATACCTGAAGAAGGCCGGAGGGCATATCGGCCGAAACGTTGTACAAATAACAATGAAGATGGGGACAATAGTCCGAATAATGCAGATAATACTCACACATTCCAGTAGTGAAGTTTATAGAACATTATTTTTTATTCGTATTTGTCCGTGACACGCGCTTAATACTGTAGCATAATTAGGGCTTAAATGTATGTTAGTGTCTGTGTCTGTGTGTGTTAATATATAAGCAATACAAGGCTCATATTGTAATAGTTATTTTCGTGGGTAATGGACACGATGTGGCGAGTTCAAATCCTGGATGCGGTTGTCTGCATTTCATATAGCACTAGTACGCATGAGAAAGGTTTGTATCCAACTATTCTTCCTCCAGCTATGGGTAAATAGTAGGACAGTCTGGGTTCTTTAACCTTGGTTAGTGTTATAACCTAACAAAGGTTACTAAATGAGAAATAACTAAACGGTGGTTTTAAATGGAATCTTTATAACATTATCAAAATACAGTACTCACCAGCGGTGTGAAGAAATGTAAACCACTGATAGTGGTATAAGACTACCTAGTCAGTATAATATTCCCGTATTTATGAGGATTGGGACATACCCATTAATGTTGATAGGTAGGGTATATGAGGATTGGGAATACCCATTAATGTTCCAAGGTAGGGTATATGAGGATTGGGACATACCCATTAATATTCATAGGTAGTTTATATGAGAATTGGAACATACCCATTAATGTTCATAGGTAGGGTATATGAGGATTGGGACATACCTATTAATGTTTATGATAAGGGTATATGAGGATTGGGACATACCCATTAATGATCATAGGTAGGGTATATGAGGATTGGGAAATACCCATTAATGTTCATGGGAAGGATATATGAGAATTGGAACATAGCCATTAATGTTCATAGGTAGGGTATATGAGGATTGGTACATGCCCGTTAATGTTCATGGGAAGGGTATATGAGGATTGGGACATACCCATTAATGATCATAGGTAGGGTATATGAGGATTGGGACATACCCATTAATAATAGGTAGGGTATATAGCAGTTAGGTAACCGTTATAGGAGAAGGAAAACTCTGAATTCAAACCTGTTAAACTCCGCATAAGAAATTGACCTTGTGTCACATCCTACTCTTGTGGAGGGGTTGGTAAATATGTATAACTAATGCATTTAGAGAGTAAATGAGAAGATAGAACTGTTTCTCGGCAACTTTACTATTTTCTATTCAGATCTATTGACAAAGTAAACAAGGGTTGTTATTAGAGTTAGTCTTGTGCCTACAAAGTGATCCGCCCTTTTGTCGCTGTGATATGCATGAATCACTTTAATTCACGCGCCCCGACTAATTCACAAGGATTTGAATTTGTTGTTGACGATTTCAACCACTGAAATGGCGAACGGGATAAACATCGGAGACAAAAGAACCTCGCTATCCGCGAAATCACGAATTCGTTTAACCGCGGATAGCCCAATCGGTAAAACCTTTGTTTTTGAAAGGAATATATTATAACAAAAAAAAAAGTCTTTAAAAAATCCAAAGTCTCTAATATACATACCAACCCCTCCACACAAGGTGACACAAGTTTAAATTTCTTAAGCGGAATTGTATTCAGAGTTGCCCTTCTCCTAAACTGGTTGCCTACCCAAGGTTAAAGAACCCAGTCAAAGGGTATTGGTGTTATGTGAAATGTTACCAGCTTCGTCCAGGATTTGAACTCGTCTACGATGATAACCATTACACCACGCGCCCCCACAAAAGTCTCTTTTATAGCTAAAGTAGGAGGACACACTGAGTTCCCTAGCCTTGTTTGGGAAGAGTTCTGAATTCAAACTGACGTCCATCCGGTCGGTGGGGCTTAGAATATGCTCACTGTATAACCTGCAGAAAGGTGAGAACCCATCCCGGCCAAAAAGGAGTGTCCAAAGTATGACACTAAATTGCATCTGTTGATGAGACTTTCGTTCTGGAGATCTTGGGAATGGAGAGTACACTTTCATTGTCATTACTCCCAGGTCTACTCTGACCTGGAGTCCAAGTACTTCTTAAGGTCTCATCTATGAGTCAAATAGATCTGTTTGAAATTGTCTGAATTCGAAAAGATTGTATTCGAATATATATATATATATATATATATATATATATATATATATACTGATGAGAGGTGATACCTCGAAACACGTGTCTGTGGATTACTTATTTATTATATATATACTCCCACTTTGTTCGAGTACTCTAAATAGGCATTTAATTGTAAAATTCACCGTTTGGGCGTATAGCTAACCCTCGCTTTGTTTACAAATGTTTGAGGACTCTAGTGAATTTCCGCTTAGATATGTAGCAATTAATTCTCCTATATTTGACAGCTGCCTCTGGCCGCACGGGTAAGAGGCTTGGCGAATGAAAGTTCATTCGGGTCTCAAACCCGGTCAGGGGTAGCTGTTAATGTATAACCACACTGATGAGAGGTGATACCTCGAAACATGTGTCTGTGGATTACTTATATATATATATATATATATATAACAACTGCACAAAAATGGACATATGAAAGCGATTGGCTCACCTCTACGCATAAAATAACCCGAGACGAGTTGACATTCATTAATATCATTGAATCAATCATTTTCGACATAATTTTATTTTTCATCTGGGTCCTTCTTCTTCCCTTATCTTTTTGTAGTACTTTCTTTTTCTGTCCAGATTTTTTTCTTTAGCTTTCTTCGTCCCATTTCCATCCATGGCTTTAGAATGAACCGACTGTACCTCTGCAGAGGGTAAGACACTCCCCAATGGGACCGCCTGTTTGCCATGGGCGGCGACCCATGATGCTTAACAATGGAACCCTGGTGGCTGAGCAGTTCATAACATCCAACACTCCACTTTGGCTCTTCGGCTAGACGGCTGGTCATGTCATACCCTTGCACCTATATGAATGTCCCAACCCTATTACCTTTATGGCAACCCCAACCCATTTTATCGATTAGCAACAGGTGGCCAAGGGCCTTATTGTCATGGTTATCTGATGGTGAAGTTTTTGTTCTGGACCTTGGGTTATGTGGAGTACCCTTGCATCAACATAACCCCAATTTACGCTATGATCCGTAGTGGTAGTACATGTTAGGGTCCCATCTATGGGTCAAATAGAATAAAATGAGCTCTAAAATGTGTTTTAAAAATTTAAAAAGAATTGAGTGCCCATGAATTAAACAAAACGTCTTCGGCATAAAATGACTTAATGGCAGTGATGCTGATAGCTTATTAATTTAATGCGTCCTGGGACGCATACATTTAATTTGAATGAATCCTGGGGATATTTGATGAGTCCCAAATAAAGTTTAATTGGGACTCATTAAATATCCCGGGGACTCATTAATAAAAAATAATTAATCATTTAGTCCTAAAATATGATGTCCTGGGTATGACGTTAAATTATCTGATGGTGAGGTTCCAGTTCTGGTGGTCTGGGGAATGTGGACCACTCCTACATCCCCATTGCTCCCAGGTTCACTCTGGCCCGGAGTAGTAGTACCTGTTAGGGTCCCATCTATTGGGCTAAAAAATTGAGTATCCATTAAGAAGGAATTTATTTCAAAACTTTGTCGGCATAAAATGACCCACCGATGTTGATCTGCCGTAAAACAAACCAAACTACCCTTCACTTTTTACTAAATACTTTGTTGTTTTTTTTTTTTTTGTTTTTTTTTTGCTGTCTTTCTTGTATTAAGTATTACCTTCTTTTATTCTTGTGTCCTGGGTAGGACATCTACGTATCTAGTGGTGTGGTACAGTTCTTGAGCCCTGGGGATAATGGAGTGTCTCTTCATTGCTATTACTTGTAGGTCCACTCTGACTCGGAGTGGTAGTACCCATTAAGGTCCCATCTATGGGTTAAATAGATAAAAATAAATTTTAAAATGTGTTTAAAAAATTGAATATCCAAGAAAAGTGAATAAAACAAAAGGCCTCCCGGGAATAAAATAACCCAAGGGTATCAATGCCGTAAAATCCAACCAACCAACTAACCAAGACCGGGAGAATGACATTACTTTATCATTTATTGATAGACCTCAATCCTGTGAAGCAAAACACTTCAGACTTAATTATCATTATTTTTCTTCTTGTTTTTTTTCTTTTTCATCCCCCTTATCATTTCTTTTTCTTCCTTTCTTTCTTTCTTTCTTTCTTTCTTTCTTTCTTTCTTTCTTTCTTTCTTTTCTCTCCTTTACTATTTCTTTTTCTTCCTTTCTTCCTTCCTTCCTTTCATTCATTCTTTCATTCTTTCTTTTTTTCTTTCTTTCTTTTCTCTCCCTTGCTATTTCTTTTTCTTTCTTCCTTTCATTCATTCATTCATTCAGTCATTCTTTTTTCTTTCTTTCTATTGTCCTTTTACCATTTATCTCTTTGTTTTTTTTTTTATCTCCCTTACCATTTCTTTTTTCCCTCCTTTCATTCATTCATTCTTTCATTCTCTTTTTCTTTTTTCTTAATTTTCTCCTCCTTACTATTTCTTTTTCTTCCTTTCTTTCTTCTTTTTCTTACTTTCTTTCTTTCTTTCTATTGTCTTCCTCACCATTTCTTTCTTACTTTTCTAAAAACTCCCTTACCATTTCTAAGCCTTGTCGGTTGGTTGGGACTTTAGAATACACCGACTGCACTTCTGCAGAGGGGTAAGACTCTCAATGGGGCTATCTGTTGGTTGTGGGTGGCGACCCGTGAAGCTTTTGGATGGAATCCTGGAGTATCAGCAGTCCATGCCATGCAACACTTCACTTTGGTCCTTATTTAGGCTAGACGGGCGGTAGGAGAGTCCCCCGATCAATCGGCTGGTCATGTCAAGCCCTTGCACCAATATAATTGCCCCAACCCTATGGCCCTTGTGACAAGACCCAGCCCTTTTTATCATATGGGTGCTAGAAGTATGTGGCTGGGGGTCTTCATGTCCTGGGAATGACGTTAAACTCTATCTGATGGTTAGGTTCAAGTTCTGGAGGTCAGGGGAATGTGGAGCACGCCTCATCACCGTTTCTCCCAGGACCACTCTAAAATGGAGCGCTAGTCTCATCTATTGTTTAAATAGAAAAAAATTGTTTATAAAAGTTGTTTTAAAAAAAGCTTTCTACCAACTATCGCTTATAACAATTTGAACTTTACCCTATAAACTTATCCCTTAAACTGATTTCCAATCCACTTAGCAACAAACAACTGCAAACAACATACTGTCAAAATCAATAAAAAAGACAACAATAAATTTGACTACCCCACACAACCTACCGCTTGGCATAAAATAACCCTGGATGGGTTGACATGCCGTTAAAATCAATTAATCAATAAATCAATCAGTCAATTACCATTTCTTTTTCTTTCTTTCTATCTTTCTTTCATGCTTTCTTTCTTTGTCCTTTCTTTTTTTGTTTCCCTTACCATCTCTTTCTTTTTTTATCTCCCTTATAATTTTTTTCTTTCTTTCTTTCTTTCTTTCTTTCTTTCTTTCTTTCTTTCATACTTCCTTTCTTTTTTCTTTCTTTTTTATCTCCCTTATCATTTTTCTTTCTTTCTTTCTTTCTATCTTTCTTTCATGCTTTCTTTCTTTGTCCTTTCTTTTTTTGTTTCCCTTACCATTTCTTTCTTTTTTTATCTCCCTTATAATTCTT
>CM042153.1:39557769-39562769 GCA_023376005.1 Doryteuthis pealeii
CTATATATATATATATATATATATATATATATATATCTGTTCATATCTATCTATCTCACTGTTTCTATCTATCTATCTATCTCACTGTTCATATCTATCTATCTATCTATCTATCTATCTCTATCTATCTATCTATCTATCACTTTCTGTTCTACGATGAATCCAGTAATAGCAATGAAGTATATATTGGATTTTTTCTTTCTTTTTTTCTTCTTTAATTCTTGTGTTTGTAGTTTCTTTCTTTCTCTCTTCTCTTTCTTTCTTTCTTTCTTTCTTTCTTTCTTTGGCGCCTTTGATCATACATTCTTTCCTACCTTCTCTATTAATCTTTCTTTCTTTCTTTTTTCTTTCTTTCTTTGATGCCTGTCTTAATACTCCTTATAATTAGTGTTTGTTTATTTGTTTGGTATCTTTGTTTATTTCTTTGTTTATTCCTTTGCCAAAACTTTTTTATTTGTTCGATTACTCCTCGCTACTTTGTTGCTTTATTTTCACCTCTTTTTCTTTTCTCTCTTTTCTTTCAAATATTCAGTCTTTCCCTCTTTCTATTTTCTCGTCCCATAAAAATATGAAAAACTGTCAAAATATAAACATCGTTGTTACGTCTCTTTATATTATGATTTAGATGTCAATAAGTCAGCTCTTCATCGTTTTCAATTCTGTGTATTGAGAAATTTTTTAATGTAGTTTATATTTTGATTCTGGTATTATATAGAACCGTGTGCAAAAAATAAAAAAGAAATGACTACACATAAATGTAAATATAAACGTACAATGAACGCGATTCCCTAACCTCTAAACGCAAAATAACTCTCATTATCATCTTATCGTGGCGTCAGCACGGATATCCATGACAATCTCTCGCCATCCTTCCCTATCATTCATTGCCCCTGGAAGGTCCTCTGCGCAGCATCCAGGATCCGCGCAGAGTTGATATATGTACGTCTTTGCTGGGCGACCTACTCTGGCGTGCCCATATGATGGCTTCCACAGAAGAACGTCACTTATGAGTTCATTTTTGCTTCTCCAGCAGTGCCCAGAATGTCTTGTTCGCCTCACACGGATGGTTTGTGTGATATGAGGCAGGTGGCCATACAGTTGTGTTCTCGTGGGGTGTTCTTTCCACGTCTTTAGACAGGTTTAAATACCGTTAAAATCCTTCTATCAATCAATATTGGGTTATTCCATATTTCCTTCTGATTGGGAAATATATCATTAATCTAAATAATTCAATTAAGTTTATTTAAGGAACATTCTATGAAGTCAGAATATTTGGCTATTAAAAATATTTTGCGTCTTATCTGTTATTAGTTTACTAGCAGAACCTTTGGATATACCACAGTATGATCATTCAATTATTTCGTCTGATATGTTTAAGAGCTTAAGAGCTATTGCTATATAGTTCAATAAGTAAAAAGAATGATAATCTTGATTTAAATCTCTCTCACTCCTTTAGCTTTCTTTCCTTCTTTTCATCTTTTCATGATGTTCGATGAAACAGATTAGCGTTATCGCTTCCACCCATTCACACATTCTCTCTATATTTCTCCAACTCCCTTTCTTTCTTATAATATATTTTCTGTGTAGCATTTCCGTTTTCTTCCCTTTCTTTCTTTATAATAAAACCGGATTGGTTCATTATTTAGCTGGGGTGACAGCATTCATAAGAAATAAGAATTCGGCGGATAAGTGACACTAGATAATCAGGATTTACATTTTTGCGTTTCACCTTTGACAATTTGGATGGTCTCATTTTTAACCAGAGGGTGTTGCATGACAACGGTCGTACAATTAAGGAACACGGGTATTAATATATAGATTTGTTACATAATGAATAGGTTGACAATTCATTTTGGAATGAAGAGTAGAATTTAAAAATTACGGTTAAAATGTAAGAATCTCCTCAGAAGTCCTTGATCCCTGATTAATCTGGAAGGAGCTCTCTCATTGTTTGGTTTGGTCATGTGACCGGTAATTATGAACTTTTGTTTAGTAAATTAGGGCGTCCCAGAAAAAAACAGAACCCACAAATGATGTAATAAAACTGTTAATTTTACAATTAAACAAATAAATTAGGGTTTAGGGATTAGGGTTAGGGTTTACGGTTTAGGGTTAGTTTAATGGGAAAATGAATAAATAATTTAATAAATAGAATTAAAAACAGAACCCGAACCCTAACCCTAACCCCAACCCAACCCTAACCCTATACCCCCTAGTTAAAATTAACTGTTTTGGGTTCAAACAGAACCAAAATTATTTATTTATTTTTCTATTAAACTAACCCTAAACCCTACCCTAACCCTAAACCCTAATTTATTTGTTTAATGGGAAAATTAACAGTTTTATTACAAAATTTGTGGGTTCTGTTTTTTCTAGGACACCCTAATTTACTAAACAAAAGTTCATAATTACCCATGTGACCAGCCAATCGGTGGAAAATTTTAGTTGGTTAGATTAGTCTTTAGCATCTTACTGGTCATGCGCGTAATGGCTATTCTCCACGCGTGAGATTGAGAGGTCAAGCGCAAATAAAAGATGTCGAAAATAAAACAATGTCATTGTGTTCCGAGGGCCGGTTTAGCTCAGTCGGTAGAGCACTCACCTAGGAATCACAAGGTTCCTAGTTCGATACCGGCCCTCGCCAACTCAACGGATGAGTAGCACAGGGATCTGTGCGGTAAAGTGAGGCGCTGATGGTAGGTGTAGTGCTCCACCACAGACGCAAAATAGTCTCTTTGGTCTAGCGCTAGTGAAAAGGGGATAGACTCCCTCGCTGTTCGGTTGATACCGACAATAGGCCACTCTGTCAACTTAACCTTTGACTTTTTGTGTTTATAAATAAGGACAAATAGAAGATGGACGCCAAGATTATATCCAAGCCGAGAAAGATGAGAGAGAAGAGAGAGAGAGAGAGAGAGCGAGAAAAAGACAGAGACAGAAAGAGAGAGAGAATGGGTGAGATAGAGAGAGAGAGTATGAGAATGAGAGAGTGAGAAATCAGAAACATACACCCACATGGATAGCGAGTGAGAGAGAGAGAGAGAGAGAGAGAGAGAGAGAGAGAGAAGAGAGAGAGAGAGAGAGAGAGGGAGAGAGAGAGAGAATAAAGAGAGAGACGAAAGAAAGAGAGAGAGAGAAAGAAAGAGAGAGAGAATGAGAGAGAAAGAGAGAGGTGCAGAAACATACACCCACATAGATAGCGAGCGAGCGAGCGGAGAGAGAGAGAGAGAGAGAGAGAGAGAGAGTGAGTGAGAGAGAGAGAGAGAGAGTGCGCGAGAGAGCGAGAATGAGAGAGAGAGAGAGAGAGAGAGAGTGAGAGAGAAAAGAAAGAGAGAGAGAGAGATGCAGAAACATACGCCTACATACACATATAATTTTCTTATGTATGTATCTTCCATCCCGTCTAGGCCTGGATATAACACAAGTTCAATTTTTCGATATAGCACGCGTCTATGAATCACAAGATAATTGATTCGATACCGGTCCCCACTAGCTCAGCACATGAGTAGCACATATTTGGTAATCTAATCTGCGCGGTGTATTGGGAAGCTGACCGTAGGGTTCGAGTTCCACCTCAGTATAAACAATATCTCTGGTCTAGTGCTAGCGAAAAGGTGATAGACTCCCCCGCTGTCCGACTGATACCGATAATAGGCCGTTCCGACAACTTTACTTTTACTACAGCGATAATGCACTTGGGAAAGGGATGAATCGATTTGTCCTTCCTCCAGCTATGGGTAACTATGGCACACTGGGTCATTTAGCCTCATTTAGGGCCGGGATAGCTCAGCCGGTAAAGCGTTCGGCAAGAAACCACAAAGTTCCTTGTTCGATACCGTCTCTCGCCAACTCAGCGTATGAGTAGCATAGGGATCTGGGCGGTAAAGTAAGGAGCTGATAGTAGGTGTGGCGTTCCACCTCAGACGCTGAAATAAACTCCTTGGTCTAGCGCTAGTGAAAAGGGGATAGACTCCCTCGCTGATTGGCTAACTTTAGGCCACCCCGACGATGACGAGGCAACTATAGAAGAAGGAAAACTCTAAATTAAAACCAGCTTTACTCTACTTAAAACTGACCTTGTGTCAAATCGTGCCCAATTGTTTGGTAAATACAGCAGGTTTGAATTCAGAATATTCTTTCTCCTAGACCGGCTGCCCTACCAAGGCTAAAGAGCCCAAACTTCCCTATTTACCCATAGGTGGAGAGAGGGATTGATATATTCGTCTTGACTTTTTCAAGTGAAACGCATACGACCTCGTTTAGCATTCGAACTCGGCTCGACGGACCCATTTTTCTATGGCGATAACCGTTGCGCCTCCCGTATTTTCCTTGGGTGAAGTTATGTGAGAACACGCTAGTTTGTGCTTGACTATTGAGTGTCTCGGCATCCAGCCATCTCTTTGTTCGTTGTCTCTCTGCATGCGAACCTTTCTTTTCATTTTTTTTTTGTTACTTTTCAACGCTTCGTTAATAGGTACAGAATACGTCAACAACCTGTTTTCAGCATCACCTCCCCCCATCTGCCCCCACCCCACCTCTTCACAAAAAAAAACTTTTCCAGAAGAAGATGATGTTCACTTACTGATTATCTCTACACTTAACAAGCCTTATTTATGGATTTCTGTATTGGGCACTGCACATTTCTTCCTTACTGCTGTGACCGTGGGCAGCTGGGAATTTTTAACAATTGTTGGACACAGTTTGGAAACTACAACTGAAAAATAATTATTTTTTTCCATCTGTGTATAACCCCTTGTTTATTGCAGCCTGTACATATCTGTTTAAATATGGACTCTTCTAAGGATGAAACTGACACTCACCTGCAGTTTAATGTATGTATGTATGTATGTATGTAACTATCTGTCTATCTATCTATCTATCTATCTATCTACATCAGTCTGTTCATATCTATCAATCTCAGTCTGTTCATATCTATCTATCTATCTATCTATCTATCTATCTACATCAGTCTGTTCATATCTATCAATCTTAGTCTGTTC
>CM042153.1:39565269-39568600 GCA_023376005.1 Doryteuthis pealeii
CACCGAGCGATCCTTTGTCGGGATTACACTTGTCAATTTCATTTTCTATAAGAAAAAGTATCGAATTTTATGCGATACATGCGTTGTAAGTGCCTTCAAGTAAAAATTTAATATATACTTTATCAGCAACGTTTCTAAAATAAACAAAACATCCAAAAATCTTATATATATATATATATATATATATTATATATATATAGTTGTAGAAAAGTTATTCTTTCTACCAAGGTTTCGGTGTTTCAAAGTACAACCTTCCTCGGAAGACTAAGGGAATTTACGTAGCTAATTTTATGTATACTTATGATTATTTTTATTCTATGTCTCCTAAAAAGTAATATAAACTCTTTTCAAACACTAAAATTGTGAACTTTCTGATGTAACTTTTAATCTCATTACTGGTCATTTTGAGCCCTACATGTAACCAAATACTGACTCATATATATTAAACCCGGATCTAACCACCCCCAATTATTAAGAAAATCCCAGACCCAGTTGAGTACAGAATTAGTAAAAATTCTTCTAACCAGCAATTTTTTAGGAGTGTTAGCGATACTTAAACAAAGCATTATATGATAGCGGGTACACTAGAAATAAAATAAATTTAACAAAAAGCAACAAAATGATAAATTAGATAGAAAAAAAACAGAAATAGAAAGATTTTGTGGTAAACCCACGATTTAACCTATAGGAGATTACAAAAATAGGAAAGATATTTATAAATTTAATAAATAAAAATTTCCTACTTAATCACACTCTACACAAAATCTTTAATAGGAACAACTTAAAAGATTAGTTTCTCTTGTATGAAACAATATAGAAAGGGTAATTAAAAAATAACAACAAAACAATTAACAACTATGTCAATAATATAATGAAATAAGGAAAAAGACAGGGCAGAAACTGCAATTGCCGTGACCGCCAGGCATGTGTCCGGTAAAAAGGAAAGTGTTTGACCAAGGGTTGTAATTTACCTTGCATCGGTGACGTCTACAACAAAAAAACCGGACACGACTAAATTTTACGTGGGTTGTACAAAATCAGATTTTTTAAAACTAGATTTACAAACCATAAACACACTTTTTCTAATATTAAACTAAAAAATGTAACAACCTTAGCTAGCTACATTTGGAATTTAAAGCATCAAAATATAACACCTATTATTAAATGGGAAATACTAAAGAGATCAAACATTTGCCGAGATTTACTGATCCATGTTATTAGATTAGATTCCCAAATAAGAAAGAATTATTGATTTAAAAAGGATGAATTCCTAGGAAAAATGCAGGCATAGATTACGTAATGCATTAATGTATTACTAATATATATATATATATATATAATATTATATATATATATATGGTGATTGCCAACTTATTCACAGAAGAAGCTAATTTCTACAAGTAATTCGGTTGTGAGTACGCAGACGGCTCTCTGATCCAATTTTTTTTTAATGTTCCCTGTCACAGCATAAACACTTTGTTGGCTTCCTCTCGCAAGCGACTTGTACGTGACTGAGAGAACCGCAGCCTCCGACGGACAGGCCCTGCCACACAGGTCACATATATGGTCAGTCTTAAATGTGGAAATGTGTCCATGCCATCCGTCATGTGCCCGAATACATAGGACCGCTTCAAGATGGGGTGCTTGAGGCTGCTTACGTCAAATCTCACGACTACCATTGGCTTGCCTTTCTAAAATATTGTATACCCGGCCCACTTGTCAATTGTCCTCATCGCTAAGTAACAGACTTCCCTGATTTTGGTAAATTTATTTCTAATCGGAGGGGGGGTTGTAAAATACGGATTTTATGGCATCTTTGGCCGTGCATAAACTATTCATTATAAAAGAATTCATTGATGAATAACGTGCTAAATACCTCATTCAAATAGGATAGTTTTCCTGATGTTGGTAATTTATCTATCTTATATCTAAAAAGTACAAGTTTTTCCTTATTAAAGCAGATAATTAATTCAAATGAACTTATTTGGAAGTAAGATAAATTATCTTTTGTTTCCGTTTTCCAATAAATTCAAATAAAATTAAACAGCGAATTAATTCAAATAAACTTATCTATTCTTATACTAAAACTGAGTGAATCAATGATTGTATGCTAAGACTTTTTTGGGAAAAAAGAAAAGAAGTAAGAAGCTTCTTTAATTTCAAGGCATGTTGGTCGGAAGATTAATTTTTGAGGGACAGAGAAATTCGGCCCGGTCATTTCCATAGTAGCAGCAACCAAAAAAAAAACCCGGGTATCAGCACCCAGACTTCAAAAGGCTTGTCTCACTGTCCAGCGAAGATGGAGAGAATGAGAAACTGAACACTTTAATTTATTTTTCGTTGAATTTGCATTTGTGAGTAGAGTAACTTTTTTGTGTATCGTAAATTTTAATTTTTGTACATTCTATTTCTTTCTTTTCGGCCTTGTGCCATACTTGGTAACCTTCCGCATAACTGACATATTATGCTATGTTACTTGTTTTTCTTGGTTAATTTAAATAATTCTTTGAATTGCAATTTGTCTCCATCGTAAATTTTCTTTTATTATACTAATCTTGATCAATTTTTAACTTCTTATTAACTCTTTCCAATGAACGGTGAAGAAACGGAAAAAAGTCCTTCTATACCCTTCACCTTTTTTTTTTTATAAAAGTTTCACTTAATTGTCCAGAAGTTAAACATGGGTGAATTTAATATCTGTTTTTTGGGCCTTGATGATATGAAATGATTATTTGATCTTTTTTTTATTTTGAAAGAAAATGGCCTTTCTGGTGTAAAACAAGAAAAGAAAAGAAAAGAAAAGAAGAAAAGAAAGAAAGAAAGAAAGAAAATAGATTAACAAAGAAGAAAGAAAGTAAGGAAAAAAAGAAAGAAAAGAAAATAGATAGCAAAGAAAGAAAGAAAGAAATAGATAACAAAGAAAGAAAGAAAGAAGGAAAAAAAAGAAAGAACAAAATAGATAGCAAAGAAAGAAAGAAAGAAAGAAAGAAAAGAAGGAGAAAGAGAAAGAAAAAGAAAGAAAAGAAAGAAAAGAAGTAGATAACAAGAAAGAAAGAAAATAGATAACAAAGAAAGAGAAAGAAAATAGATAACAAAGAAGAAAGAAAGAACGAAGAAAGAAAGAAAGAAGAAAGAAAGAAAATAGATAACAACGAGAAAGAAAGAAAGAAAGAAAGAAAGAAAGAAAGAAAGAAATACAACAAAGAAAAGAAAGAAAGAAAAGAAAGAAAGAAAAGAAAAAAGAAAATTGATGAACAAAGAAAGATAGAAGGACAAAAAGAAAATAACAGAAAAAAAGTTGGAAAAAAAAAGATAAGAAAGAGTGGTAATA
>CM042153.1:39571896-39579396 GCA_023376005.1 Doryteuthis pealeii
GCCGAACCAACTTGCGCTCCCCATAAACGACCACACCACCTGAGCGAACAGCATAGGCACCCCAGTCCACTCCTGCTTAATAATCCTGATTGACCTCTTCTGCCAACTCACCATCTCCGTGCAACAACTCATGCCCGTCTCGCCTAATTCTCTCTTGTATCATTGATCCATATTTATTTTTCTTCTCTCTTCACATCTACATAGATAGATAGATAGATAGATATGACAGACTGCAGTAGATTATATAGATTAAGATAAATATGAACATACGAGATAAGGGATAGATCATGATCAGATTAAGATTGTAGACTATGCAACCAAACTAATATATATATATATATATATTATATATATATATATATATATTACTATATAAGAGAGAGAGAGAGAGAGAAGAAACGTAAAGAGAGAGAGAGAGAGAGAGAGATGAGGACGAGAGAGATGAGGGTAGAAGGAGAGTAGATAGATAGATAGATATGAAAAGAGTGAGATGAATAAAGTTATATAATAAACAGACTGATATAGATGAATATATATCAACAGATTAAGATTGATAGATATAAACAAAAACTAATGTAGAAGATAGATAGATACGATAGATATGAACAGCAGTGAGAGGATAGATAGATAGGATGAACAGATGATACTAGATAATAGATAGATAGATAGATGAATAGATAGATAGATAGCAATGAACAGGACTGAGATGATAGATATGACAACTGATGGTGATAGACTAGACAAGATAGATACATACATAATACATACATACATACATACATACATTAAACTGCAGATGAGTGTCAGTTTCATCCTTAGAAGAGTCCATATTTTAGAAGATATGTACAGTGAGATAAACAAGGGTATACACAGATGGAAAAAATAATTATTTTTTCAGTTGTAGTGTTCCAAACTGTGTCCAACAATTGTTTAAAACATTCCAAGCTGCCCACGGTCACAAAGCAGTAAGGAAGAATAGTGGCAGTGCCCAATACAGAAATCCATAGAAATAGGCTGTTAAGTGTAGAGATAATCAGTAAGTGAACATCATCTTTCTTCTTCGAAAAAGTTTTTTTTTTGTGAAGGGGTGCGGGGCGGGGCGGATGGGGGAGTCGGATGCTGAAAAAACAGGTTGTTGACGTATTCTGTACCTATTAACGAAGCGTTGGAAAAGTAACAAAAAAAAATGAAAAGAAAGGTTCGCATGCAGAGAGACAACGAACAAAGAGGATGGCTGGATGCCGAGACACTCAATAGTCAAGCACAAACTAGCGTGTTCTCACTAATTCACCCAAGGAAAATACCGGAGGCGCAACAGGTTATCACCATAGAAAAATGGGTCCGTCGAGCCGAGTCTCGAATGCCTAAACGACGGTCGTCATGCGTTTCACTGAAAAAGTCAGACGAATATATCAATCCCTTTCTCTCCCCTATGGGTAAATAGGGAAGTTTGGGCTCTTTAGCCTTGTAGGGCAAGCCGGTCTAGCGAGAAAGATATCTGAATTCAAACCCCTTTTCCTGTATTTACCAAACAATTGGGCCACGATTTGACACAAAGGTCAGTTTTAAGTTAGAGTAAAGCTGGTTTTAATTTAGAGGTTTCTTCGTTCTATAGTGCCTCGTCGTCGGTCGGGGTGGCTTAAATGCCAGCCAATCAGCGAGAGAGTCTATCCCCTTTTCACTAGCGCTAGACCAAAGGCGAGTTTATTTTCAGCGCTGTTTTTTTTCTTTTTTCAGGTGGAATGCCACACCTACCATCAGTTCCTTACTTTTACGCCCAGATCCCTATGCTACTCATACGCTGAGCTTGGCGAGAGCACGGTATCGAACCAAAGAACCTTGGGTTCTAGCCAAACGCTCTACCGGCTGAGCATGTCCCGGCCTAAATGAGGCTAAATGACCCAGGTGTCATAGTTACCCATAGCTGGAGAAGGACAAAACGATTTCATCCCTTTCTCAGTGCATTATCGCTGTACGTAAAAGTTAAAGTTGTCGGAACGGCCTATTATCGTATCAGTCGGACAGCGGGGAGTCTATCACCTTTTCGCTAGCACTAGACAGAGATATTGGTTTTATACTTGAAGGTGGAACTCGAAACCTACCGCCAGATTCCCAATATATCGCACAGATAGATTACCAAAATTGTGCTACTCATGTGCTGAGCTAGTGGGGACCGCGTATCGAATCAATTATCTTGTGATTCATAGACCGCGTGCCTATATCGAAAAATTGAACTTTGTTATATCCAGGCCAGAACGGGATGGAAGATAACATACCATAAGAAAACAATTATATGTGTATGTGGGCGTATGTTTCTGCATCCTCTCTCTCTCTCACTCTCTCTCTCTTCTCTCCACTTTCTCTCTCTCGCTTTCCTATTCTCTCTCTCTCAACTCATTCACCCTCTCTCTTCTCTCTCTCAATTTTCACGGTTCTCTCTCTCTCCTCTCCCCCCTTCTCTCTCTCTCGCTCGCTACTGATGTGGGTGTATGTTCGGCCCATCTCTCTCCTTTCTCTCTTTCTTTCTCTCTCACTCTCTCTCTGTCTCTCTCTCTCTCTCCTGCTCCTCTCTCTCTCTCCCTTCTCTCACTCGCTATCTCTCCCTCTCTCATTCTCATTCTCAGCGCTCTCTCACTTCATTCTCTCTCTCTCATTCTCTTTCTCTCTCTCTCTCTCCCTCTCTCACTCGCTATCTCTCCCTCTCTCTTCTCATTCTCACGCCTCTCTCTCTTTCATTCTCTCTCTCCTTCATTTCTTTCTCTCTCTCTCTCTCTCTTCTCTTCTCTCTCTCTCTCTCTCTCTCTTTCTCTATCTCTTGGCCTTAGATATAATCTTAACGTCCCATCTTCTATTTGTCCTTATTTATAAACACAAAAGTCAAAGGTTTAAGTTGCGGATGGCCTATGTCGGTATCAACGAACAAGCGGGGAGTCTATCCCCTTTTTTCACATAGCGCTAGACCAAAGAGACTATTTTGCTCTGTGGTGCGAGCACTAACCTACATCAGCGCCTCACTTTACCCACAGATCCCTGTGCTACTCATTCGTTGAGTGACGAGGCCGGTATCGAACTAGGAACCTTGTGTTTCCCAGGTGAGTGCTCTACCGACTGAGCTAAACCGGCCCTCGGAAACACAATGAACATCTGTTTTTATTTTCGACATCTTTATTTGCGCTTGACCTCTCAATCTCACGCGTTGGAGAATAGCCATTACGCGCATGACAGTAAGTACTGCTTAAAGACTTAATCTAACCAACTAAAATTTTCCACCGATGCGCTGGTCACATGGGTAATTATGAACTTTTTGTTAGAATAGGAGGTGTCCCAGAAAAAACAGAACCCACAAATTTTGTAATAAAAACTGTAATTTTCCCATTAAACAAATAAATTAGGGTTTAGGATTAGGGTAGGGGTTTAGGGTTTAGGGTTAGTTTAATGGGAAAATGAAATAAATAATTATAAATAACCCGAACCTAACCCTAAACCCCAAACCCAACCCTAACCCTATACCCTCTAGTTAAAATTAACTGTTTTGGGTTCAAACAGAACTAAAATTATTTATTTATTTTTCTATTAAACTAACCCTAAACCCTAAACCCCTACCCTAACCCTAAACCCTAATTTATTTGTTTAATGGGAAAATTAACAGTTTTATTACAAAATTTGTGGGTTCTGTTTTTTCTGGGACACCCTAATTTACTAAACAAAAGTTCATAATTACCCATGTGACCAGCCAATCGGTGGAAAATTTTAGTTGGTTAGATTAGTCTTTAGCATCTTACTGGTCATTTGCGCGTAATGGCTATTCTCCACGCGTGAGATTGAGAGGTCAAGCGCAAATAAAAGATGTCGAAAATAAAACAATGTCATTGTGTTCCGAGGGCCGGTTTAGCTCAGTCGGTAGAGCACTCACCTGGGAATCACAAGGTTCCTAGTTCGATACCGGCCCTCGTCAACTCAACGAATGAGTAGCACAGGGATCTGTGCGGTAAAGTGAGGCGCTGATGGTAGGTGTAGTGCTCCACCACAGACGCAAAATAGTCTCTTTGGTCTAGCGCTAGTGAAAAGGGATAGACTCCCCGCTGTTCGGTTGATACGACAATAGGCCACTCCGCAACTTAACCTTTGACTTTTTGTGTTTATAATAAGGACAAATAGAAGATGGACGTTAAGATTATATCTAAGCCAAGAGATAGAGAAAGAGGAGAGAGAGAGAGAGAGAGAAGAGAGGAGAGAGAGAGAGAAAGAGAATGAGAGAGAGAGAATGAGAGAGAGAGAGCGTGAGAATGAGAATGAGAGAGGGAGAGATAGCGAGTGGAGAGAGGAGAGAGAGAGAGAAAAGAGAATGAGAGAGAGAGAATGATGAGTGAGAGAGCGTGAGAATGAGAATGAGAGAGGGAGAGATAGCGAGTGAGAGAGGGAGAAAGAGAAGAGAGACCAGAGAGAGAGAGAGAGAGACAGAGAGAGAGTGAGGAGAGAAAGAGAAAGAGAGAAAGAGGAGAGATGCAAAACATACACCCACATACATAGCGAGCGAGAGAGAGAGAGAGGGGGAGAGGGAGAGAGAAGAGACCGTGAAAATTAGAGAGAGAGAGAGAGAGGGTGAATGAGTGAGAGAGAGAGATAGAAAGCGAGAGAGAGAAAGTGGGAGAGAGAGAGAGAGAGTGAGAGAGAGAGAGATGCAGAAACATACGCCCACATACACATATAATTGTTTTCTTATGTATGTATCTTCCATCCCGTCTAGGCCTGGATATAACACAAGTTCAATTTTTCGATATAGCACGCGTCTATGAATCACAAGATAATTGATTCGATACCGGTCCCCACTAGCTCAGCACATGAGTAGCACATATTTGGTAATCTAATCTGTGCGATATATTGGGAAGCTGGCGGTAGGTTTCGAGTTCCACCTCAGTATAAACAATATCTCTGGTCTAGTGCTAGCGAAAAGGTGATAGACTCCCCCGCTGTCCGACTGATACCGATAATAGGCCGTTCCGACAACTTTACTTTTACTACAGCGATAATGCACTTGAGAAAGGGATGAATCGTTTTGTCCTTCCTCCAGCTATGGGTAACTATGACACACTGGGTCATTTAGCCTCATTTAGGGCCGGGATAGCTCAGCCGGTAGAGCGTTTGGCTAGAAACCCCAAGGTTCTTTGTTCGATACCGTCTCTCGCCAACTCAGCGTATGAGTAGCATAGGGATCTGGGCGGTAAAGTAAGGAACTGATGGTAGGTGTGGCATTCCACCTCAGACGCTGAAATAAACTCCTTGGTCTAGCGCTAGTGAAAAGGGGATAGACTCTCTCGCTGATTGGCTGGCTTTAGGCCACCCCGACGACGACGAGGCAACTATAGAAGAAGGAAACCTCTAAATTAAAACCAGCTTTACTCTACTTAAAACTGACCTTGTGTCAAATCGTGCCCAATTGTTTGGTAAATACAGCAGGTTTGAATTCAGAATATTCTTTCTCCTAGACCGGCTGCCCTACCAAGGCTAAAGAGCCCAAACTTCCCTATTTACCCATAGGTGGAGAGAGGGATTGATATATTCGTCTTGACTTTTTCAAGTGAAACGCATACGACCTCGTTTAGCATTCGAACTCGGCTCGACGGACCCATTTTTCTATGGTGATAACCGTTGCGCCTCCCGTATTTTCCTTGGGTGAAGTTATGTGAGAACACGCTAGTTTGTGCTTGACTATTGAGTGTCTCGGCATCCAGCCATCTCTTTGTTCGTTGTCTCTCTGCATGCGAACCTTTCTTTTCATTTTTTTTTGTTACTTTTCAACGCTTCGTTAATAGGTACAGAATACGTCAACAACCTGTTTTCAGCATCACCTCCCCATCCGCCCCCACCCCACCCCTTCACAAAAAAAAACTTTTTCAGAAGAAGAAGATGATGTTCACTTACTGATTATCTCTACACTTAACAAGCCTTATTTATGGATTTCTGTATTGGGCACTGCACATTTCTTCCTTACTGCTGTGACCGTGGGCAGCTTGGAATTTTTAACAATTGTTGGACACAGTTTGGAAACTACAACTGAAAAATAATTATTTTTTTCCATCTGTGTATAACCCCTTGTTTATCTCAACCTGTACATATCTGTCTAAATATGGACTCTTCTAAGGATGAAACTGACACTCATCTGCAGTTTAATGTATGTATGTATGTATGTATGTATGTATGTATGTATCTATCTGTCTATCTATCTACATCAGTCTGTTCATATCTATCAATCTCAGTCTGTTCATATCTATCTATCTATCTATTCATCTATCTATCTATCTATCTATCTATATCAGTCTGTTCATATCTATCTATCTATCCATCTCACTCTGTTCATATCTATCTATCTATCTATCTATCTACATTAGTTTGTTTATATCTATCAATCTTAATCTGTTGATATATATTCATCTATATCAGTCTGTTTATATATAACTATTTATTCATCTCACTCTGTTCATATCTATCTATCTATCTATCTCCCTCCTCTCTCTCTCTCTCTCTCTCTCTCTCTCTCTCTCTCTCTCTTTCTTTCTCTCTCTCTCTCTCTCTCTCTATATTATATATATATATATATATATATATATATATAATATATATATATTATATTAGTTTGTTCATATCTATCAATCTTAATCTGATCATATCTATCCCTCTATCTCAGTATGTTCATATTTATCTATCTATATATCTATCTCAGTCTGTCATATCTATCTATCTATCTATCTATATGTCTGAATCGGACTGGTAGTACCTGTTAGGGTCCCATATATGGGCCAAGTAGATCTATTCGCAAATAATTAGAATTAGTTAGGAATACTTAGTGTCTTATATAAGTAAATTATTTGTATTAAAAAAAGTTAATTGAAGCTAAGTATTATTATTAGTTACTCAAAACCATACAACTGTGTACAATCACATGACTATAATTAACTAGAAATAACTGCCTAGGTCACGTGATATAACTACAAACTAGCACGTTACCAAAGTATTGCAAAACTTTTGACTCACTCTAGTACTTACATTTCTTCATTTTGGTGGAGGAAACTAAACCCCGAATAATTGTTTTGCAAGCAAATATCACACACACACACACACCCTTGTCAAAAAAATGTAAAATATTTCAAGAAAGCCATTTGTTTGAAATTTGTAAAAAATAATATCGGAACTGAATTTTTGATTTGTTTGAATTTTTGAGATGATGCTTGATAATTTATATCACAAGGGAAAACGTGCTCCCTCTGGGTGCAAGTATTCAAGTTTTAATATAATCAAATATATTATATCAAAAAGACTGGCGAAACTAAATATGAACGCATATAAAAAGATTACACTTATTCTTGTTTTATCTTAATTTCTATATAAAATTATACATAGAATAGCTTTTAATGCCTTTGAGATTAAAACACTAAAATTAGAAATCAATAACACGAGTAATTTATTAAATCTAGTTTTCTTAAAACTGGTTGGAAAATTATC
>CM042153.1:39584396-39606896 GCA_023376005.1 Doryteuthis pealeii
TAGGAACAACTTAAAGATTAGTTTCTCTTGTATGAACAATATAGAAAGGGTAATTAAAAAAATAACAACAAAACAATTAACAACTATGTCAATAATAGAAATAAGGAAAAAGACAGGCAGAAAAACCGCAATTGCCGTGACCCAGGCATGTGTCCGGTAAAAGGAAAGTGTTTGACCAAGGGTGTAATTTACCTTGCATCGGTGACGTCTACACAAAAAAACCGGACACGACTAAATTTTACGTGGGTTGTACAAAATCAGATTTTAAAACTAGATTTACAAACCATAAACACTCTTTTTCTAATATTAAACTAAAAAATGTAACAACCTTAGCTAGCTACATTTGGAATTTAAAGCATCAAAATATAACACCTATTATTAAATGGGAAATACTAAAGAGATCAAACATTTGCCGAGATTTAACTGATCCATGTTATTAGATTAGATTCCCAAATAAGAAAGAATTATTGAATAAAAAGGATGAATTCCTAGGAAAATGCAGGCATAGATTACGTAATGCATTAATGTATTACTAATATATATATATATATATATATATATATATATATATATATATGGTGATTGCCACTTATTCACAGAAGAAGCTAATTTCTACAAGTAATTCGGTTGTGAGTACGCAGACGGCTCTCTGATCCAATTTTTTTTTAATGTTCCCTGTCACACATAAACCACTTTGTTGGCTTCCTCTCGCAAGCGACTGTACGTGACTGAGAGACCCAGCCCTCGACGGACAGGCCCTGCCACACAGGTCACATATATGGTCAGTCTTAAATGTGGAAATGTGTCCATGCCATCCGTCATGTGCCGAATACATAGAGACCGCTTCAAGATGGGGTGCTTGAGCTGCCTTACGTCAAATCCTCACGACTACCATTGGCTTGCCTTTCTAAAATATTGTATACCCGGCCCCACTTGTCAATTGGTCCTCATCGCTAAGACAGACTTCCCTGATTTTTGGTAAATTTATTTCTATCGGAGGGGGGGTGTAAAATACGGATTTTATGGCATCTTTGGCCGTGCATAAACTATTCATTATAAAAGAATTCATTGATGAATAACGTGCTAAAAATCTCATTCAAATAGGATAGTTTCCTGATTTTGGTAATTTATCTATCTTATATCTAAAAAGGTACAAGTTTTTCAGTATTAAAGCAGATAATTAATTCAAATGAACTTATTTGGTAAGTAGATAAATTATCTTTGTTTCCGTTTTCCAATAAATTCAAATAAATTAAACAGCGAATTAATTCAAATAAACTTATCTATTCTTATACTAAAACTGAGTGAATCAATGATTGTATGCTAAAGACTTTTTAGGAAAAAAAGAAGAAGTAAAGAAGCTTCTTTAATTTCAAGGCATGTTGAAAAAAGCGGAAGATAATTTTTGAGGGACAGAGAGATTCGGCCTAGTCATTTCATAGTAGCAGCAGCCCAGAAGAAACCCGGGTATCAGCACCCGGACTTCAAAAGGCTTGTCTCACTGTCCAGCGAAGATGGAGGAAGAATGAGAAACTGAACACTTTAATTTATTTTCGTTGAATTTGCATTTGTGAGTGGTAACTTTTTTGTGTATCGTAAATTTTAATTTTTGTACATTCTATTTCTTTCTTTTCGGCCTTGTGCCATACTTTGTAACCTTCCGCATAACTGACATATTATGCTATGTTACTTGTTTTTTCTTGTTAATTTAAATAAATTCTTTGAATTGCAATTTGTCTCCACCGTAAATTTTCTTTTTATTATACTAATTCTTGATCATTTTTATATTCTATTAACTCTTTCCAATTGAACGGTGAAGACGGAAAAAAAGTCTTCTAAAATCATTTACCTTTTTTTTTTATAAAGTTTTCACTTAATTGTCCAGAAGTTAAACATGGGATGATTTAATATCTGTTTTTGGGCCTTGATGATATGAAAATGATTATTTTGATCTTTTTTATTTTGAAAGAAAATGGGCCTTTTCTGGTGTAAACAAAGAAAGAAAGAAAGAAAAAAGAAAGAAAGAAAGAAAGAAAGATAACAAAGAAAGAAACAAAGAAAAGAAAGAAAGAAAGAAAAAGAAAAGAAAAGAAGAAGAAAAGAAAGAAAAAAAAAAGAATAGAAAGAAACAAAGAAAGAAAGAAAGAAAGAAAGAAAGAAAGAAAGAAAGAAAATAGATAACAAAGAAAGAAAGAAAGAAAAAAAGAAAGAAAGAAAGAAAGAAAGAAAGAAAGAAAGAAAATAGATAACAAAGAAAGAAAGAAAGAAAGAAAGAAAGAAAGAAAGAAAGAAAATAAACAACAAAGAAAGAAAGAAAGAAAGAAAGAAAAAGAAAATTGATGACAAAGAAAGATAGAAAGACAAAAAAGAAAATAACAGAAAAAAAGTTTTGAAAAAAAAGATGAAGAAAGAGTGGTATTTGAGATCTAGTTCTGAGCATTGGTATTCAATTTTTCAAATGATTCAAATGTCCGTCAAAAGATTATGTGACCTATTTTATACTTTCACAATAATGGAGTTTGTTTTTTTTGTTTTTTGTAAACGAAGAACATTCTCTTTGAATGTGTTTGATGCAATTCTTGGCGTCTATAGTGGCAAATTTAATAGTTGGTTGGTTGGATTTTACGACATGTCAGCCCATTGGATCATTTTATACGAAAAACGTTTTTGTTTTATTCATTCTTGATGGGTACTCGTTTTATTTTAAACAAATGCTTTCTATGTAACCCATAGATAGGTCCCTAACAGGTAATATCACTCCGGCATATTTAAGAGAGATATTCTACCCAACACAAAGCAAAGATGACAATATTTTGATTTTTTATTCATAACCTGTGGAAGCCAACACATGGATATGCTAATGTGGGTCGCCCACCAAGGACTTACATTGACCAACTATGTGAAGATGCTGGTTGCTGCGCAGAAGATCTCCCAGGGACAATGAATGATAGGGAAGGCTGGCGAGAGATTGTCATGGATATCCGTGCTGCTAGCGCGACATGATGATGGTGATAATTCATAACCTGAATGCATTTTTAGAAAAGCAAGCGAATCGAAAAAAAAAAAGCTGACGATGTTAACTTTGAAATACAATCCTACTTTGACTTACGAGTTTAATTCGTTCCGTTCGTGACTCAATTTCCTCGTATTTCAAATCAACTTTCCCCATTGAAATAAACTGAAATGCTATTAATCCGTCCCCACAAAAATAAAAAAAAAATAAAAAGCACCCAAATATTTTTATCACGTTTTTTAGATAAGAAAAATATTGTATTATAACATAATAAAATAGAATTCAACGAAATATACGTTGTAATATTTCTTAATGTTTACATTTTTATCATATGTTTTGGTATATTTGACTTGAAAATTTAAATTTTTAGTGAACTTATTAACATAAGCATATCTGAAGCTCGCACGTACCCAAGATTTTAACTCTCAACACAAAATAAAAAATCGAACAAGTGACAGCTCGTAAGTCAGAAAAGATGTAAGATTTTTATACTTACACTTTGTTTATTTGCTGGTTGGATTTTTACGGCATGTCAACCATTCTTGGGTTATTTCATGCCGAAGACTTTTTGTTTTATTTATTTTTGTTGAATATTCAATATTTTTTAACTCATTTCATGGTGCTCCTTTGTTATCTTATTCAGTTTGGTCCTAAAATTATAGTCTGGTCCTAATTATATGAAAAACTATAAGCAACCATCTATTCGTTTCCTACGTTTTAACTGTCAGAAAAAGTTTACATTTCCCCTCTCTATACCACACACCCAAACACTCTCCTCTTTCCATCCCTCACCCGCACCAAAAAGTACCTTTTCAGTATAAGAGCAGACTGTAATCGCACTTGTCTCACAATAAATTCTGGGGAAGCCTCAACTAAATACTGATGTGAAATATCAGTTGAATTTAGTTACAGTGTTGTTATATCCACTTTTCCCTCTATTTTCCGCAACATTTTGTCGGATTTACTCAATCCTTCACTTCTCGTATCTAACATAGTTGAATGAAGCTACTCACAGTAATACTGTTATGAAAATTCCTAAGCTGGGGCACTCTTAAGTCAAGGTACCGTTGTATTTCTTTGAATATGCAAATATACTATAAAAGAAATGATTCCTATTGTAGTCGAGCATTTGACCAAATTTGAAATTAAGCCTTTCTTTTCCCTCATTAAAGAAAAAGATTATGGTTGGATTTGGAACGTTTTCATAAAAACAAATCATCCTCTGACCAAAATTATTCTTTTGAAATTATGCAAAGAAAAATTAACTTCTATTTCCAGTGATCACCGACTTAAAATAAAACTTGGACAGTTGCATTTTTCTATCCATTTTGGATTATAATTCAGTGACTGAAAAATACAATTGCTAATTTGGTCCATTTTTCAAATTTGAATAAGTTGATCGATTTTAACGGCACGTCAAACCGTACTAACGACATCTTATGCCTAGAGGTTAGGGATAAGCGTTTATATTTACAATCTTTCTTTATTTGCGCGTTGGATTTTACGGCATGTCAACCCTTGGGTTATTTTATGGCGAAGGCGTTTTTGTTTTATTCATTCTTGTTGGGTATTCAATATTTTTAACTCATTCTTTTTAAATATTTTTAAAACTCATTTTTCATCTATTCACTTCATAGATAGGACCCTAAAAAGTGCTACCACTCCGAGCCAGGGTGGACCTGGAGTAATGGTGATGAAGGGGTACTCTACACTACCCAAAGTTCAGAATTGGAACCTCACCACTAAATGATCAGGACATTTGTTTATTCGTTCCCTAAGTTTTTGTATACATATTTACGAACTACTCCACACGAGCAGGATTGTGCCACAAGGTCAATTTCTTAAGCGGAGTTTAACAGGTTTGAATTCAGAGTTGTCCTTCTCCTAGACTAGTTACCTAGCCAAGGTTGAAGAGCCCAGTATGCCATACTATTTACCCATACCTGGAGAGAGCAGTTAGATGCATACCTTTCCCAAGGGTATTAGCGCTATGTGAAATGCAAAGAGCCTCGTCTAGTATTTGAACTCGGCTCACGAGTCCATTTCCTACGACACTAACCACGCGCCTCCTCTAAGAGTTTTTTGTATATAGTTTTATCAAATAGGAATAATTTGCAAACAGATCTATTTGACCCATAGATGGGACTCAACCACTCCGGGTCAGAATGGACATGGGAATAATGGGAATGAAGCGGTACCCCAAACTCCAAGAACAGGAGCCTCACCACAAAATGATGTGTAGTCATACTCAGGATATCCTTTTTTGGTGTGTTGGGGGGCTATTATCACTCTGCAGGGGATACAATCTGTATTTTAAACCCTGTCAATAGGACAATGAATTATGATGTTCTTCTCTCACTAACATTAATGAAAAAAAAAGAAAGAAAGAAAGACTTTTGTGAAAAGAATTGGAAATAAGTGTTTAAAACCCTTTAATAACATTTGAATTCATTTGAAATTATATACTACTAGCAGGACCTGTGGATATAGCACAGTAATATAATTTAATTATTACAGCGTTTAATATGTTTGCTTAAGAGCTATTGCGAATGGATCAATATGTAAACAGTATAATAATCTTAATTCAACTCTCTCTCTCTCTCTCTCCCTCCTCTCTCTCTCTCTCTCTCTCTCTCTCTCTCTCTTCTCTCTCTCTCTCTCCTCTCTCTTCTCTCTCTCTCTTTTTTTCTTTTCATCTTTCCATTATTTTCGATTTGAAACCGATTAGTGTTATCGCTTCCAATCTATATCTTTTCCTTATTATCTTTCTTTCTTTCTTTCTTATTAAATTTTTTCTGTGTAGCATATTCTTCTTCCTTTTCTTTCTTTATAATAAAAACAGAATGGAGAGGAGACGACACTCATAAGAAATAAGAATTCGGCGGATAAGCAACGCCAGATAATCAAGATTTACATTTTTGCCTTTCGTCTTGGATGATTCGGATGGTGTCATTTTAACAGAGGGTATTGCAAGATGATAACGGTCAGAAGATTAAGGAACAAGAGTATTGATATATATGTTGTGGTTGTATAATAATCCTGAAGATTTACCTACTGATAGATTTTCAAATAATATTAGAAAAGAGGAACCATATTACCTTTAGGCACCCCTTTTTGATCTCGATTAAGAAAGGACATGTTTTTCATTTACACCGTCAATATCCGGTTGTTTGTTAGTGGTTAGGGTTGGGGGTTAGTTTTATAAACTAAGAACAAAATCTAAAAATCGTCTGTTAAAACAACCGAATATTGACGGTGTAAATGAAAAACATGTCCTTTCTTAATCGAGATCAAAAAGGGGTGCCTAAAGGTCATATGGTCCGAAAACAGTATCATTCAGTTGCTAAAATGCCTTTATTGATTTTGATCAAATTTTCTACTACATATTTATGGGAATTGGCATTTTCTTCTTACCAAGGATAATATAAATACCTTCCTCTGAAGTAGTTTTGTAATTTGGTACATTGAAACAGTCTCGTGGGGATCGAAAGTGACTCGAATAATGCGAAGTCTGATTTCCTGAATCGTCGTTTTCATCAACAGACGTGCCAGTGTAAACAAAAAAACTAATGATTTGAAAATAAAACGATTTGTATTTCATACATTTGGTTTGGTTTGATTTCGTTTCATTTATTTGTTTAAGAGCATATTTAGGATAAATATTGGGGAAGTTTACAATTGTCTATGATTTTTGTCATGGCAACATAATCAGGAAGGCCGATCGTTATAAAATTTTATAAAGTAAGAAATATATTGAAAGGGACCGGATTCTAAGAATTCGAGGAATAAGCACGCCAAAACGCCGCTCAAAGGTGACCCCATAGGCAACCCGAACTTCTGTTTGTAGAAGTTCGGGTTGCCTATGGGGTTACCTATGGGGTTATCTTTGAGCGGCGTTTTGGCGTGCTTATTCCTCGAATTCTTAGAATCCCGTCCCTTTCAATATATTGTACCTAATAACTCTAATTTTTTTCCGTTACATTGACGACACGTTATTCAAAGTAAGAAATGAAAAACAGTGAAATTCTGCTGATGACCGTTAGTTAATTTGTATTATTTGGACTAGGTTACTATTAGGTTACCGAAGTTAAGCAGCGCTTAACCTGTTCAGTACTTAACTGGGTGACCACTTAAGCAGTCCTTTGTTTATCAAAATTACTGGATTCTAAATTAAATGACTCGGAAAACGGTTGATATACCGTAAAACCAAACAACCAAGTGGGAAGCGCGTGGTGTAATGGTTAAAGTCATGGGAAATGGACACGTCGCCCCGTGTTCAAATCCTGGATGTGGTAATTGAATTCACTTTGCGCTAATATCCTTGGGAAAGGTATGAATCCTACTCTCCCTCCAGCTATGGGTAAATAGCAGGGCAGTTGCGCGGAGGGGTTGGTAAATATATAATTTGATATTTACTAAGCTTAGTATCGAACTCACTATCAATAGTCTGCTAATCTAGCTCGCTAATCATTACATCACGTGAGGTGTCCCAACCAATTTGTTATATGTGAATAAAGAGTCGCTGTCGGCACTAGAGTTGGAACACCGATCAGCAGAGAACGAAAATGGCCGACCTCCACGATACAATTTTATGGGCCATCCTTTAGGCTTCAAGCAAGAGCGCTTGACCAGCAGAGATCCTTTGTGTTAAGCAGGGCGTAGTTTTGATCTACGGGTAAATAATACTTTGGTTGTTCCTTGGTGCTCCTCACTATTGCATGTCCTTCGTCAATGATTGCAAATGGACGTCTCTCAGTATCAGTGCTTAAGTAGTCAACCAGCCACGCATTCGGGCTGTTTATTGGCTGGGGCTTAACCCACGTGACCTCGCTTAGTCTATAAATTTAAGTGGTGTATTGTAGCACAACTTATAGACAAAAAATTCCAATACTCCATCCGGTATAACAAGAGGTAACATGCTGCTGAGATGGAAGGAATCCCAATCATAAATTGGTCGGTGTATACTGGTGTTCAAACGACTCTGTATTGTTTAAGCAAAAATATGTGTTGCGGATAAATAACAATATTTTCGTTTATTTAATTTTCATGTTCTTAATGTATCTAATTCGGTTTTAACTAAACACATATTATATTGTTAAGTTGTATTCTGTTGTGCTATTATGTACATGTGACGTTATAAAACAACTGCACAGTGAAAAATACATACGTATTTGACGGCATATAAGACGCAAGGGCATATAAGACACACCCTCATTTCAGCAGGTCAGATACAGGAAAAAAAGTTTTTAGTGTATTTAAGCATATATTGTTTAAAACAGTCTATCTGTGTATTACACAAGCAGAAACATAGCTGTATAAAAGCAATTCGGCAGTATAGGCAAGCAATAAGCAGTTTAGGGTAGGTAAAAGTACTGAGCGTAAGCTGGGTTAGTGAGCATCATAGAGAAGATTAGCCTAGGCCTACGGGCGGTCTCAAACTTCACTTACGATGTATAAGACGAAGGGCAATTTTATGAGCCAACATTTTGGAAAAAAGTGTGTCCTATATCCCGTCAAATATGTTACTTAGCGCAGATCCCCGCACATTACTATATTGAACAGAGGTGCTTGGTGTAATGCTTAGAGTCGTAGGAAATGGATTCATCGACCAGAGTTCAAATCCTGGACGAATCTGTTTGCCTTTCACATAGCGCTAATACCTTTGGGAAAGGTATGCTTCCAACTACTCTCCCTCCAGTTATGGGTAAATAGTTGGACAAATTGGGCTCTTTAATCTTGACTAAGTAACCAGTCTAAGAGAAGGAAAACTGAATTCCAACCTGTTAAACGAAATTGCTCTTGTGTCACATCCTGTCCGTGCGGAGGGGTTGGTAAATATGTAAAGAGAGAGAGCGAGAACAGAGAAAATATTCCATAATGATGGAGTGCCTTGCTGTAGGTTGCGTGCAGCAAACAAGTGTATCACTGACGAAGACATGAGGGTGTGACAGTATTGGCATACCCAATGCCCTGGTCATAACACAATCAAACCTCTGAGGAGTTGAAGCTATAGTGTGCGCCACTAAGAAACATACTAAATACTGATTATGACTATAAATGTACCGAAATATACGAGGTGCTATCAGATGGTATCGAGATCGAGACTTAAAATTGTTTTGAATTTAACATTTAGAATCTAAATAGATACATGTGCACAACTGGAGAACTTATATAATAATTAGGAGGCGTGTGATATAATGGTTAGAGTCGAAGGAAATGAACTCGTCGACCCGAGTTCAAATCCTGGTCAAAGATGTTTGTATTTCCAATAGCGCTAATACCCTTGTGAAAGGTATGCAACCAACTACTCTCCCTCCAGCTATGGGTAAATAGTAAGGTATATATATATATATGTGGGGGTGTATTTACCAACTCCTCCTCATGAGCAGGATGTGACACAAGGTCAATTTCTTAAGCGGACTTTAACAGTTTTGAATTCTTTGAGTTTTCCTTCTCCGAGACTACTTATCTAGATATGGTTAAAGAGACCAGGCTGCCCTATTATTCACCCATACCTGGAGGAAGAATATATGGATTCAAACCTTTCCCAAGGGTATTAGCGCTATGTGAAATGCAAACAACAACAGGGTTTGAACTCGGGTCAATGAATCCAGTTTCTACGACTAACCATTATACTACGTACTCCAATAAAGTGATGATATATAGACATCTGGACTACTGTCTATATGTCTAGACTTTGACTTGATTAGTCAGTGCCAGTTTTTAACAAATATTATGAAGCTATTCTCGATATCTTTTTAAAGAAATGTGTTTGGTTAAACACAGAATAGTACAAGTGCATTACCCTTTGTTGGATTAAGTAAGTAAAAGTAAAGTGGTCGGGGTGGCCTAAAGTCGGTATCAGCCAATCAGCGAGGGAGTCTATCCCCTTTTCACTTGCGCTAGACCAAGGTGATTATTTAAGCGTCTGGGGTGGAGCACCACTCCTACCGTCAGCTCCTTACTTTACCGCACAGATCTCTGTGCTACTCATACGCTGAGTTGGCGAGGGCCGGTATCGAACTAGGAACCTTGTGGTTCCTAGCCGAACGCTCTACCGACTGAGCTAGGTTGGTTGGAAGGCTTAGGGACCTTCCACGTGGGTACATATAGGTACAAGTAATACTCCGACAAATAAGTTATGAAGTGTAACAAACATAGACTTTAATACATGAGCACATAGAACTACATTTAACAAGAATACATATACAAAATACAAGGTATGCAAAGTAGATATAATGAACACATTTAATAGACAAGGTACGATATAGAAGTATAAAGTAAGTAGGACTGCGTCCTGTAGAAGTGATGGAGAGTTCATGAAGAAATGTCACTTACTTATGACATGCTGGGTGGTGAAGCCACCCACATAAAAGGTATAGACGTAAATGTCTAACCCGTGTCTCCTTCTTGCTGTACCGGAAAAAAGAGAGAGTTCAAACTTGGCGCTTCCCTGATAAAATAGTCAGCACCCCTAGCGGTCAAAACCTGAAAACATGGGAAGATAATTCTTCCAGACCAAACAGGGGCAGACAACCGCTACACTTTCATACTCACCAGATTCTCGGCCCATTTTCTGGGTTCCTAAACTTAACATTTATTCCAAGACTATGATCTGAAGATGTGGGTGTTGTAGACTAGCCTATCTTACCTTTTCTTAGTAAATAAACTGTTCCAAGACTACCAAAATGGTGTTCTACTGCAGTGAGAATCCAGCAATGATCCTAACGTCTAATCGCCTCAGCTAACGGCTAGCGACAGCTTAACTAACTTAATTTCTGTTCTCACACCTGTCAAATGATCTCGTAGTCCTCACCCGTCAATCACACTAGAATATTTTTAAAACTCATCTACACTAGGCTATGCAACTGGTTCTGTATTCTATTCAAAGCAGATGAAATAGCATCTGTTTAAGGTATAGAATGTGTGTTTAATTTACTCATTAATTTAATAAGTTAACAATTTTATTTATTCTTCAGCTAATTACAATTTGTTTTAAGGGGTTCACACATTTTTATTATTGTACAGGGTGTCCATAAAGTCCCATTACAGGTTGAAAATGTATCAACAAAAATGGCGGTAATGTTGAAGTGGAATAATACATAAAAAATACATCAATATTAAACCTTTAAGAGCTGAACTTTTGTTTTTTATGAAAGGATTTTATCATTTGTACAATGTGAGTTATTAAATGTTCAATTTAAAAACTGTTTCAAGACTTTGTGGACACCCTGTAGTGTTAATATTTTTCTTAAGATAATTTTGGCTACCAGAAATTGACCCTGGTGACAAAAGGTCAATTTAAGAACTGTAGGTGTGAGAGAAGCTCAAATATGAGACTTGGTGATTTTTGAAAACATTAAGTCAGGTCATGACTTGTCACTCTCCCAGGAGAGTGACAAGTCATGACCTACGATTTTTCAAAGAATCGACCATTTCCTTATTGACTTGACCATATAGGCCAAATAATCTACTATCAAACATTAGTGAAAGTTAAATATTTTTGTATTATTGTCTAGAATTGCCACAAGTATTACTCTTGAAAATGCACTGTCGAAAATTAACGGTTTCTTAGTAAAAATTACAGAAATTTGTGTTTAGCTATGTAGCTCTTTTCTTTTACTTTCTCTGTGTCGGGATCTGCGCATGCGCGTCAGGTCAATTCTTAAAAGGCTTATCTTAACGAGCAGAAAAAAAAATAAACAGAGGACATATTCTTATTGTGCACCAGAAAATTGTCGCAAATTTTTTTTTTCCCTAAACTAGAAAGCACGTCGGCTATGTAAGCTTGCTTAGCACCAGACGTGTAAATATAGGGTTTGCACTCAGCATTTTTTTTTTACTTTCACTAACACAGTTACCTGCTCTTTGTATCCGATTTCAATGGAGAAAAAAAACAAGATTTCCCGCGATTTTCTCCATTTCTTTTCTTTTTTTTTTTTTTTTTTTTTTTACTTTTCTCTTTTTTTCTTTTTTTTTGTCGATTTTTTGTTTGTCCGATTCTTTCTCATTTTGTATAAGAAAAAAAATAAGAAAAAAAAGAAAAAGAAATGCGGATCTGAATAAGAAGAGCCATCTTCCATTGTGTATCTAGCCGTTTGGTCGTCGAGCGCATTTTGTCCAGCCATTCGACCGCGTCAACGCTTTGCGTGACAAGTTGGGGCAATGGCGAAAATGAATCGTGCCTTTTCTAAATCTCGGACACAGACGAAGTTACGTATATTAATAGCGTTGTACTCACAATGCACGAGAATACTATGAAAAGGTAAAGATATCTATCAGTCTGTTCATATATATCTATCGATCTATCTATATAATTCTATTCATATCTACCTATCCCAGCCTATTTATATCTATCTAACCATCTATCTGTCTATTCACATCTATCTATCTCAACATATTCTTATCGACCTATCCCAGCCTATTCATATCTATCTCTCTATCTATCTCAATCTATTCACATCTATCTATGAGAAGAAAATATTTCTTAAATATAACAAACACAGGATGTTATGATTAGGGGAAACAATTTTATGTGTCAATACTTAAGCATTTCGGTATATTGTACCATCTTCAGGACACTGTTAAGTAATGTTTATGTGAGGGACAGAATGAAAGATGTTAAGTGTATAGTGAATGCGTGAATATGATGTTATTAATTTTTATATGCGCGTTTGTTTACGAAAGCCAATGACGTGATCAATGCATGTGCAAAAATGGAAGGTGAAGATCATATGATGACGCATGCATGAACGTGAATTGGCGGAGAACGATATTTTTTGCTGTTAAAAGAATAATGACCCAGATGAGGTACGGTGAATAATAATAATAATATAATAATAATAATAATAATAATAATAATAATAAAACGAGAATCTGTTCTTGAGAACGAAACGCATAAAATTCTCTGGGACTTTGAAATAAAAACGGATCACCTCATCTCAGCAAGAAGACCAGACCTAGTGTTGATAAACAAAAAAGAAAGAACTTGTCAACAGGTAGATTTTGCAGTGCCAGCAGATCACAGGGTGAAGCTAAAGGAAAATGAAAAAATAGACAAATATCTGAACCTTGCCAGAGAACTGAAAAAGTTATGGAATATGAAAGTGAAAGTGATACCAATTGTAGTTGGTGCACTTGGAACAGTCCCAAAAGGATTGGAAAAGGGTCTGGAAAGTTTGGAAATCAGAGGAAGGATTGAAACCATTCAGAACACTGCACTGCTGCAATCTGCCAGAATACTCAGAAGAGTCCTGGAGACCTGAGGAGACTTGCTGTCACTCAGACTCCAGTGAAAGACCATCAGTTAATGCTGATGAGAAAACTCAAAAGGAGCAAATAATAATAAATAAGCAAAGAAAATAATAGCAAAAATCAATAATAATACTCTTGTTCCTTAATCTTCCGACCATTATCATCTTGCAACAACCTCTGGTTAATCATTAGGCTGTTTAAATCGTCCAAGATGAAAAGCAAAAATGCAAATCCTGATTGCCGAATCTTATTTCTTTAAGTGTCATCACCTCAGGTAAATAATAGACCATTCTGCTTTTATATAAAGAAAAGTAAATAAGAAAACGGAAAGAAAGAACTTACCTAAACAAATAATAAAAAAAAAAAAAAAAAACAACAAGACCGCCCGGAACACGAGTCACATCATAAAAAAAAAAAAAAAAAACAAATAAAAAAAAAAAAACAAAAAAAAAAATTAAAAAAAAAAATAAAAAAAAAAAAACACAAAAAAAAAAACACGCATAAAAAAAAGCACAAAAAAAATAAAAACAAAGAAAAAAAGAAAAACAAAAAAAAAAAACGAAAAATCAAAAAAATATCCATAAGAAAAAACAAACAAGGTACAAACATAACATCTACACACCAAAGCTACGGAAGTGGATACATTCACAGAACAAAGACAAAAAGGAAAAAAAAAAAAAAAACTAGACAATCAGCTTAGAAGATCCGTAGTCCAGAAAATGACGATTGAATAATAATGAGAGAAAATCGAAAAATGACTGTCCCAAAACAAAAAAGAAAACAAGAGCCAAATAATCATACCTAAGCTAGGATAAGTGCATAAGAAGAAAAAAAAATAAAATAAAGGCATGCATAACAAAAAAAAACTTAAAACGTAATATAAAACATCGTGAAAACGATAAAATAAAAAAAAAAAATAACAAAAAAAGAAAAAAAAAAAAAAAACACAAAAAAAAATCAAAAAAACACAAAAGAGTAAAAAAAAAAATAAAAATAACAAAAAAAAAAAAATCAACAATACGAAATAAATAAAAAAATGAAAAAAAAACAAAGCGAAACACGAAGAAAAAACATAAGCAATTACAAAAAAAAAAAGACCGAAACGTGAAGAAAAATCTAAATTGATCAAAGAAAAAAAAAAAAAGAAAAATAAAAAAAAAAAAAAAAGAAAAAAAAAAAAAGGAAAAAACAACAAAAAAAAAAAAAAGAAAGAAAAAAAAACAAACAATAAAAAACAACGACAAAAACCAAACAACACATACTAACAAGTAAACAGACTAGATAAAATGACAACAATCAGTAAGACTAACCAAAAAAAAAAAACTGGAATAGTGAAAAAAAAAAGAAATAAAAAAAACAAAATCAACTATAATGATAACAAAAAGATTAACATGGTACAAAAAAATGAAAACAACGCAGATGAAGAAAATATAACAAAAGAAACAAATATAATATCAAAAACAGAAAACACTAAAAGATAAAGGAATCCGACAAAAAAATCTATAACAGCTACGAAAATCGGAATAAAAGAACAAAACTTCAGCATCTTTTACCAGAGATACTAACATTGAAATAAAAAAAAGATACAAATCGAACAAACAAAAAACAACAACAAAAAAAAAAAATAAAGAATAAAAAAAAAACGAAACACACATACAAAAAAAGCCAAAAAGGAAAAATATACAATTCAAAAAAAAAAATAAAAAAAGTGAAATAATAAATAAAAAAAAAAAAGAAAAAGGAAACAAAACAAAAACAAAGGCTATACAAATCTAGCAACATCTCAGGAGAGAGGAGAGGTCGAGCCCCTAAACAAACCAATTATACGTGTGACTCTACAGGCATATGAAGTTGACAGAGAAACGCAAGATATTAATAAACATATAATGAGTAACATTAAGAGTAACCAAAATAGAGCTAAATATAAATTTACACAGACCTGAAAAAATAACTTAAAAACTAAATGACAAACAACGACAGCACACATACATAAGTCCAAAGAAACGCAAATTAAAAACAACAAAAAAAACCAAAAAAACAAAACAAACACAAAAAAAAAAAATAAAAAAAATAAAAAAAATATAATAACATAAATAAAAAAATAACAAATAACAGAGATCAAAAATAACAAGCGATAAAAAATAAAAATGAAAAAAAAAAGACTGAAACAAAAAAAACGTACGCAGCAATATAATGAAAAAAATTTTAGCACACCTGGTAGAACAAACAAAACAACACATATAAAAAAAAAGAAAACATACAACATATATATATAGAAAATAATGAAACTAAACTACACCCAAAAACACTAAAGAATGGATACACAAGTTACAACACCACAAAAGACAAGAACACAACAAAAAAAAGATAAGATTACAAAAAATATCCAAAAAATAAAAAAACACAATAACAGAAAAATAAAAAAAACAAAAAAAATTAAATAAAAAAAACACAACAAAGAATAAAAAATCAAACATAAAACTAAATAGAAAAAAAATAGAGAAATAGAGAGACATAACAAAAATAAAAAAAAAGAGAAAAAAAATACGCACAAAGCTCTCAAAAATAAGCAAAAATCAATACCAAACAGAACAATAATTCAAGCTACTAATTACAAAACAAAAAATTAGAAGTTAAAAGAGAAAGAAAAAAAAAGAAACACAAACAACAAAAGATAGCCTAATACAAAACATGATACATAACTAAAGAGCACAAAATACACACATAAAAACTAAAAAAGACAAAATACCTAAATAAAATAGAACGTACCAAAAAACAAAACAATAAAAAAAGATACGAAAGAACAGATAATAAAAAACCAGAAAAATAAAAAAAAAAAAAAACAAAAGACAACTCATCTCAAAAAAAGAAAACAAAGAAAACTAAAAAAAAAAAAAAGGAACAAACCAACACAAGCATACAAAGAAAAACAACACAAACAAATGCAATAAAAGCAAACTAAATACAAAAAACAAAAAAAAACGAAGAAAGAACAATACTAAATAAAAAATAAAACAACAGGAGAGATCAAAACAAATCCAAAAAAATATGCAGGTAGAATAACTAAAATATCCCATAAAAAACTGAAAAATTGAAAAAAAAACATAAACTAACAAATAATAATTAACAACAGAAATACCATACAAAACATACAAATGATAAATAAATAACTACGAAGACAACAATAATAAACAAATAAAAGATAAACAGAAAATCGAATAAATCAAAAAAATAGAAAGAATTCACACGCACGATATTACAATAACTAGATCAATATAATCAAAAGACACAAAACGGAAATGAATAAAAGCAAAAAATAATACACAGCTATAAAAAAAAAAGAAAAGAGACATACATCAAAAAAAAAAACGATACAAAATAAAACAAAAAAAACAATATACACAAAAAAAATAAAACACAAAAACATGCATAGATAACAAAAGACACTTAGCGAAAACCAAAAAAAAAATATTCAAGAACAAGCATAAATCATCTGTACAAATACGAATCAAAATACAACACTAAGTCAAAATTAAAAAATCTTGACAACTAATATAACAACCTATATATATAAAGAATCACATCACAACAAAGTAAACAGACACCTAGAAAGATACGCAAAACACGACATGAAACAAATAGACATGCAGAAGTACACCAAAATAATATAAAAACGACGCAGACGATAAAAAACCGAACTATAAAAAAGAAAACATCACATATATAAAGCATCATATAAAAAAAAAAAACTAAACAGCGTACTAAGCACAACGAAAGCATATACAAGAATCAATAAATAATAACTAACAAATAACTACGAAAATAGCACAGAAACCAAGAAAAACAAGACGAAAAACAACAAAAAATAATAATAACTATAAAAATGAAAAACCAAAAGCTGAACGAAGCCAAATATAGAGAACCTAAAAAAGTATGAGCATCGATAACACAAGAAACAGAACAAACGAAACAAAAAAGCGATGTAAACTAGAAAGAAGAAAAAATATAAACAAAAAATAACAACAACCCTGGCGCGCAAAAAAATCGCAAATCTACAAAAGAAACAAAAAACAACAAAACTCAAAGACATAATATCAAACGAAAAAAAGATAAAACACAGACAAAAAATAGACTTGCGATAGTGAAAGACTGCCGACTCCTATGACGCACTGCGACAGAAGGCTGTGCGCATTAATCCATGACCCTGCGGCCGACTCCGCGGCATCAACACGAATGACTACCGATCGCACAGAACCTGACGTGTATCACTGATTGCGGACTAGATCATTTGTCTCAAACCAATCGCTAGTCACGACGCTTTGATTAATCTTTATCCGCATGAAGCTATCTCGTTCCGACTAACGCTGAGTTGGGATACAGAATAGCGGAGACTGGCTCTTAAATCTGCTCTTACTACGCGACGTTGGAGTTTGGTCGTTCGTCTCCGCAGATACAAATGTCCACTACACAATCTGGAAGCTGCCCGTAATCCGCGTGCATGGCAACACATCTATTTCAGCCTAGCCTCTCATCTCGTCACTAGAACCCAACCTACTACGCTGCCCATAGAACAGCACGGACAAGAACAACAAAACAGCATACAGCACAACAGAACAACAAATACAGATACAGATAAACAATCAATAACGATTACAAAAATCATCTAACTGCAGTCACCTTCACTACACGGCACCCTATGTCCGAGTATCGATCCAGGCCGCGCAATACAAAACCATTACCGCTACTACACACACGAACAACCAGCTAGCCATCAGATAGATAAAACAGAAGAGTCGAAGTCGGAGAATATAAAGTCAAACATCCCAATATACCTAATACCCACATCTCCCGTATACTTAACGTGATGCCACTATTAAGATAACCAACACCCCCATGTCAAGCTACAAACAGAAAACAAAGAATGAATCACCAATAAAACACAAAAACAGGTCGACCAAAAAACTAATAACAAGATAGAAAAGTCATAACAGCAGTCCAACTAAAGCAAAAACAGTACCCATGGACAAAGCGTAGATAAAAAAAACGTAAAAAAAACAAAAACACTATCAAATCAGATGAAAAATAACCTAGAACACGTAAAGAGAAAAAACAAAAAAATACGAAAATCTTAAATCAAACAACGAATTACGAAAGAAAAACTACAATAGAGGAGTCAGAAGGGGAAAAGAAAAGAAAGAGAAAGAAAAACAAAAAGAAAGTCTAGAACGAATATGAAACTCAATTCGATATGATAATGAAAGAAATAGCTGACAGGAGTAAGAGGAAGATTAGTAAATAAAAGTAAGAAAGAGAAGAATAGAACCCGAAAGAAGAAACAACTGAGCATGATATGAAAATGAGTAAGAAGAAAAGAAAGAAGAAGGACGACGAAAAATAAAGAAAAGAAGAAATTAGAACACGAAAGAAGAAATAGAACGAAAAAAATTTAATGAAAGAAAGAAAAGACAGAAGTGAAAGAAGAAATAGAACGAAAGAAAGAAGAATGAAAGAAAGAAAGAAAGAAAGAAAGAACGAAAGAAAGAAGAGAAGAAGGGAATAGAACGAAAGAAAAAGAAAGAAAGAAAGAAAGAAAGAAAGAAAGAAAGAAAAGAAATAAAACGAAAGAAAGAAAGAAAGAAAGAAAGAAAGAAAGAGAAAAGAAAGAAAGAAAAAGAAAGAAAGAAAGAAATAGAACGAAAGAAACAATGAAAGAAAGAGAGGGGGAAATATAGAAAAGGGGTAAGTGAGTCAAAGCGATAACGCAGATCTGTTTCAATCGAACATAATATAAAGATGAAAAGAAGGAAAGGAAAAAAAATAAGAGCGGGCGAGAGAGAGAAAGAGAGAGAGAGAGAGAGTTAAATCAAAATTATCATACTATTTACATATTGAACTATTTCACAATAGCTCTTAAGTAAACACATCAAACGCTGTAATAATTAAATGATCATACTGTGGTATATCCACGGGTCTTGCTAGAAATTGATAAATCTTCATTTGAAAAATAGAAATTAAAAGAAATTCTGCTCTGAAACCTTTGATGATATTGGTATTTCAGATTAGAGATGTCAAACCCCAGGCCGTGAATCAGATTCGACCCGTGGGTCAGAGTTGACGCGCTGGTCAGATTTGGTCCGTGGGTCAGATTCGCCCCACAGCCATCTTTAATATTGCTAGCGGTCCAGTTTCATCTAAAAGAATTATTATTTCACTCCTAGTGAGTTTTTCACACCAGCGTTTGCCGGTGGTCTTTCACTGGTGTATGAGTGACAAGTATCCTCAGGTCATTATTATTATAATTTCACTCTATTGGAGTTTGTTACACCTGCCTTAGCCGGTAGATAATTGGAGGCTAAGTGACAAGTCTCTTCGGGTTTCCAGGACTCTTCTGAGTATTCTAGCCGATTTTAACAATGCTGTAGTTTGGATGGTTTCGATTCTTTCTCTTGGCGACCGTTCCAAGTTGCACGAATTATAATGATGTTTTCACACCTGCCGTAGCTGGTGGTTCACTGGAGGCTGAGTGTGTTAAATTTTTAAATGCCATCCTTGGCCAGTTGAAAAGGGCTTAAGTAAGTTATGAGTTATGGAATTCTTTGGTAAGTGTATAAGTCCTATCCTGCGAATAATTCATATCCAGCGTATTGTTAAAGGTCCAGTGATACAATCCTATGTCCGTCGTCCACGAAGGTTCAAAGTAGTTATGAGTAGCTATGACCAGTACTCTTGGGTTTAAGTATTGTTTTAGCAGCAGAGTACTGTCAGTGATTGGCCAAGAGTACGATCACATAGTTATCGCTGAGTCTATAAATAGGAGCGGGCGTCCAGCACACACCTTATATCAGAAATTTCTCAACATAGTGACAGCAAGACTCCTCGGGTTTCCAGGACTCTTCTGCGTATTCTAGCCAATCTCAACAGTGCTGTAGTTTCTCGATTCTTCCTCTGATTTTCAATTCTCCCAAATTCTTTTCCAGAGCTTTGGTGACCGTTCCAAGGGCATCAATTACAATTGGTACGACCTTCACCTTCATGTTTCAAAGTTTCCTCAGTTCTCTGGCAAGGTCTAATTATTTTTCTATGTTTTCGCTTTCTTTCATTTTCACTCGGTGGTCGGCCTGGACGGCAAAATTCGCGAGATGATAGGTTCTCCTCTACTTGTCGATTAATACTAGGTCCTGTCTCCTGGCCGGGATCAGGTGATCTGTCTGTACCTCGAAGTCCCAGAGGATTCTATGCATATCGTTCTCCAGGACAGGTTCAAGTTTGTGCATATACCATTTGGTTGTATGGTGAAAATTGAATTTCTTGCACAGTTCCCAGTGGATTACCTTTCTCACAGAGTCGCGCCTAGTCTTGTACTCTCTTTGTGCTAGTTTGCTGCATTCGCTTATTATATGATTAACCGTTTCATTATTATTATTATTATTATTATTATTATTATTATTATTATCATATCGGTTTATTCTTCAGTCCCACTGCAAGGGCGGGGCTTATATTTGTAAATTTATTAAAGACTTTGCATAAGTAAGAAAAACAAAGTAAAACAAACAAAACAAAAAAGAAAACATTTAATATTTAATATATATTAGATTATTTTTAAATGAGATGGCTTTTTGTAAAAAAACAATTCTTTTAAGCATGTTATCAGCCAGTTGCTTGCACTGTTCAATGGATAGATAGATAGATAGATAGATAGATAGATAGGTAGGTAGGTATGAATAAACAGGAATATATATATATATATATATATATATATAATATATATATATATATATATATATAGAGAGAGAGAGAGAGAGAGAGAGAGAGAGAGAGCACAAAGAAAGTACAAGACTTGGCGCAACTCTGTGAGAAGATAATATATATATATATATATATATATATATATATATATATATATATATATATATATATATTATATAGGCATGACCCCCTTCCTCGTTAATCATTGCGTCGTATAGTACATCTAAGAATATGTAGTTAAATGCCACTAATAATGTTCTGCTAGTCAGGCTCGCTAACCATTACACCACCTGATGCGCCCATCAAAGATGAAGAAGAAAAAGAAGAAATAAATTAATGAAATTTAGAAGAAAGAAGAATCACTGAGCAAATATAGGATAAGCGAATAGACAGATGTCAAATGCTAATATTTGTAAAGCCGTTTTGACTGGTATATTTTGAACAGAACGTTTCAAGTGTACACTGTCTGTATCTTCTTTTTCGAAGAGCGGTAGACGGTGATAAGATCTTCGGCTAACATATGCAGGCGGAAAAAATGACAGCAAGTGCAGAGAAATTTATTGAGTGTTCAAATGTGTCTCGAAATGTTGGCATAGGTAGGCATTCACAAACATATTTGGGCCTAAAAAATTGTTGCGTGCTTCAATTATGGATATTTCACAGCCTTATCAGTTAATCACATATCTTTTCCCCGTTTCTCTTATTTCGTATTTATTTTGTATTATTTTATCTTGAAATCAATTCTGTTCACATCTATCTATTTATATACGCACTAAAACCAAATTTCATATTTTCGATAATGAACGGTCTCAATAGGAATTTTGCCCAGCGGAAATCATATGTGCTTTCTCTCTCTCTCTCTCTGCCTATTTACATCTATCTATTTATCTATCTATCTATCTATCTCAAAAATTTCATATCTCTCTCAGCCTATTCATATCAATTTATCTATTCTAGTTTATTAATATCTATCTATGTCTCTATATATCTCAGATAAATCTCTCTCTGCCTATTATTATCTATCTTTCTATCTTTCTATCCATCTATCTATTCTAGTTTATAAATATCTATCTATCTATCTATCTATCTCAGACAATTCATGTCTCTCTCAGCCTATTCATATTTATCTATCTATCTTCTTATCTTTCTATCTATTTTAGTTTATTGATATCAATCTACCTATCTATTCTAGTTTATCAATATCTATCTACCTATCTATGCATCTATCTATCTCAGTCTGTTCATATCTATCTATCTGTTATATACCCTACATATAAACATTAATAAGTATGTCCCAATCCTCATGAATGCGGAAGTTTTATGCTGAATGGCAGTGATTTACCTTCACGCCACTGACGAGTATTGTTTTTTGATAATGTTACAAAGATTCCATTCATTTCTAACTTCCATTTGGTTATTTCTCATTTAGCAACGTTTGTTAGGCTGCAAATCTATCTATCTATTCCAGTTGATTCATATCTATCTAT
>CM042153.1:39609396-39619396 GCA_023376005.1 Doryteuthis pealeii
CCTTGATGTGATGCCTCAGACATCAAGGATTAACCACGTCTTTAACCTTCTTATTGCAATGGAGGTGTGCTGTGTAAATATAGTGCTGCCTGGGGCAGGTTGTGAAAACATTAGTATTTGTTCACTAATGAGGGTTGACCTGAATGTAATGCCTTCGATATATTTCAAAAGAAACGATAACACACACACACACACACACACACATATATATATATAATATATATATATATATATATATATATAAGTTAAGAGAAAGAAAATGAATCCGATGGTATGAGTATAGATAAAAGGATATGAAAACAACACAATATGCTATTAAAGTGAAAACATAAAGTGAATATGATATAAAATGTTTTCACTTTAACAGCATATTGTGTTGTTTTCATATCCTTTTATCTATACTCATATATATATATATATATATATATATATATATATATATATATATATATATATATTAAGCGAGATTTAACAGGTTTGAATTCAGAGTTTTCTTTATCCTAGACTTGTCACCTAGCCAAGTTTAAAGAGCCCAGTTTGTCCGACTACTTTACCCATAGCTGGAAGGGGATTAGTTATATGCATACCTTTCCCAAGAGTATTAGCATTATGTGAAATACAGCCTCGTCCAGCATTTGAACTCAGGTCGACGAGTCCATTTCTTACGCCTCTAATCATTACACCACGCGCCTCCACATGTATAGGAAGTATAATAACAAAGTTAAAAAGAACACGTTCTAAGCTATAAAATACCATTATCCACGTGCTGCATTATTTTACTTATTGCTACGTTTTTAAGGGCCATTCCTTGGCCTTAAAGCAGAGGCACTTATCCAGTGGAATTGGATCTTTGATAAAGCGTCCCTCGATAATGAATCCTTTGGTTACTAAAGTGTTCTCAGTTACTAGTATAGAGTCCTTCGATAATGAATCCTTTGGTTACTCTGGTAATCGTATAAGTCCTTCCTGAGTATTGGTAAAGATTCGGCAATCCTATGTCCGTCCTCAAAGAGTGCAATTGTAATAATGACCAGAGAGGGGGGGGGGTTAAGTATTCTATTAGGCCCGAAGCATTGCTAGTGATTGGTTGCAAGAATAACACACGTGACCTCGGCTAGTCTATAAATCTAGGTGAGGAATTAGAGCACATATTATATGTCACAAAATTTCCAACACTTATCTTCTATCTTGTTATGATTTCAAAGAAAAAAAAACATCGACCGAGTGTTGGAACATTTTGGGTTTATAGTTATTTACTAAGCTTAGCTTAAATGTGGTACAAGGCCAGAAATATGAGGCGCCCAGTGAGAATCGAACTCACTAACAATGGTCTGTAAATCTAGCTTGCTAAGCATTACACGATATGAGGTGCCCTATATTTTGGGTATATAGTTATTTACTAAGCTTAGCTTAGATGTGACACAAGACCAGAAGTATGGGGCGCCCAGTGAGAATCGAACTCACTAACATTGGTCTGCGAATCTAACTTGCTAACCTTTACACCACGTTAGATGCCCTATATTTTTTATATATAATGAGTGCTGAAGTCCACAACTTAAACTTATAGATTCTGCATTGGTTCTGACACAGTTTTAAACACCTTAATAAGAGGTATAAGGATGGCTTTAAAAAACAACCTTGTAAAAATAAAAATAAATCCTGACAATTGGGAAAAGCTGGAATTGAAGAGAACTGAATGGAGAATTCATGTGGATGATGGCTGTACCAGTTTTGAGAGTGAAAGAATTGAGCAGGAAAACCTCAAGTGTCAACTTCGAAAGGGATACACCTGTCATATTGGAGAGAACATGGAGGGTTGGAAATGTCAGACATGTGGTCGAATTCTGCTTTCTAAGGCTGAATCATAGGAAATCTCATCAGGGACAATTCATACAAACTCCAGGAACAAACAATATGTCTTGTACAATCTGTAACAAAGTCTGTAAGTCAGATTCTGGTCTTAAGAGACATATGGTGGTGCATAAGCATCAAATTTTATCATCTGATACAACGGGAAGGGCGTCCTTCCTATGTCATATTTGCATCATACTTTGTGGATCTTCAGCGGGTTTGAGGAGTTATTTGAGGGCTCATGAGAGGAAAGGTTCTGGTGGTGGGGTTATAGGATTGTGAGGGACGGCAGTGGTCTGTAAAGATTATACTATAGTATAAATTTTGTTAAATCTTATTAATAATGAAGATTCGGTCTCTATTTGTTTGTAATGGAAATTACATCACTGCTTACGTCATATTACCCAAATCCGTCAATACATAGAATAAAGAACAACTTTGTATTATTAATACATTTAAAATCCTAAAATATGTGTTATATATCTTTAAGAAATAAAGTTTACATAGTATATGGTGGGAATAATTTGCGTAATGATTTTAACAAAACTGGGTTTGATAAATAATTATTTGCTGTTAGTGATTTTAAACATTATCATGTTATTCTTAACCGTATTAAAAGCAATCCTATATATAATTTTATATAGAAATTTATTTGAGTAACATTAAAATAAGTGTAATATTTTTATATTCGTTCTTATTTAGTTTCGTTAGTCTTTCTAATTTGATATATTTTATTACATTAAAACTTACATACTTGCGCCTAGGGGCGCATACTTTTGCTAGTATTTTTTCATTTCATTTTAATTTACTTTTTAAAGAATCTCGAAAATTTATATTGCAAAGTAAGTTAAGCGTAAAAAAATCAAGAAGAAAAATGTCCCTTTTGGAGTAATTTAGCCACGTGAATGATTGGCTGATACGAATTCAATTGTATCTTTTTTCTTTTTCAAACTTTTCACAAGTCGTTCTACAAATTCTCAAAGGAAATGGAAAAAATCCAATATAATCGTTACAAATATTGGAAAAAAAACATTTTGTAAGATGTGTTGCATAGGGTATATGGGGTGGGGGCAAAGGTGAATATTGAGTAAGGGTTAAGTAGCTGAATCCTTAGATCCCCCCCTCTCTCTCTCTCCCCCCCTCTCTCTCTCTCTTCCCCTTCTCTCTCTCACTCACACACACACACTCTCTTTCTGTTCCTCTCCCTCCTTCCCCTTCTCTCTCTCACTCTCACACACACACACACTCTCTCTCTCTCCATCCCTTCCATTTCTCTCTCTCCCTCCCTTCCCCTTCTCTCTCTCACTCACACACACACACACACATACTCTCTCTTTCTCTTCCTCTCCCTTCCTTCCCCTTCTATCTCTCTCACTCTCACACACACACACTCTCTCTTTCTCTTCTTCTCCCTCCCTTCCCTTTCTCCTTCTCTCTCTCTCTCTCTCTCTCTCTCTCTCTCTCTCTCTCTCTCTCTGCCAACAGATTTACGTTTCGATTATCAGAATTACAAACAAGACTAATTCGGTAAAAGAAGCAAACCCTTTGTGAAACACTATGTTGTAAACTAAACTAAAGTAAAGTCGTCGAGATGGCCTAATGTCGGTACCAGCCAGACAGCGAGGGAGTCTATGCCCTTTTCACTAGCGCTAGACCAAGGAGATTGTTTTTTCGTCTGAGATGGAGCGCCACACCTACCATCAACTCCCCACTTTACCGCACAGATCCCTGTGCCACTCATACGCTGAGTTGGCGAGGGTCGGTTTCGGACTAGGAACCTTGTGGTTTCTTGCCGAACAATCTACCGACTGAGCTTACTAAATGGGAAATAACCAAACAGGTTGGAAATGAAATGGAATCTTTCGAACATTAGAAAATACGATACTCGACAGCGGCGGAAAGAAGGTAAACCACTGCTAGTGGTATAAGACTACTCAGTCAGGGTATATGAGGATTGGGACATACCCATTAATGTTCATAGGTAGGGTATATGAGGATTGGGATATACCCATTAATGTTCATAGGTAGGGTATATGAGGATTGGGACATAACCATTAATGTTTATAGGTAGGGTATATGAGGATTGGGACATACCCATTAATGTTCATAGGTAGGGTATATGAGGATTGGGACATAACCATTAATGTTTATAGGTAGGGTATATGAGGATTGGGACATAACCATTAATGATCATAGGTAGGGTATATGACGATTGGGACATAACCATTAATGTTTATAGGTAGGGTATATGAGGATTGGGACATACCCATTAATGTTCATAGGTAGGGTATATTATATATGAGGATTGGAACATATCCATTAATGTTCATAGGTAGGGTATATGAGGATTGGGACATAACCATTAATGTTCATAGGTAGGGTATATGAGGATTGGGACATAACCATTAATGTTCATAGGTAGGGTATATGAGGATTGGGACATAACCATTAATGTTCATAGGTAGGGTATATGAGGATTGGAACATATCCATTAATGTTCATAGGTAGGGTATATGAGGATTGGGACATAACCATTAATGTTCATAGGTAGGGTATATGAGGATTGGGACATAACCATTAATGGGTAGGGTATATGAGGATTGGGACATAACCATTAATGTTCATGGTAGGGTATATGAGGATTGGGACATAACCATTAATGTTCATAGGTAGGGTATATGAGGATTGGGACATATCCATTAATGTTCATAGGTAAGGTATTTGAGGATTGGGACATATCCATTAATGTTCATAGGTAGGGTATATGAGGATTAGGATATACCCGTTAATGTTCATAGGTAGGGTATATGACGATTGGGACATACCCAATAATGTTCATAGGAGAGTCAGTGTGTTTTCACTCCATGAACTGTATCATGAAAAACATGGAAGAATGTACACTAATTTTCGCCACCATTATGTTAGAGGAAGTGTCTGTTATAAAACCACCGCTGCCGAGGAAAGGCTAGGGGAGTAAACCCCCAAGACAAATCCGGTGTCCCTAAGGTGGATTAAAGCTGAATTTCAGTGCTACACAGCAACTTCTGCGACTCTGCCGTTGTCAAACTGCATTGGTTTCTTACCTTTCCTTTGGACAACAGCAGTAGTGAGGAGAGGGGGGATATGCTGCTTGGACAATAGCACATCCTCCATATCAATCCGCCCAGGCTACGTAGTTAAAACAAAATTTGGACACTACGCCATCGTCTTTCGCAGTCGAATGGTTACGAAGCAACTATGTAAGAGCAAAATCGGCGGGTGGTCTATTGTCGGTATCAGCCGGACAGCGTGGGAGTCTATCCCCTTTTCCCTAGCGCTAAACCAGGGAGATTGTTTTTGCTGAGGTGGAGCGCCACACCTATCATCAGCTCCCCACTTTACCAACATTACTGTATATATTGCTAAAAAAGTTGGTGGGGTGGCCTATTGTCGGTATCAGCCAGACAGCAAGGGGGTCTATCCCCTTTTCACTAGCGCAAGACCAGGGAGATTATTTTGCTGACGCGGAGCACCACAGCTAACGACAGTTCCTCACTGTGCTATTCATGCGCTGAGATTGTCAGGATCGGTATCAGCGATAGAACCTTTCAATTCCTTAGCGAATGCTCAACTGACTGAGCTAAACTGGCCCTTCCCCCAAGGGAAAGTGTCCGAAAGTGACCGTAATTACATAGGGCCGGTTTAGCTCAGTCGGTAGAGCGTTCGGCTAGGAATTACAAGGTACCTGGTTCGATACCGCCCCTCGCCAACTACGCGTATGGGTAGCACAGGGATCTGTGCGGTAACGTGAGGAGCTGATTGTAGGTGTGGCGCTCCACCTCATACACCGAACACAATCTCTTTGGTCTAGCGCTAGTGAAAAGAGGATAGACTTCCTCGCTGTGTGTGAGTGAGAGGAGGGGAAGGGAGGGAGAGGAAGAGAGAGAGTGTATGTGTGTGTGAGTGAGAGAAGGGGAAGGGAGAGAGAGAGGGGGGTCTAAGGATTCAGCTACTTAACCCTTATTCAACCGACATTAGGCCACCCCGAGAACTTTACCTTTATATAATATTATATAATATATCATCATCTTGTCCCGCAAGTAGCACGGATCTCCATAACAATCTCTCGCCAACCTTCCCTATTCATTGTCCCAGGGAGGTCCTCCATGCAGCATCCAGAATCCTCGCATAGTTGGTCAAAGTAAGTCCTTTGTGGGCGGCGCACACTAGCATGTCCTTGTGTTGGCTTCCGTGGGAGAACGTCGCTTATGAGCTCGTCCTTGCTTTTCCAGCAGTGTTCAGCATGTCTTGTTCGTATCACTGCTGCCATACAGCTGCTTCTTTGTGTGGTGTTTTTTCCACGACTTGTTCAAGACTGCACGCAGTATTCTTGTGCAGCTCCCATCTAGCTTCGTTAGGGTCCAGGCGGTGCAGCCATACAGCAGTAAAGGTAAGCCCCAAAAGCCAGTAGAACAATTCACATACCTAGGTAGTAATATCTCATCCATAGAAAGCGATATAAATACACGAATAGGAAAAGCATAGTCGGCCACAAACAAATTATCAGTCATATGGAAATCCGATCTCTGACAAGTTAAAGCGACAATATAATATATAATAATATATTGATATATTATAAAAATTAACATGATATATAATAATGTATAATGATATATAATATTATATAATAATAATATATATATGTAATAGTATATATATATATATATATATATATATATATATATATATATATATATATATATATATAAGTTAATGAACAAAGACTAAACGATCGCATGGCTTACACGCTTTTTGGGAAAAAACAATGTTTCCGCTTTTTAGGAAAAACATGTTTCCGGTTTGAATTTAAATTATTTTCTGCTTCTCTCTCGGCGAGTCCGGATTAAAAACATTTACATCTAAAAATGGACCTAATTATTATTATGCTCTGATGATGATTTTTTATAAATCGAAATATTGTCAATATTAGCAATGAAAATCATATGAAAATATATTAATTTCAACAATATTGTGTGTTTTCATACCCTTTTATCTATACACACACACACACACACACACACACACACACACATATATATATATATATATATATATATATATATAATAGTATTTGATAATTTGTTTGAAGCATTGTTAAGTATATTATTATTTATTTATGCTAAGAAAGCAATTACAATGCATATAAAAATAAATGATGTTCAGTCTTATCGATTTCAAAGAAAATTCATCATCAGAGACTTTTTCTGGAATGGACGCGTTTTTTTTTTTTGTTTTGGACGTTATAAACACGACTCTCATGGGTTTTTTTTTTATAACGCCACGCGGAAGGGCCGTGATAGCCGTTGTTCAATCAATTTCAATTTCATTCTTTTTATTTATTTATTTATTTATTTTTATCTATTTGTTTTATGCATATATATATATATATATATATATATATATATATGTGTGTGTGTGTGTGTGTGTGTGTGTGTGTGTGTGTGTGGAATGTGTATTTTAATTAATTATATATTCGGTGTTTAATTCTAACCTATTGTTTATACGAGGACCTAATTTAGCTATTAATAAACTTTCTCTAAATATATATATATATATATATATATATATATATATATATTAATAATGGAGATTCGCTACCGGTTTTTGTCTGTAACAAAAACTATGTCACTGCTTACGTAACACTACCTAAAATCGTCATAACATAGAATAAATACACTTAAAATTTGAGCATGCAAAGTTAGACAGTCCTCATTGGTTTTTTAAACAAGTTTTAGTATATACATACCTGATATTATCTATCTATATATAGTTCGTTTTATTTTAATACATATTTTTATAATACATATTAGTTATCAAAACTAAGTTTCCATTTCAATTTTTTAATTTTTTACTCGTTTAATAATTAAAAAAAATTTTTTTTTACTCCTTTAATAAATTTGATTTTACTTTAATTATGATACTAACTCTCTGATTTTAAATTTTCAACTCCCATCCACTCAGGAAATATTTATTTTACGTCGCCCAGTGGGCTTTTTTTTATTTTGCTAGTATATATAATAAATATTAGTACACCCTCTTATTAGTAAACATGGATTTTTTTTTTAAATTTGTTATTATTATTATTAAATCCTTATCCAAAGAAAAGAATTTCATTGTAATTTTTTCATCTCTGGATTCACACGTCCGAGAAAAAAACAACAACACTTTCTGATGGCACCGAACACATTGGTAAATGAATCAAAAGAACTACATTAAAAAAAATCTATTGACAACTAAGGATTGAAATGATACTGCAAGCGAAATAATACACTGCGCGCTTGTGTATTCGCTCTCATTTCAGCTGTTATTTAAAGACGCCTTCCTTTCAGAATATTTTTTTTTTCTTTCAAATTCCAAAAAAGCTTTTTGTGACTAAACGAAGAATTGAAACTAATGGATATCTGTGTTTTTGTTCTGTGAATGCCAGAATGACCTTAGTTAACAAAAGCCCGGGCGGAAGGAAGGACGTCAAAACAGAATTCAGATATTGGACGAACATGGTTGGTCGGCATACATTTTGTTCATGTGTTTTTGTCCGGATGAGCATGCGCACAACCCGATCAATACTTTAAACAGGTGACACAGAAATACATTTAAAAATGATTATATATGATTAACTGGAATTAAATTTTTATTTTTGAATTAATTAATAGAACAAATATTGGATTCTCTATTTCCTATTTCAATACTTTTTTTATATTTTTTTAAAACTTTGTAATTATTTTCAATGTGTTGGTCTGCTTCTAATGGTAAAGTTCCAATTTTAGAGACCTGGGGAGTGTGGAGTACCCCTTCATCGCCATTACTATCAGGTCCACTTTGACCAGGAGTAGTAGTGCCTGTTAGGGTCCCATCTATGGGTTAAATAGAAAAAACTGAGTTTTAAAAAAGTGTAAAAAAACTGAGTTTAATATCCATCAAGAAAGAACAAAACAAAACGTCTATGGAATAGAATAACTCAACAAGTATGACATGCCGTAAATTCCAACCAACCAACCAATGTGCTGGTTTATCGGTTTACGAGTTAGGCTTTGTGTTACATCATATGTTCTAGTAAATATCTCCCTTTCTAAGAATTGTATCATAACTGGCGTTAGTATACAACAGGCATGTCATACATGGTATTTAACTCGTACCCCACTTGTACGGGTTAGGCACAAGGCCCTTATAACGTGGGACGACCTGCAAACCGAAGCTTATGGGTGGTGGGTGAAAAATTGCGTTGATCCCTTCGGCATTCCCCCTCAAGGGGGCGCCTCAGGCACTGGGCAATAAATCCAGCCCTGTCCCTTTAAATCAAGGGGGCATGTATTGCCTGGGGTGACGCCGCCCCCTGGAATAACGCTATTAATTTTTATAGATCCAGGGCCGAAGCCACTGGACCCCCACCACGAAGGCGGGTCTACATGCATTCCTCATCAGGTACATGTGTGGCCCGCACACAGACTGCCCTCACATACGGCATTTTTACAGTACCCTAGATTTAAAAGAAATTTTTTTTCAAAAATTCTTGGGAGAAAACGGTCGTTTACTTTCAATGTGTCAATGTGTTATTAAGAAAGAGAGTCTTTTATCAACGGATTGTCTTTCACCCTTTCCTTTGAGTTGCGGAAGGAGGAGGTAACCTCAGTCAATGAAATTCAGTGAGTATATACTTATGTTTGGTTCTGATTTCAATCAAAACATGGCTATAATTGAATGTGATAATGACACTTGTAGGTTTTATCATTTGAACTCGGTCAGTAATAGTCTTTTTAACAAAAATGTTTTATAGATATGCATTCATTGGCTTTAAGTTGATAATGAAGAAATTAATGAAAGCAATCATCATTTTGTTCTATTAATGTAGAATAAGGATTCAAAGATTTAGTTGTCGTGAGCGGCACTCTTGACAGACATATGTAAATCATGCAACCCTCATGACATATATATGTTATCCATGTAGCCCCAGGGGGCTTCTCAGTTTGACATGCCTGGTTTAATCCATGAGTCCATACGATTTTATTACGAGTAATAACTAGATAGACTACATTACTTAATCTCTCCCCCTCCCCCCTCTCTCTCTCTCTCTCTCTCTCTCTCTCTCTCTCTCTCTCTCTCTCTCTCTCTG
>CM042153.1:39624396-39631896 GCA_023376005.1 Doryteuthis pealeii
TTTAGTAGCCCAGCTTAGATTTGAGCAGTAAAATGGGGAACTGATGATAGATGTGGTGCTCCACAGTCAAAATTATTAATAATAATGATTAACACGGCTTCACCACCCACCCACCCACCCAAAAAGAAAAGATACTATATGGAGTAAATCAGGTGAGAAATTGTATAATTCGATAGCAAGAAAGAAATCCAACAATGTAAATGTATAAAAATGGTGGAAAAATATAAATCTAAGTCGAAAGTTGACATTTTGACGCTATAGCGTTTCGGTTTTTATTCAAACCATCAACGGGATTACTAATCAACAGTTTTCATTTCATATGATTAATAGCCCCGTTGATGGTTTGAATAAAAACCGAAACGCTATAGCGTCAAAAATGCCAACTTTCGACTTAAATTTATGTTTTTTTCACCATTTTTAAATAGTTTGATAACTAAATTTGAATCTTATATGCTGTTTTATAGGTTACCTGCCCCCCCTCTATACTGTAAAAGAATGGTTGCGTATGTCTTACAAATGAGCTCTTAGACAGACAAGACAGGGAGTTAGTATGTATATGAATTCCTGATCGAATAAATATACTATTACCAAGTATTTGATTTTGCCCCTTATTCGCTATTATTCCATATCTCCTACTTTCTCTTTGTGTGTGAGTAATTGGCCGCCTTCACCCATGACACAAAATAAGCAAAGTGGTATTCGTGCCCATACTGGTAAAGTGTTGTCCATAACAGGTAAGGCTTCCAAGGATACGTAGGTGTGGAATTAAATCCGTTCGGGGGATACTTCTTTATTACCATTCGTTTTAAAACCATCTAAATAATCTAACAACATCCTGAAAGGTACCATAGTAAGGAAACAAAATTGCTCTACAAACGTAATTACGTTTTACTTTCTTAGCTGACTGACTTTCAATCGCAAATATTTCCATTTAAATGGAAAATAAATAGTGTAAATTGTGTTTTTCTTTCTGTATAGGCGTCTGTTTCTTTTAGAGATCTCTATCTTTGTCTCTAGATGTTTTTCTTTGTCAATAGACGTCTTTCATTCTCTATAGATCTCTTTCTTTATAGGCCTCTCTCTCTCTCTCTCTCTCTCTCTCTATATATATATATATATATATTATATATATATATAATATTTCTTTCGCAGTAGATCTTATTAATTCTCTATTGATATTTTTACTTTTCAATAGATCTCTTTGTCTCACTATTGAACACTCTCTTTCTCTATAGATCTCTGTCTCTCTGTGTATATCTTTGCTTAGAAGTCGACCTAATTCTTAATATATATATATATATATATATATATATATATATATATATATATCGCCTATAGTTTGAGTGAGGATAGTTGAATGAATACCTTTCCCAGGTGTACTAGCACAATGTGAAACGCAACCAGCCTCGTCCAGGATTTGAACTCGTGTCTCCATGTTCATTTCCTATGACGATGACCATTACACGAAGGGCGCCTCCCAGTAACCGATTTTTAGGATGGGGGACCGATTAAATAGTCTTTATCAGTGTCACTCGCACTTTCATAGACATTATTTATCTGTGATATTGAGCACTCATTACTTATGAATATAGCAATCTATATCATCAATATTATATATATATATATATATATATATATATATATATATTATATATCATAGAAAGGAAGGAAGAACTCAACACCGTAATTCCATAATAAATTTATTTCGACCAAAATTGGGGCCTTTATAAATCTAAGTTGATTTAATATAGCTCCACAAATTCCAGTCTCATCAGATGGGTATCAATTCACTATTTTGGGGAGCTATATTAAATCAACTTAGATTTATATAGGCCCCAATTTTGGTCGAAATAAATTTATTAGGGAATTACGGTGTTGAGTTCTTCCTTCCTTTCTATGATATATATTGCTCTGTATATAATCTAAAAAGTTTATTATACATTGAGCTCTCTTTAGTGATTTAAATATTCGTTGTATTTATACATACTGGGTCATACAATATTAATACAGTGTATCTTAGAAATCACATATAGAATCATCCCTTACTACCAAGTTTTGGATAAATCTCATATATATATATATATATATATATATATATATATATATATATATATATATATATATATATATATGAAGATAGAGGTATAAACTGTTTAGGCAACATCTAGATACTACTCAAAAGTCCCCAGGGATGGTTGCTAGGGACGCTATTCATTTCAAAGAAGGTTGCTAAAGTTGCTATTTATAGTTGCTTAAATCGCATTAAGAAAGTTTGCTATGGACGTTATGTATTGTTGCTATTGAAGGTTGCTGCTGACGCTATTTACGGTTGCTAGGGGCAGACTTTTTTTTTGTTGTTGCTAAGGACAGTTGCTAAAGGACGGACGATATATATTTGTTGCTAAGGGAAGGTGCTACGGACAGTATTCCTTTGTGGTTAAGGACGGTTGCTATGGAAGTTATTTATTGTGGTTAATGGACGGTATTTGTTTTTTTCTGTTCCAAAGGGACGCTATATATTATTGTTAAATAAGGTTTCTTGGGGCGTTATTTACGGTTGCTAAATAAATAGCGTCTGTCTTAGCAACTCTTCTTAGCAACAATAAATAGCACCCGTTATTAGCAACAATGAATAGCGTTCATACTACACTTTCTCAGCAACAATAAATAGCGTTTGTAGCAACCGTTCTTAGTAACAATAGATAGCGTTCTAGGCAACCGTAAATTGGGTCAATAGCAACCTCCCTCTGCAACAATACGCAGCATCCCTAGCAATTCATTTTGACAATAAACAAATAGAGATAGCGATATCGTCACTAGCAACCGTTCTTAGCTACCATAAATATTGTCCATAGCAACAATAAATAGTATTCATTGTTGCTAAGGAATAATGAATAACATCCCTACCAACAGCCCTTAACTAGCATAAATAACGTCCATATCAACCTTCCTTAGCAACAATAAACTATGTCCCTTGCTACTGTAAATAGCCTGTAAAGTTTTTAAGTGCCATTCTTGGGCAGTTAAAATAGGGCTTAAAGAAAGTCCTATGTTATGGAATCCTTTGGTGATCCTTTCGTAATCGTTTAAGTCCTATCCTGCGTATTGGTAAAGGTCCAGTGATTTAATCCTATGTCCGTCGTCAAAGAGCACTGCAGTAATTATGACCAGTAGGGTGGGGGTTAAGTATTGTATCAGCCTCGGAGTACTGTCAGTGATTGGCCAAGGGATAGATCCATGGTCTCGTCTAGTATATAAGTATGGGCGAGGATCTAGCACACACCTTTTATCACGAAATATTAAACATAGCCTTCTAACAACCTTTCGCAACAACAATAAAGAGCGTCCTTAGCAACCTTGTTTAGGGTCCTTATTTATTGTTGTTAAACGACAATATATAACGTCCTTTAGCAACCATGAATAGTGTTCCTAGCAACCATTCTTATCTAAGTAGCGTATTCTTTCGACCTTCCTTGGATATCGTAAAAGAAAAATGAATAAATAATGATAGCATACCTAATAAATATATATTAGATCGTATTCTGGACCATCACTCCCTTTCACCTTTGTACTTTTCTTACTAAAGTGTCCACAGTTTATTTTATGCCTGGCGCAGTGTCTAACGTGCTGGATTGCAATATTGTAGAGAAAGTGTCCCATGGTTGAAAGTGTTTGTGTAAAAAAAATAAATAAAGGAAAGAAAATGTTGAATGGATAAAAAAGCGGTTATCATCAGGGCATGATGTTAGATATTTTTCCAAATATAAAACATCTTGCCATGATGATGACCGCTTTTTTGTATACTTAATTTTTTTAATATTATTATTATTATTATTATTATTATTATTATTATCATTTCATTTTGAATCTAACATAATAATAAATAGAATACAATGTGTACAAGGACAAACACTCAGTCGAAACACGTGTCAGCACTCCAATAAATAATTTTTATCCATTCATTTTCTTTCCTTTATTTATTTTTTCAACACACACGCGCGCGCGCACGCACGCACGCACACACACACACACACACACACACACACATATCTATATATATAAAAGACAGTTTGGTATGTACGTGTCGACCTATAACTCTAAATTATCAAAAGAGACGTCACTCAGATTCGAAATCTTGCATACACCTTAATATCCTTCTAACTAAGAAACACGCCAAATTTGGTTATTGATTTTTCTGATTAAGGGATGTAATTAATTAAACAAAAATCAAACGATTTTCAAAAAACATCATATAGCTGCTGCTGCATCAGCAGGAGCTTGCCTGCTGGCTATATCAGCTAATTGCCAGTTATATCAGCACTCCTTGGTGTTCCTAAAAATGTTTTCGTCTGGTCATGGACCAGGTACTTTTACTAATATATATATATATATATATATATATATATATATATATATATAAGGTGAATAAAGAGTGGTAAAACAATCAGGTATATTTCTGTTTTGTTATTTATTTTTTAATTGTTCTTAAATGGTTTTGACGTTAGGTCATCATTAGGAGACTTTCTTGTGAAAGAAATTGTTTTTCGTAAGTTTTAAAAAGATCTAAGTGTTTGACAAACCACAAAAATTCGGACTGAAAAATGTATTAGAAGTGGCGAGTCCATCTCTTCAGTGAAAAACATTTTTTATTTGAATTCGTTTGAAATTTTATTGCATGTACGTGATGAAATTTTTGAAAATTTTGCATATTTCTCTCTCTCCATCTCTTTCTCTCTCTCTCTCTCTCTCTCTCTATATATATATATATATATATATATATATATATATATATATATATATATATATATATTGTAAGATTTCTAAGAAACGTTTGACCTAATTTGAATTTAGCAAGAGCCAAGGTGTTGCCCCGGCTAGCGGTTCATGAAACGTAACATATAAATACGTTTCATAACTCTCTCTCTCTCTCTCTCTCTCTCTCTCTCTCTCTCTCTCTCTCTCTCTCTCTCTCTCTCTAACGTATATAACGAGGAGGTAATCAAGATATACAAAGAGAGGGTGAAAATCATAGGCAGAATGTCAAGTAAGAGACAGGTTTTTGATTTAATTGCAAATTGCGACAAATTAGAATCAATAAAAATGGATTTTTTCAAACATAAGTCAATCCTAAAACTAAGGACTATTTTGGTAAACTTTTGTGTAATCAAACAAAACAGTAAAGCCTTTAGAAGACAAAGATTTATTCGCCGAGCTTTAGTATTATAATATATGATAATAAAGCAATATATATATATATATATAGTTTAGAATTTATGAAAAGAATTATCTCATTTTTTCATAAATTTTAAGTTAGAAGCATAATCGAAGATTTATACCGTAATATATATATATTATATATATATATATATATATATATATATATATATATATATATATATATATATAGAGAGAGAGAGAGAGAGAGAGAGAGAGAGAAGGGAGAAATATATATATATATGTATATATATATTCTCTCTCACTTCATGTATATATATATGTTCTCTCTTTCTCTTCATATATATATATATATATATATATATATATATATTGATAGAGAGAGAGGGGGAGTCAAAATGCTAGGAACGTTTGCACATTAAGAACATTCATTACCCCATCCCCTTGATTTTAATCAAACAACAGTTTTAAAAAATAGTTTTATCTTTTAATTCTTTTTTTAAAGATGCCTTCATCTTCTTTAAATTGCTTTCGGATATGTGTTTATTTTGAAACTAAGTCTATTTGTTATCTGTGTTTTGAACAAATGATTCCAGTTAGGTGTCTATGGTTTGCTTTGTCGCCATCAACAATCAGTTTTGTAATTCTATTTGCTTCGGTGTCTGTTTTATTTTCTTACGGTGAATCATTTCAAAATTCCTCATTATATTTATACAAACATTGATGCGTTAATCAAAAGATCCATTTGCTGAAACAGTAAACATTTGATTGCTTTTTGAAAAAACGACGGTAGTGTAGTTATATAAGGAGGTTTGTGGGAGCGCGTGGTGTAATGGTTAAAGTCATGGGAAATGGACTCGTCGCCCCGAGTTCAAATCCTGGATGTGGTAATTGCATTTCACTTAGCGCTAATACCCTTGGGAAAGGTATGAATCCTACTCTCCCTCCAGCTATGGATAAATAGTAGTGCAGACTGTGCTCTTTAACCTTGGTTAGGCAACCGGTCTAGGAGAAGCAAAACTCTGAATTCAAACATGTTGAACTTCGCTTAAGAAATTGACCATGTGTCACATACTGCTCGTGCGGAGGGGTTGGTGTATATATATATATATATATATATATATATATATATATATATATAAGGAGGTTTGGGGGGTTGTTTTGTTTTACGGCATATCACCCTCGTTGGGTAATTTAATGCCGGCAAAGTTTTGAAAGATTCGTAGCGATAGTTTGGAAGAAAAAAATTTAAACTCAATTTTTTTATAAGCAAATATCAATTTAACCCATAGATGGGGCCATAACAGGTACCACCACTTCGGGTCAGAGTGGATCTGGGAGTAATGGAGATCAAGGGGTTCTTCACAATCCTCAGAGCTCTAAATTGAAACCTCACCATTAGATGCAGTTTAATGCCATACCCAAGACACTAAGACCCTCAACCACTGTCTTATAGCGCATATAGGAAAAATAGGGTTGGGGTTTCCACAAGGGCAATAGGGTTGGGACAATAATATAGGTGCGTAGTGATATAAGGATTGGTTTTTGGTTGGTTGGTTGGTTGGATTTTACGGCATATCAACCCTTTTATACGGAAGACGTTCTGTTGGGTATTCATTTTTTTCCAATCTCAGTTTATTTTAAACACTTAAGAAAAACTCTTGAGTTGGGACAATCATATAAGTGCTAGGGCTTGACGTGATCAGCCGTTTGGTCTAAGGTGGCCTCTTCGACTTCCCGTCTAGCATAAGTTATGGCCAAAGTGGAGTGTTGCTGCTCAGCCACCAGGATTTTGTCCTTAATCATTAGGGACCGTCAACAACGACTCAAAGGTGCCTCCATTGGGCGAAGGTCTTACCCCCTCTGCAGCGTATTCTATAGCCCAAGCCGAAAGGGGGTGGTATAATGGTTTGATTAAACCAAATATTGTGTATATAACAATAAAGATGAGGAAAACAGTCCGAAAACTCCAAATAATACATATTTTTTAATGTTAAGTGAGACAATAACATAAAAGATAAATGTCTCCTTTTTGGGTATTAAAAAAAACTTTCACGTGACCCAAATTCTGTCTGGTGTCTTGGATAATGACTTGTAAAAGAAAGAAAAAAAGAATGCAGACCCCACACGAAATAATTGTGTGCTGGACATAAAAGGATGTCTTACAACATTTGATGGATAATTTTTGTGTGCATCCAAATATTCTTCGGGAATCCAAAATTCCCTTCTCTAGCGATTTAAGTCTTTGTTGATCTCACGAGTGACGACGCATACAAATAGCCTGTTTTCAAGACGCCTAGCCTAAAATAAAATTTAAAAAATTTT
>CM042153.1:39636896-39689508 GCA_023376005.1 Doryteuthis pealeii
GCTGCTGTCCACTCAGCTGACTGCCGATTTGACTCCGGAATGAAGTGGTGGATCCATGTTTCATCTAGTGTCACATATTTATGTAGAAACTCCTTTTTGTTGAGTTGAAACAGTTGCAACAATGCTCTGAATCGTTGACGCGTTGTTATTTTTGATAGACCGTGGGCAAACGCAGCACCCACTTTGAACATAGCTTTCTCATTGACAAATGTTCATGCAAAGTCGTGAATACACTGCTTTCTGATATATTCGACTCCTCTGCTATCTCAGGTAACTTCAATTTACGATTGGCTAAAAGGAGTTTGTGGAGTTTTTTGTGTTTTCCAGGACAACTGCCGAATTTGTGCGACCTGAGCGTTCAGCATCATTTGTGTCTGTACGGTCGTGTTTAAAGTCAGCATACCACCTCTTAACCATTGTTTCCGACGGAAATATTCAGACACGAATCTTTTCATTTTTTGGTCTGAAGAACGCATTGCCGTGAAACTGTCAGTGATCAGGTGTTGACTACCTGCCCATGCTACCTTAACTCATATATATATATATATATATATATATGTATATATATATATATATGTGTGTGTGTGTGTGTGTGTGTGTATTTGGGCAGCATTCTTTCATTTATACATTTGATCTTTTCGAGTTTTCTGGCCAGCTTTTTAATATTTGGGTGGAATTCGTGGATAAGTCCACCAAAGTTCAGTTCCCGATGATGGCACTTCGCAGTGTCGAAAGTACTCGGGAACTGAACTTTGGTGGTCTTATCCACGAATTCCACCCAATATCCACGAATTCCACCCAAATATTAAAAAGTTTGTCAGAAAACTCGAAAAGATCAAAAATAAAATTGTTAAACAGGCGATGTGTCTTTTGTTTAATGCTACATATATATATATATATATATATATATATTATATATATATATATTATATATATATGGATGCGTATGTATATAAGTACCTGTGTGTCTGTGGTATATGTGTCTGTATTTAGATCAAGTGTCAACCTTATAGTCATAAAGTTGAAGACTGGCTTTGCTAAACACAAATTAGAATCAATGATTGTGTAATCCCAGATGAACAGACACGCCAATTCTATATCTCTTCCTTGGGGTTTGTTTAGATGCGACACAAGCAACCTGTGGGGAGATGGACAATTAACCATTCGGAATTTGCTGAAAAACATTGAAAGGAATGGTCATGATACTGCCCCTCTCTCTCTCTCTCTCTCTCTCTCTCTCTCTCTCTCTCTCTCTCTCTCTCCAGGCTTATGACCTTGACATGGTTTAGAAGTCGCTCTTGGAACAAAAACGAATCAAAATTATTCGAGAATGGCATTTTAATAGTTGTGTTTTTACTTATTCATTTATTTTCATTTATTTTTTTCTTTCTTCTTTTTTTCTTTCTTGTTAATTATTTTTTTATCTATTTTTTAAAATTTATTCATCTTTTATTTCTTTTTCAATTTTTTCTTTTCTTTTTCTTTATTTATCTATATATTCAATATAATTATATTTTTCTTTATTTCTTATTTTATTATTATTTTTTCTTTATTTTTTCTTTATTTTTTATTTTTTCTTTCTTTCTTTATTGTTTATTTACTCATTTATCTTTCATTTCTTTTTCAATTTTTTATATTCTTTTTCTTTATTTTCTTTTTATTCATTTATTTATATATTCAATATATTTATATCTTTATTTATTCATTTATTTATTATTATTTTTTTCTCTATTTTTTCTTTCTTTCTTTATTACTTATTTATTCATTTATCCATTATTTATTTTTCAATTTTTTAATTTCTTTATTTTCTTCTTTCTTGCTTTCTTTCTTTTATTCATTTGTATTATTTCTTTTCTTTATTTTTCTTTATTTCTTTTTCTTTATTTTATTTCATTCATTTCTTTTTCTTTTTCTTTAATGCAAAATGTAGCTGAAGTTTCAAGTCAGAATCGAATAACACATTACATTAAATAAATTGCCACCCATAAAAGATAAACTATTTTTAAATATAAAAAAATGTCATTTTCTTTATCATTGTTCGTACAAATCATTAATACTTGTAATCTTGCAAAACCATAGAATTATTTGCATGATTAAACGTGGCTCTCTTTATCATTCTTTCATCTTATTCCATCGCTTTCTGTTGCATCTCTTAGGTCGATATTCAACGATTGTCTAGGTTCTTTTTTTAAAGTATGGTAAAAATAAGGACAATGCATCAACAAATTATTCCATCTTATTATTTATTATTAACTAGAAGCGGCTACCCAGCGTCAACTGGGTAGGGGGACAACAATGGTGTATTGATTTGTTTACTTTTAAGATTTACAAATGCTGTACATTTTTAAGTAAAATTTCAATGCTATTTCTATATATATATTTTAATTTCAATGCTATTTCTATATATATATTTTAATTTCAATGCTATTTCTATGTATATTTTAATTTCAATGTTATTTCTATGTATATTTCAATTTCAATGCTATTTCGTTGTATGTTTCAATGCTATTTCTATGTATATTTTAATTTTAATGCTATTTTTATGTATATTTCAATTTCAATGCTATTTCTATGTATATTTAAATTTTAATGCTATTTCTATGTATATTTAAATTGCAATGCTATTTCAAATGTATATTTTAATTTCAATGCTATTTCTATGTATATTTCAATTTCAATGCTATTTTTATGTATATTTCAATTTTGAAATATCTTCGAATATAAATCAAATCATCATCATTTTTTCCAGAGTTTTATCTGTACATACATACATGCATATATAATTAATGCATATTTCCTTCTTTATAATAAAAACGGAAATGTCCATTATTTCGCTGGGGTGACGACACTCATAAAAAATTAAAATTCGGCGGATAAGCAACAGCAGATAATCAGAATCTACAATTATGCATTTCATCTTGGACGATTTGGACGGTCTCGTTTTTAACGAGAGGTTGTTGCCAGATGATAACGGTCGTACTAATAAGTATTAATATATAGATGGAAAATTCTCTAAGAACTTTTCGAATTGCTGAATCGGTAAAGTCATTTATGGAGAGACATCTCCGTTATTGGAGCCGAATTCTTTTGGGAAAGATCACAAGCATTTTTAGCCGCCAGTGACGGTGAGTAAATCGTCTACAGAGAAAGATGAGATTCAGAAGCGGCCAAGCTCTTTGCAGTGAAATTCATCCGTTTCCCCGAACGATCGCTGCATAAATTAGTTGATTGTTATGCCGGAGTCAACCTCAACCCTATTATCTTGTTTTTAGTTTATATTTTTTTTATTTTTTTTTTAGCCCGCATCAGAAATGACACTGCATTTCAGATTCATAGGTATTCTTTTATCAAAAATAATCAACAAAAAATACGCTTAGATTTTAGAAATTCTCTACCTTGTGTTGTAAGTTGTAAAATGCAAATGGCTTCCTAAAAAAGAAGTTTAGCCTCGTTCTGAACTGATAGTTATTTTATAGCCAACTAAACAGAAGAAAAGTCCATTCTTTATATATGGAACAAAAAGGGGTGTCTAGAAATGATATTCTCCCACACCGAAGATATATATATATATATATATATATATATATATATACAATACAATACAATACAATACAATACAATATAAACAAATATAATATAAACAATACATATAAACAAATCACTGTGTGGGTGTTTATTGTGTGTATGAACCCTCATGCGTCGAGAATCGACGAGAGAGTCCATGATATATATATATTATATATATATATATATATATATATATATATATATATATATATAAAGTTTCTTCAGTGTGGCTAGATATTTTGTGAGCTACCTACACCCAGGATAGAACTTCCATCGATTCAGCATCAGTCGGACAGTTTAACTGCTCGGTTATCGTCACCCACTGAATGCGAAGGGGATTTTAACTGTTTTAATACACACATCTGTATGTATGTAAAGACCGCCATAGAGTGCTCCATCCCTTATATATATATATATATATATATATATATATATATATGTGTGTGTGTGTGTGTGTGTGTGTGTGTGTGTGTGTGTGTGTGTGTGTGTGTGGTGATAATGCATACTTGTGTAGATGGGGGCAAAATGGGCTTCCCACCACGTAATAAAATTCCTCTTGGAAGCCTCTCTGACCCGAGAGCACGCAATGCTTATATGAAAAGTAGAGCATGTTTCAAGGTTTTATTTTTCAGACCCCCCCCCACCAGGCCTTATCAAGTAGAGCATGCTGCAAGGCTGCTGGGAAAACAAGTGCTTTTTTTTTTTTTTTTTTTGTTTTCTTGTTTTTTTGGGGTTTTTTTGCTTTTTTAACTCAGATATTAGATTTTAGATAAGATATTAGATTTCATCAAAAGTTGCCTGTTTTTCATCTGGTAAAAAATGGGGGCAAAAATATAGGGCGTCTACAAAAGAAGCTCAAAAACCTATTTAATATATTGGCACTCAGGGTACACAGAAATAATGTGTATTTCTTTTTAAAGAAAAATAATTTTATTTTAGATAAGTTTATTTATGAAATTTACAGTCATTGTAAGTAAAGTCGTCGGGGGGCCTAAAGTCGGTATCAGCCAATCAGCGAGGGAGTCTATCTCATTTTCACTAGTGCTAGACCAAGGAGATTGTTTCTTGACTCAGAGGTGAAGTGCGACACCTACCATCAGCTCCTTATTTTACCTCATAGATCCCTGTGCTACTCATATACTTAGTTGGCGAGGACCGGTATCGAACTAGGAACCTTGCGGCTTTAGCTCAGTCGGTAGAGCGTTCGGCTAGAAACCACAAGGTTCCTGGTTCGATGGCGCTCCACCTCAGACGCAAAAAATAATCTCCTTGGTCTAGCGCTAGTGAAAAAGGGATAGACTCCCTCGCTGATTGGCCTATATCGACTTTAGACCACCCCGACGACTTTACTTTTACTTACTTACAATCATTTTATAGTAAGCCTCTTCTCATTTGAGTGCCACATTCTTGGTGCTTTATATCATACTATGATGCCAATTTAGCCCAGTCGATAGGGCATCCGCCTAGGAACCATTAGGTTCCTGGTTCGATACCGACCCTCGCCAACTCAGCGCAAGAGTAGCCCAGCTCGGATCTGTGTGGTAGATTGCTGTAAATTTACGAGCTGTCACTCGGTCGATTTTTTTCTCTGGGTTGAGAGGTAAAATTTGTTTTACGAGCGTGCTTCAGATACGCTTATGTTAATTAGTTCACTAAAAATATTTGTTTCCAAATTTATTACACCAAAGAAAAATATTATTTATAGAAAAATTAACATTCAAACATAAAACATATTACAATATAAATTTCATTGCATTCTATTTAGTATATGATAGGAATATTTGAAGACATACAAATATGTGTAAATTATTTGTATTAGATAAGAGAGAGAGAGAGAGAGAGAGAGGAGAGAGGGGGAGAGAGAGAGAGAGAGAGAGAGAGAGAGGAATCCGTGCTGTATTAGCACCTTCTTCACTACAGATTTCCCCTCCTCATCACTGGAATAATCACTATTATCTCATCGGTCCCATGAAAGAGGGTTTGAGCGGCAAACATTATTCCAGTGATGAGGAAGTGAAATTTGTTGTGAAGTGGCTCAAAGAACAGTCAACAGAATTTTACAGGGCGGGGATACATGCTCTCATTCGAAGCTGGAACTTTTCTATTGTGAGAAACGGTGACTATGTGGAGAAGTTGGGATGGGATCCACAGAGGACCAGCTTCATTTTGATGTATGATACATGTTCCTGTGTTGGTAATTATACCTGTCCTAAAGAAAATGGCATTACTTTTTTGTGTTCATATAATCGACCATTGTTAGTGATTTTCATCAGGTACCTCACACTTTTGGCCTTGTGCCAAACTCCTTTTTGGCTTAGTAAACAATAACCAGAACAAAAAAAGCGCCGGTCGTGATTTCTGTGTAGAAATACCTGAGCATTGTGAAGAATATGGTTCGGTTTGGTTAGTTGGGTTTTACGGCATGTCAACCCCTTGGGTTATTTTATGCCGAATACTTTTATTGCTAATAAAAATGTTTAATGCTGACAAAGTTTTGAAATAATTTCATTTTTAAATGGATAATACAATTTTGTTTATAAACTTATGTTTTTCTATTTAACCCATAGATGGGACCCTAACAGGTACTATCACTCCGGGTCAGAGTGGGGTGCTCCTCATTCCCCAAACCTCCAAAACTGGAACCTCACCATCAGATAGAGTTTAATGTCATTCCCAGGTCATGTAGACCCTCAATCACCGCCTTCTAGCACCCATATGATAAAAAGGGGTTGGGGCTTGCCATAAGGGCAATGGGGTTGGGAAAATCATATAGATGCTAGGGCTTGACGACCAGCCGATTGATCGGAAGGGGCCTCTCCAACCGCCCGTCTAGCCCAAGATAGGGCTAAAGTGGAGTATTGCAAGTCATGAACTGCTCATCCACCTGGGTTCTATCCTTAAGCATCACGGGTCGCCGCCCACGGCCAACAGGTGGCCCCATTGGGGGAGTCTTACCCCTCTGCAGAGGTGCATTCTAACGCCCCACGGACTGGGCGGTGAAGAATATGAGTTCATGATTTATTTTAGCTTTTTATGAATGTTTCTAGAGATATATTCTTCCCATCACTAGTTTTGAACTCTTTAGCCAATTTTGTGTTGGGTTTCGTTTCTGTCTATGGGATAAAATGTTATCCGTTGGTCATTTACTTCTTACTAGTCGAGCAGAAATGTTTTAAACAGTTTGATTTCGCAGGTTGGATCATTACTATACTCGGATACACTGGAAACACCCGAGGAAGACCGGAGGATACATCGGCCGAAACGTTGTATTAATAAATATCACACTAAAGACGAGGACAATAGTCCGAAAAATCAAAATTATTCACATCAAGCCTCATCTAAAAAAAATACTGACATCTAAGCCAGTTATTGCTCTGAATTTTTTAGATGAGGCTTAATGATTAGAAGGTTCCCGAGTCCGAGAAGGTTCCCGAACCCAACAAGAAATGCCTGAAGAAGGCCGGAGGGCACATCGACCAAAACGTTGTACAGATAACAATGAAGATGAGGACAATAGTCCGAATAATACAAATAATGCTAAGCATCCAGTTATTTCAAATCACTTTTTTTTCTTTTTTTTTTTTTTTTGGTGGTATTATTTATAATATAGAATTTCTGTCTCTCTTCCGTTTATCTCTCAGACTTTAAAAAAAACTTCCTTTAAATATTTATAAAAACCGTACTCACTTGACATTCGAGAAAAGCTGCCGACGCAGATAAAATTCCTAACTACCTGGGTCTACATTTGTCTTACCTACCGTTTCCAAGTCTGTAATCTCAATGCTTCCTTGCTGTCTAAGTTGGAATCTGCCTGGATTTATTCTCTCAGAGAAAACTTGTCCGAAATTGATTCCAACGAGGGGATATATCACCATCAACAATGCCGAGGCAACCAAAGAATCTGGCGACCGATGATGACAACATGGCGTTTCAAGTTTAGCAACAGTGACATATTCAAGAATACAGACTCTGAACTGATCTAAAATTCATTGCGTATATCACAAGACACCCCTTATTCGATCCCTGCGATCTAATCAGAAACCATATTGTCCAAGATCACTAGAAAGGTATATGAAAATTTGGCTGTACCTTGCAAATTACAAAGAGGAATACAGGATAAAGAGTCCTGCTCATAGCAGTAGGTGGTTCCTAGGCACCCAAATTATGGTGATGATGACCACAACCGAACATAGGTGGATTTTCGAATCAGCACCAATAAACATCTATATCTGAGAATATTACCCTGGTGAGTATAAAGTTTTACAATATTTTGGTAATGTGAAGTACGATTTTATTTATTAACGATTTATCTATGAAAATCTGAGTTAGATTTGCCCAAAACACCCATATTATTTATGTATTTAAAATCCTGCAATGTGTCTTATATATCGCTAAGAGATAAAGGTTTATATAATACATGGTGTGGTTAATTTGCATATTGGTTTTGAAATAAGTGTAATCGTTTTATGTACGTACTTATTTAATTTCGCTAGTTATTCTAATTTGATATATTTCATTACATTAAAACTTGAATACTTACATCCGGAGGGCACATATTTTCGCTAGTGTATATAAAATGCAATTGAAAATAATTCAACCAGATGATGGTTTTCACTCGACTAATGCACATACCATTTTACCAATACAGTTTTCACCGCTTCTCTTGTGGCATATCAATTACTTTGAAAACTTTTTTTTTAAACTTTAAAAAGACATTTTTCACAAAAAAAAAACATTTTTCTCTTGACGATGACCTATGGTCGAAATTAATTGGGAACAATCAATCAATCAATCTCTCTCTCTCCTCTCTCTCTCTCTCTCTCTCTCTCTCTCTCTCTCTCTCTCTCTCTCCATATATATATATTATAAAATGGGTACAAGAGATAACCTACTCGAGTTTCACCATAAGAGTAATCGTTACCATTGTAATTGTACCCATTTTATAATAAATTTGCCCTACTTAGTATTGAGCACTTTGTATTTGTTATAACGCTGACTTACCCCCCCCCCTGAATTCCACACTTACTAAGCATTGTGACCAAATTCACCGGTAAGTCAACTTTTCCTTTATATATATATATATATATATATATATATATATATATATTGTGATTGCCATTTCTTCACAGAAGAAGACTTCTACACAGTTGTGAGCACGCAAATGGCTCCAGCTTTGCTTTTACACGTCCTGTCGAATAAAATACTCGTGAGACACCCAACTCTCATTTGTACACACACATGTTTTTCACGTGGTCGTCTGTCACCATGGGACCGCCTATGACTCAAGAGACCAACCCGTGACAGGCAAGCCCTGCCACACATGCTACATATATGGTTAGGCTTGAAGGTAGGAAATGTATCCAAGACCTCAGTCTTGTGCCCCTTTCGTAGAGCCCGCTTCAGGATGAAGAGCTTGAGCTGCATTGCTTCAAACCTTATACATCATCTATAAACGAGTTCTTCTATGCCGAACGATTCGTAGCCGTCCTTTCCCAATCCTTAAAATTTATGCCAAGAGCCTTTGGATTATATATATATATATATATATATATATGGACTCTCCTGTCGATTTTCGACGTATGAGGGTTCATACACACAATGAACTCCCACACAGGGATTTGTTTATAGTGGTGAAGGCTTGTGTTGGACCATCCACACTTTTTGGCACAGTCGATAGGAAAGAATTGGTGCATCAAAGGTTGCCACAAACCCAATCAACGACCGACCTCAGGAATTTTGAATTCAGAGTTATCCCTCTCCTAGACTGGTTACCTACCCAAGGCTGAAGAGCCCAGTCTACCCTACTATTTAACCCATAGCTGGAGGGAGAATATATGGATTCATACCTTTCCCAAGGGTATATATATATATATATATATATATATATATATATGTGGATAATATGGGCACTATGGTTCCGGTTTAGCTCAGTCGGTAGAGCGTTCGGCTAGAAACCACAAGGTTCTTAGTTCGATACCGGTCCTCGCCAACTCAGCATATGAGTAGCCCAGGGATCTGTGCGGTAAAGTAAGGAGCTGACAGAAACTGTCCAACGCAAAAACAATCCCTTGGTCTAGCGCTAGTGAAAAGGGGATAGACTCCCTCGCTGATTGGCTAATACCGACTTTAGGCCGCCCCGACGACTTTATTTCTAAGCAGATAGTGCTCAATATCATTGATAGAGCGTTTATATTTGAGTTAACGTTGCGTGGACATGGAGTCAACACTGATAGTTTCTCGCTTATGCGATCTTCAAACCGGTCTGAAGATTGCATAGGTGAGAAACTGTCAGTAACCAGGTGTTGACTCCATGTCCACGCTATCTTAACAAAAAAAATATTTATATATACGAAGTGTGTTAAAAAGTATTGAAACTGGATCAGTATATAGCAAGGCAGAAAAATGAATTGTGGATGAAACATCCATTATATACACGTATGTGTGTGTATGTAGTGCGTGTGTAAGAGAGAGAGAGAGAGAGAGAGAGAGAGAGAGAGAGAGAGAGTCTGTGTGAGTGTGAGAGAGAGAGGGGGACAGAGTGTGGATGGAGATGAAAGTGATGGAATTTATCAATCTAACGTTCAAAGATTACTGTCCCTCCATATCTATGTTAGGATCTAAGGTCATCTCATCCATATGTAAGTGTATACTAGTCTATATATATATATATATATATATATATATATATGTACTTACGGTGGCGATAAAGGAGATTTAAAGTCAATTAATTAGTTCAAACTGAAAGACGTAATCGATCCAATATGTTTCGAAATCGGACCAGTATCACTGACAATCCATCAGACACTTCCAATCTGAATCTATACCCCCCCCCCGCCGTCACAATGGCGACCCCACTTACAACCCCCACCCCCAACCATTTATCCTAACTCATTTCTGATGGAGATTTAGACTAGTCGTAGGTTCCATGGACAAACAAATCAAGAAAATCGATCTAGAATCTTTTAGTTCTCTTCTTCATTCGACTAATTAATTGAATATTTATTAAAATGAACTGATTTTGTATGTATAATAACGAAAACGGAACACCATAGCGAGGTACTTGATGGCGAAATACTGTTTGTTAAAACGCACTTAGAGCCAAAAAAAGATTTTCAGTCTAAATTCCATCTTTATAATAATAATAATAATAATAATAATAATAATAATATGGAATTCGGAATTGAAAAATGTGTCCAGTTAGTGATGAAAAAGGGGAAAAGAAAATTAATGAACGAAATACAACAACCAAATCAGGACACTATGAAAATACTTGAAGAAAATGAAAGTTACAAGTACTTAGGAATTTTAGAAGTAAACACCATCAATCAAACAGAGATGAAAGAAAAAGTTTTTTTTAAAAAAAGAATACCCCAGGAGAACAAGAAAAATCATAGAAACCAAGCTCTGTAGCAGAAATATCACCGAGAGAATAAATACCTGGGCCGTCCCCATTATAAGTTACTCTGGACCATTCTTAAAATGGACAAAAGAGGAACTCAGACAAATTGACCCAAAGACAATGATGATGCACAAGGTTTTAGACAACTGACATAGGCTAAATGTATCAAGAAAGTGTGTGGGGGGAAGAGATCTTGCCAACATAGAGGATTGCGTAGATGCCACAATCCAAGGATTCGAAGAATACATAAAAAAGAGCAAAGAAAGATGAATTACAGCAATCAATAATAACAGCTGCAAAATATGGACAAGCAGAAAAATAACAAACCCAAGAAAACAGAAATGATAATTCTAACGACAAATTGGCGAGGTTGCACAGGAACAGACCTGAACATGGGTAAGAAGAAGAAACCTCAAGAGAGAAACTGAGTCACTCATAATTGCTGCACAAAACACACGCCATAAGAACAAATTATATCAAAGCAAAAATTGATAAGACACAACAGCAAATGTAGTATGTGTGATGACAGAGACGGGACAATGTATTAAGCAAATGCAATAAACTAGCACAATGAAAATACAATATTAGGCACAGCTCGGTTGGAAAGGTAATTCACTGGGAATTGTGCAAAAACTAAATTTTGACCATACAACAAAATGGTATATCCATAAACCAAAATCTGTTCTTGAGAATGGAACACATAAAATTATCTGGGACTTTGAAATAAAGACGGATCGCTTTATCCTAGCCAGAAGACCAGTATTGATTAACAAGAAAAACAGAAATTATCAACTGATAAATTTTACAGTTCCTGCAGATCACAGGGTGAAGATGAAAGGAAACAAAACGATAGACAAATACCTGGACCTTGCTAGAGAATTGGAAAAGTTGTTGAATATGAGGATAAAAGTGATACCAATTGAAGTTGGCACACTTGGAACAGCCCTCAAAAGTTTAGAAAACAGACTCAAGGAACTGGAAATCAAAGGAAGAATTGAGACCATCCAGACAACCGCATTGTTAAGATCAGCAAGCATACTCAGAAGAATCCTGGAAACCTGAGTAGACTTGTTGTCCCCCGGACTCCAGTAAAAGATCATCAGCTAACGCTGGTGGGAAAAAACTCATAAGAAGTGGAATAATTAAAAGAACTGGGTCACACCCAAATCTCGCGTTTCACCGTGATTAATCTCGTTTTGATCTCGAATCATCTGTGAGATGGGTTGAACCACAAATGCCGACTTGACAACTGACCAGATGATGCACAAATTCTCTGATTAGTAGTCACGTGGGGTATCAATTCTAACGTCGATGCTGCATTTCTGTAACAGAATTAGAATAGTCAACTTTTTTCGCTTATCAGGGTCCCTTTTAATATCACATAAGCAGATTTGGTAACCATGACTAACTTAGGAACTATTTGCGTCTAATTTAATACGTAACCAAACACCTATATATATATATATATATATATATATATATATATATATATATATGTGTGTGTGTGTGTGTGTGCGTGTGTGTAAATTAAGGTAATGTGGACATGAAAGCAGCGGTGGTTTATCGCCCATGCGATGTTTGGTTTGAAAATTGCATTGGCGAGAAACTGTCAGTTACCAAGCGCCGTTGACTTCATGTCATTACTAACCTGAGATATATGTGATCTATCAATGATACTGAATACTCTTTACTTACAAATATACCAAACTAACATATATATATATAAATATATATATATATATATATATACCAAACTTGTTGGTAAATCCTCGCGGTAAGAAAAAACCCAACATATAGTTTGATTGTAAAAATATACTACCAAACATCACCCGGCGAGAAAAAAATTTTTGGAAAAAAGAAAAGACCAAGATAATCGTACCAACCAAAAATAATCTATTGGTACAATATTTGGCCAAAAGAAAAAAACAATTTATATGTATATATATATATATATAATATATATATATATATATATATATATATATATATTCATACAAAACCGCCAGGAAACTAAAGCTAATAAGTAAAAAGTGCTCAATACCTAAGTAGAGCAAATAATAAAGATAAATCTAATGAGTCAGATAAACCTACTAAAAGTTTTGATTAATGCTCTTCAGGGCTAAGATCCGACTCCCTGAAGGGCATTAAGCGAATCTTTTAGTAGGTTTATCTGGCTCATTAGATTTATCTTTATATATATATATATATATATATATATATATATATATATATATATATATATAGCAGAAGTACCGGGTCCATGAACGAACGTCAAGAAAAATGGAATCGATATGCCGTGTTCAAATTTCGGAAGAAGCTGTTTGTGTTTCATGTCACAGGAAATGCATATATACATTTCTTCCCTTTCTACCAATTTAATAGTTGGTTAGATAGCATTATAAACGGTTATGTTAGATGTTATTTATTACCAAACTCCAAAGCACTGAATATCTGTCGGTGGGGGTAAGAATCTATTGACTGTATCTCCTACTGAGGGGTAAGGCCATCCTCCCCCCCCCAAAAAAAAATAGGGGTACCTGGTATGACATAAATTGCAACTGATGCTGAGGTATCAGTTCTTAATCTGTTCAACGTTTATTCATCTTTTATTTGCTGACTTCTTGAAGTCTATGAATGGCTTTATGAACTCTTCACAAAGGATTATCATTAAATTAGAAGCGGCTTCCCGGCATTGTCTAGGTAGTGGGGAAGGTAAAAAAAAAATTAGTCTCACAAATCCATTATTATTGAATCGCGAGTTGGATCCTCGTGGTATGCCCCATTAAAATCCCTATGTAAAAACAAAAGACAGCAGCTACTCTGGAAATAAGAAATTAATGTCTACTATTTAAAATATTAAATGCAAAAAAAAAACTATGCTATTATCATTTATATTTTATTTTTTTAAGTATCTTCACTAAAATAAATCAACCCTTCGTTATTTTTGCTCAAAAACCAAGCCCTGGTGATATTTAATGTGTATATATATTTACTTTGTCATTAATTGTATTATTTTCGAAGTTTCCTCCGGACATACACATACACACAACTGCCCTTTATATATGTATAGATGGAAATAATTACTTAAAAAGATATAACATCATAATCGTGTATAGATTATTAGTATTAGATAGAAATACTTGAATCTATATAAATATGTGCAAATTATTTGTATTATATGGGAATACTTTATATAAAAAATCACTCAAATCCACTCAAAAACGATAAACATATCCACAAGAATTTTAACAGAAAATACTGTTGGATGCAGTTTGCATATGACTGGAATAAACTCTTTTTGTTTAATTGGTTCTCTATAAACAAAATGACTTAAGTCTTTCAGCTTCCCTGTCAACATTTTTTTTTACTGTTTTTATAAAATAGACAACAGCTGTGACTATATTCCCTGAGCCATATTTCCTAGTAATCTACATGACCTAGTTTCTGTCTTATGTTTATTATATAGTTTTTGTATATATTAAGATTATTAGCAAATATATGCACCCTCCGGGTGCAAGTATTTTAGTTAAATTTATAATAAAATATGATATTAAATTAGAAAGGCTAATGAAACTGAATAAGAATGTAGATAAAAAGATTTTGAACAGAGGGGGTATGATTGAAAAATAGAACAACTTTGAAACTAACTCTTCCATCATTTTTCCTTACTCACGTCTTTCATTGGTAAATTTTCCTAATTAAACTGTTTAGTTAAAATAGGAAGTAAAGAATAATATTACAGTTATTTCTTCTTGTTAAGGGATTTCTTTTAAGATTTATTGAAGAGAATTTTGCTCATATTCAATAAGATAAAACCAAACAATTAGAAATCAATAATACTAAGCATATATTTATCAAAATCAATTTTTTAAGTTCAATATGCAAATTAGCCTTCCCATTCACACTGTAAACCGCTATTTTGTTGTATATATAAATACAATTGCATGTTATTAATATGTAGATATTGTCAACAGTCTTAATGATGTAAAACAATTTTATTAATAATTGAGGTTTAAATAAAATCATGGAGAATGTGATGTAAATAACAAAGGGAATTGTGACTTGAATAGTAATATAGTTTCGGTTACAGACAGACAAACCCACAATCTCCATTATAATAAGATACTAACGGGACCTATGGATTAACCACAGTACAATAATTTAATTATTACAACGTTTGATGTGTTTACTTAAGAGCTATTGCTAAATACTTCAATATGTAAAAAGTATAAGAATCTTCATTTAGCTTTCTCTCTCGCGTTTTTCTTTTTTTTTTCCTTCTTTTCATCTTTTCATTACGTTCAATTGAAACAGATTAGCGTTATCGTTTCTGCGTCCCAACCCTCCCTCTCTCTATCTTTCCCTTACTCACTTTCTAATATTTTTTCTGTGTAGTTTGTCCTATTTCTTCCCTTTCTTTCTTTATAATGAAATGAAATAGTTCATTATTTAGCTGAGGTGACGACACTCATAAGAAATAAGAATTTGGTTATTAAGCGACACCAGATGATCAGGATTTACATTTCATCTTAGACTATTTGGACGGTCTCGTTTTAACCAGAGGGTTTTTCAAGATGATAATGGTTGGAAGATTAAGGAACAAGTGTATTAATATATAGAAAACAACAACAAAAAGAAAAAATGATGTAGAAAGTACAATCATTTGAATAAAAATGTAGAATCAAATTTTTTTTCCTGACCTCCCTCTTGGCCAGATGAACACAAGGTGTTTTTTTACGTAGGGATTTTTTTAATGCGGCATCCAGGGAGGATTGAACTCGCTATTTAATAGTAATTGATAAACGCGACTAACTGTTGCATAAAGCCGCTGATTGTACTATTCTGCTGGTTCGAAGCTGGATCGGTTGTCTATCCGTGTATAGATGTGGGTAGTTGGGCCAGGGTGGCTTCTCTGTTCTTTCTTCTTGGATCCTTTTAGGTTTTTCATCTCTGTGTCCGTTGTTAGTAAGGAACACAGGACTTGATAATCTTTTCTTTTTTAGACGTCTTTTATTTTGTCTCAAGTTAAAACTGACGTAGAGAAATGGCCTCAGCACCAAACTGCCATTCTGTGTCTGTACCCCAAAACACCCAGCCAAAACTGACTTTCCAAACTAACTTCTATTCCCACATTTGATTCTGGTCAATGAGAGCCGAGGCCAATTAAAAGGTTAAGTTCAGCCAATCACCCATACTGTATTTTTCTACACTACCGTACATAATTCATAGGCTACCTATCAATTATGTCACTAACCATAAAACCACGAAGGATGCGTAATTTTTTTTTTCTACATGATTTTTTGGATTTAAATCACAGAAAATCTTGAACACTCATCGATCAGTGTCGATATTTAAATCATAAAGAAACAAGTTCAAAGGAATATAAATATTGTTACTATTATTATCCTTTTAATGGACTACGTGTCTGCCAATTTAATCCAGCGACCATTATCATTAAAATTTCCCGCCATAATGACAAAATACCATTTCTGGAGGCCAATAGTAAAAAAAATTTTTTTTTTAAATGATCAAATGCTTCCTTAGCACTAGCCACATTTACCCCAATTCTCCCCGAGGGTCGGGTTTTCTCATTGAAGCGTCGGCGTCAATCTGAAAAACTAATTTCAGGAAAATTTTTGAGAAAATAAGAATATTCTGGATCAATAATTTAATGACCTATAATTCTTTTAGCCCCACCCTGGAGCCTCAGACAAAATTTTATTTTATTTTATTTTATTTTGTGGTTTTCTTTTTTCTTGTTGTTTCAAGTTTGGTTAGATTTTTATCCAAAATGTTCTTCTTTCTATCAACGCTTCTTCTTCACTCTCCTCCGCCTTTTTTTTTTACCGCCTCCCTCTCACGTCTTCTTTTACAACTACCAGTCCCTTCCCTTCCCTTTTCTTTCTTTCTCTTTCATTTAATTATTATTTCATTTCACTTTTTGAAGAGCGAAAGATTTTAATAAATCCGACAAAATATGGGTGAGAATAGAGGAAAGTGTGGATATAACAACACAGACAGTTGAATTCAGTTGATATTTCGCCTCATTGTATGAAGCTTTTTCAAACTTTATTCACCCATTTACCTTTTCAATATAAAAGCAAAATGTACAAGCACTTATGTCAATAAGTTTCAAAAAAGCTTCATACAATGAGGCGACATATCAACTGAAATCAACTGTGTTGTTATATCCACACTTTCCTCTATTCTTAACCACTTCACTTTTAATTTTATCTCTCTTCCTGTCCTATCTATTCCACCATTTAACCTAATTTAAGAAGTCTTACAAGAAAAAAAATCAATGAAAAATACTAGGTAGCATATGCGCCCTCCGGGCATAAGTATTTAAGTTTTAATGTAATGAATTATAATAAATTGGAGTGACGAACGAAATTAAATAAGAACGCATATAAAAAAATTACATTTATTCTAATTATATTTTAATTGGTTTCTATATAAAATCATTCATAGGATTGATTTTAATACTTTGTAGAATAAAACAATGATATTAGAGATCAATAACACCAAGTAATTATTTATTAAACCCGGTTTTGTTAAAACCAGTATACAAATTAACCACACCATATATTATGTAAACCTTTATTTCTTAGTTAAATATAAAGCCCATTGCAGGATTTTAAATGTACTATTAACATAGGCTGTTTTGAGGCAAATCTAACTCAGGTTTTCCTAGCGACATTAAGACTTCTATGTAATAATGATTTTGACTATGACTATAGCTTATATACACATTGATAAACTTAATTTCTTGGGGTTTTGTGGTGTAGTTTTGGTTACAGACACATTATCTCCTTTATAATAAGATATACCAAAAAGAACCATGTGTGTGTGTGATTTAATTTTTTTTTTTTAATTTTAACAAAACATATTTAAGAGAATGACTGTTATCATCTAATTAGGGACCTGAATAAAAAACACCAACAACTTTTGAATTGTGTAAAGGTTAGTAAGCTACTTTAAATATATGCTCCTACATTTGGGTCACTGGTAGGTGTCGTCAGTGATGTAGTATGCATGGGTCACTGGGAAGTTTCGGGTCTTTCAACATCTTCACCTGCCATGCTGACCCTATCAGAGATGATCAAAACTCTGATCCACCCACCAACTTAAGACACTAACAGACATTTGACTCTTTTTATTGGGACCCGATTAAAAAAAAAAAAAACAACTTTTGAATCGTGTAAAGGTTAGTAAGCTAACCATTGTTAGCGATTTTGATTCTCACAGGATGCCCCATAATTCTGGCCTTGAACTAAACTTAGTAAACAACATTTTTAAGTGTTGACTATTTATTGTTTGTAATCAATAAAACAAAAACCCAAAAGAGAACAAGATAGTACTGATGTTGTCTCTTGTGACTTTAGAGAAATTCAGAATTATTACGAATATCTAATTTTAGATGTGGGGGGGGGTCTGAAAGCTCAGGTCCGCCCTTTCATGGAACATCACCAAATAAGTTTCCGTTTTAATTTTGACGAAAATTTTCAAGTTTAACCAACAAAACTACCGAGTCAATACATTTCGATAAAATATTATTTATATAATATATATATATTTTCTTTATTCATATACGTTAATTCAAAAGTTGATATTTGTTTTGTATTTTTACTTAATTACAATAAAAAATAAAATACATTTTTAAAATGAACAAAAAATTTATAACGGAAAAGTTCAATATACAATACCCCCAAAAGCTTATTCACACGTATTTAAATTCTATCTAAACTATGATAAACTTGAACATGACATAAAAATCTCAATGGAGGTTAAAGTAAGTCAAACGTATTAGCTCAGTCGGTAGTGTTTGGCTAGAAACCACATGGTTCCTAGTTCGATTCCGGTCCTCGCCAAATCAGCGTATGAGTAGCACAGGGATCTGTGCTACTAAGTAAGGAGCTGATGGTAGGTGTTGCGCTCCACCTCAGATGCCACAACAATCTCCTTGGTCTAGTGCTAGTGAAAAGGGGATAGACTCCCTCGCTGATTGGCCGATACCGACTTTAGGCCGCCCCGACGACTTTACTTACTTAGTGACATCATACACAGGAAGTAGTCATGTGACTAGAAATAGAGTAACAATGTGAACTTAGATACCTGACTCCTCCGTAGTTTGTGTCATTGAAGGAACCTCAACCATTTTCACTACAGAAGATTATATTGATAAGCAGCTGCTCTAGAAATAGGAAAAAGTTTGGACCAAGTATCCAATAGGCACCCCAGCTGGGAGCCGCTTCAAAAGGAACACCTTTTGCTTTTCACAACACACTTCTGGTAATGGTATGAGAAGCGCATAGACTTTATAAATTGTGTGATACCATTTCCAAACAACATCCTTTTATTTAAGTAAACATAAAAAATATTTTGTAAGTAAAAACTATTTTCATTTAAATAAACATATCTGCATTTCTCTTCTGATTAAACAAAAACTATTTTAATATAAAAACGTGTCTTTTGTTTGAAGTTTTATAATTAAATAAGAAATTCCTATTGAATTAACATGAAATAACTAATTCTTTTTTTATCAAAATCAAAAACTATTTTAGTATAAAAATGTACCTTTGGGTTGTAAATATACATGAACAAACTTTTAAAAAATCTTAGTGAAATTCTAATGCAAAAAAATCGTCTGATGATTGGAAACCGGGAGTTTAAGGTGAAAAGCAAAAGGTGTTCTTTTCAAAACCGATCCCAGATGGGGTGCCTATTGGTTACTTGATCCAAAAGTTCATTTTTAACTAGAGGGTGTTGCAAGATGATAAAGGTCGGAGGATTAAAGAACAAGAATATTAATATATAGCTTTATTTAATGTGGGGCAGAGCTGATGGCTTTTATCAAAACCGACACAAATTTTAAAATGTGTGGAACCAGAAAAAGTGTTTATCTAACCATGTGTAATAGAGGCCTTTCTTCAAGCTGCTGTTTTCTTTTGATTATGCATTGTGTCTCAACAGGGGTTACTCCCTGACATTACTGACCAAAGAGATAACCCAGGAACTTTTGTTTTGGTAACTTTAACATTAACATTTGAAGTTTTTGTTTAAAAAATATAAAAAAAAAAAAAAAAAAAAAAAAAAAAAGCAGGCATTTGTTTTGTAATTTCTAAGCGAGAACTCCTCATCATATCATGCCAGTAGCACAGATATCCAGGACAATCTCTTGCCAACAGTCCCTATTATTCATTGTCCTTGGGAGGTCCTCTGGGCAGAATCCAGTTTCTGTGCAGAGCTGGTCAAAGTAGGTCTTTGCTGGACGGCCTGCACTCGCATGTCCATTAAGTTAGGTTGATTTTTCACTTTTTAAAATATTAAATTCTCTCAAACAACGGAATACAAAAAAATAGATCTATTACACCATTGCTTGAGGAAATAGCATCAAAGATTATCGATTAAGTGCACTAAAAATAGCCCTTGTTTTTTTTCAACATCTACTCCAGAAGTTGGTTAGAAAATTTAGCAATTTTAATATTTTTAATATTTAAAACAGAAAAGATTGTCATTTTATTTTACTAAGATGAAATGAATAAGATATTATAACTAAAATTCAAATTGAAAATATCTACCCATCACAATTGACATCACTGATATGCTGTTTTTTACCTCATTAATTAAACTGTAACAGTGATAACATTTTAAAAGATTAAAATCTATTTCCTCAAAGATTTAAAGATAAATATTTTATGTGGTAATTCTTTATGTTAATTTGAAACTTTCAACATATGAGACATTACAGTTCCAAAATCGATCTACCCTAATGTCCAATGAGAAATAATTAAATTTAAAAATCAAAAAAGTAAACTATAAAACAAAAATTTCAACTTTATTTTTGTTTTGTTTTTTTTGGGGATTTTTTTTTTTTTTTTACAGAAAAAAAAATTTTGCTTGAAGTTTCTAAATTGAATTTTTTCAGAACAATTCTGCAATTCCTTCTTCAAGAAATCTTTTATAAATGGCCATAAATTTAGCCACAAATGCTTCCATGTGAAATATGGGCTTTTGTCCTAGTTGTAAGCGGTGTTCAAAATAAGCGGCAGCTTGAACAACTTCTGTCTTCAGTTGTCCATCACAATTGGAGATGAGCTCTTCAAGAAGACCCTAAAAATGAAAGAAATAAAAAGGTTAAAAACAAAAAGATCTATACAATTAGGTTTCAAAGGGGCAAAAGGTCAAGAGAATTTGAGTCTTGTCTAAGCTTTATCCTTTATTAGTTCTACACCCTTTGGTGGAGCTTAAAATACAATATATACATAAAAACATATACGTGTTTATATAAAAACACTTATATACACACACATATATATATATAAAATAAAAGTAAGTAAGTAAAGTCGACGGGGCGGCCTAAAGTCGCTATCAGCCAGTCAGCAAGGGAGTCTATACCCTTTTCAATAGCGCTAGACCAAGGAGATTGTTTTTTAGCATCTGAGGTGGAGCGTCACACCTACCATCAGCTCCTTACTTTACCGCACAGATCCCTGTGCTACTCATACGCTGAGTTGGCGAGGACCGGTATCGAACTAGGAACCTTGTGGTTTCTAGCCAAACGCTCTACCGACTGAGCTAACCCGGCCCTAAAATATATAAAATACAGTCCTAATAATACTAATTATCAAGCATCATCTCAATAATTCCGAGAAATGAAATATATAAGACATGTTTATTTTACTAATGAAAACAAATTTATAAAAAAAGAAAAAGAAATGATATTATCCATCGACTTACTTTCATGATTATGTCTGGTGGTATACAGTGTGTAAGCAATTCATAAAGTCGTTCACGGATTTCAAGAAGTCTGTAAATAAAAGATTAAACAAATTTTGAATAGATATAGAGAAACAATCAAATTGGTTGGTTGGATTTTATGGCATGCCAACCACTGTTGGGTTATTTTATGCCAAAGACGTTTTGTTTTATTCATTTTTGATGGGAACTCAATTTTTTTAAACCCATTTTTTTAGAACTCATTTTGTTCAATTTAACCCATAGATGGGACCCTAACAAGTACTACCACTCCAGGTCAGAGTGGACATGGGAGTAATGTTGATGAAAGAGTATTCCACTTTCTCCAGAGCTCCAGAAGTGGAACTTCTCTATCAGATAGTTTAATGTCATACCCAGGACAATAAGACACTCAGTCATCGCACATATGAAAAAAAAAAACTCACAGCCAACAGGTGGGTCTTACGTCTCTGCAGGGGTGCAGTCAGTATATTGTAAAGCCACAGCCAATAAGGCTGGCATTTTTTGGGTAGTTGTTTCCTAAGAGGTTTTGTTGTACTCTGTTATGATATCAAGTATTCTTATCTAATACAAATAATTTGCACACAGTAGTATGGTTTCAAGTATGCCATTCTTACACTAATAATTATATGGTTTCAAGTTATTATTTCTATTTGATAATTGTCATTTGTTTTCACATATTTATATGGTTTCAAGTATTCCTATCTAATACTAATAATTATATGGATTTAAGTTATCAATTCTATTTGATAATTGTCATTTGTTTTCACATATTTATATGATTTCAAGTAACTAATAATAAACCTTAGTAAATCATTATAACTTTAACTAACTATTCTTAATATAAATAACAATTTTGCACTTGTATTTTCATATGAACAGTAATAAAAATAAAAATGTTAAAATTACATTTTTTTTTTTAGAGATATTTTCCAAATGGATACTTTTTTTACAGTCTGTGACACAACTAAGGCTTATTTTATGTTTTACTCAGGAAGTTTTAACTGCTAGTTTAAACAGTCCTGGCCTCTTGCCTCAAAAACTGCTTGCTGGTGACTGCTGAAAAAAAACCCAAAAACACCAGCTACGATTGAAGTCCGTAGCGGAAGCAGCGTAAAAAAAACAAAAACAACTAGGGTTTAGGATTTGGGATTGGGGTTGGGGTTTAGGTTTAGTTTAATTGAAAATAAATAATTTGGACTCTGTTTTTTCTGAGTCACCCTGTATACAGGGTGACCCAGAAAAAACAGAACCCACAAACTTTGTAATAAAACAGTTAATTTTAACTAGAGGGGTTTTGGGTTAGGGTGGGGTTTTCAGTGGAAAATGCCCTAAGTTGGTTCTTTTTCTTTTTTTTTTCAAGTGATACCGCTTCGGATACAGACTTCAATCATAGCTGGTGTTGTTTTTCCAGCAGTCAGAAGCTAGCAGTTTTTGAGGCAGGAAGCCAGGACGAAACTCCGCAAAGATTACCATTATCTGTATTATTCACTGTTGACCTCATCTTCATTGTTATCTCTACAAAGTTTTGGTCGATGTGCCCTCCGACCTTCTTCGGGTATTTCTTGTCAGACTCGGGAATCTTCTTGTAATTGGGAGCCATCACGGAACTTTGAACCCAACCCCTTATTCAGTCCATGGGGGTATCCTGTTCTCATTCCACTAACCATAGCTGGGGTACAGGTGTTAAGCAGTGTTAATTATTATTCTATGTTACTGCTTCCCCTGACCAGGATTGAACCTGCAGTCTAGAGATAACTGGCATTTAAAACTGTCTTAATCTAACTCCTTTATCTACTAGGATGTGTGTTCAACTGAACAATCCAGTGTGAATTTTTTTCAATTGCAAAAGTTACAATTTATTTTGTAAAAACGGATTTTAAGTAGCTTCTTGGCAGGCATCTTGATCAACGAAAAAAACATTTTAAATATATCAAAAATAAATTATGTGTAATATTATTTTGCTTTTTTACTAATGCTCATTATGTTACTACTTTTCGACTTAGACAAAAATTTGACCTTAAATAATCAATTTAATAAATTTTAGTTCGTTTTTAAAATGAAAAGCAGATGATATTTTGGCAGATTCTTTTCTTTTCCCTAATCATCTAGCAAGAGCTTAATGGGTGACCCAACGGATCACGTTTTGTCTAGTATATATATATATATATATATATATATATATATATTAATTAAAAGTTAAAAAAATGAATGCAATGACTAAAATTAATTACAAAATAATTTTCTTGCTAAAATCTGTTACACCTGGCAGGGTTCCCACTCATTTTAGGAAACCATTTTCCAGGACGTTTCCAGGACATTTCCAGGACATTTTAAAAATTTTCCAGGACAGCACTTATTCGCGGCAATTTTATAATTTACTATTATGTCTAATATTGACACATTAAGCCAGTTTTATTCTTACTTTTCTATGATGCCGGGTTAATGAAGTATCTTGAGTTCATTATAGATGATGACTACATCTATCAATTAATTATAGAGGGTGTCCATAAAGTCAGTGTGCACTTTAAAGTTATAAATTCATTAAAGTGCAAACAGATTTTATGGAAAAAATGTACTATAAAATTGTCAGGCCTCCTGTTTTTGCTTAGCCATGATCACCATTGCTGTTTTTAAATTGGCAAATCAATTTAGATATTTTACCCCTCTCCCTCCATGTTTAAAATAATTTTTTTTTATTGAATTTGTACAAATTTCAATAAATTCAAATTTCTAAAATTTAACGTACTGTGTTTCTCACTTTTTATCGACAAATATATGGAGATATTTCCCAATGCTCCTTCACTTTATATCTATACTAGCTAAAGTACCCGGTCCATGACCGGACTAAAATGAAATTTGGATCACCAGGGAGTGAGAGAGAAAGTGGAAGACAGTAGTTAGAGAGGGGTAAGAGGAAAATAATTCTTGAAACTAAAATCATTGAGAATTTGTATATTTCAGGATTTGTATTTTCTGTTTTATAGTTTAAACCTATTTCATATTATTATACAACAAATTGAAAGTATTCGTTTGTATATTTGTTTGTTTTTGTTTTAAATTTTTTGTACATGACAACAATTCACAGTTAGTTCTTAATTGCATGTTGAGTTTAAAAAGAAGCTGAGAATCGAAAATTTAAATTCTTCGTATTGCAATATCTATTTTTGCTAAAACTTAAGACTATTTAAAACTTATTATAGGGACCACCAATTGATCAGTTTAGGCCATCTTGAATAAAACGGAAATATTTTGTTATTATTTATAATTAATTGATTTTTCATAGAATTTTTAAAAAAAACCTCTTATCGTAACTTGTTTTTAGCTACGTTAAAATTCAGTTGATTTAACAGTGCAAAAATGAAACATTGTTTCTCAATCATAATTTTCATTATTTCCGTAAGCTGAAAAAAATTAAAAAATCATCAGGAGTTTATTTAATGTTTTTTCTTTCAAATGGAAAAACATTTTTCAAGAAAATATTAATTTTTCTCCAAATTGCATAGTGTTAAATATAGGTGGTGGGTAAATTTCACAGGGTAAAATTGGTATTTTAAAAACATTGTTTAAAAACGTTTTGGTGGACCTGATTATCTGGACCCCCCCCCCCATCTATTTTTTTTCCTTCAGTTGATTATTATCGATTACACACCAATCTATCAGATTGTAAAAAAAAATTCTTAAAAGTTCTTTATTTTTTTAGTATTCACGGGTGCTCATTTCCTCGTATAAGTTTATAGTAAATTGATCCCCCATATCGGAACCGCTTGAATGGAACCCAAATTATTTATTTATTTTCCCATTAAACTAACCCCAACCCCTAACCCTAACCCCTAACCCTAAACCCCCTAGTTAAAATTTAGTTTTATTACAAAATTTGTATTAATTACAAAACAACAATTTTCATAAAAGTTCATATGTCACATATGAAATCTCTATTTAAACATGCCAATTTTTCAGAACTGAAAAGCTGCACTATGAACTCAGCGATGTTTATTGACTTCACAATAAAGAGTAAAATCATAAAACTTAAAATTGATTTCAAGTATTCCTATCAAATACAAATGATTTGCATAGAGTTAAATAAATAAGTGAGTTAAATAAATGATTTCAAGTATTCCTATCAATACAAATGATTTGCATAGAGTTAAATAAATAATTTCAAGTATTCCTAAATACAAATGATTTGCATAGAGTTAAATAAATTTCAAGTATTCCTATCAAATACAAATGATTTGCATAGAGTTAAATAAATAATTTCAAGTATTCCTATCTAATACAAATTTGCATAGAGTTAAATAAATGATTTCAAGTATTCCTATCAAATACAAATGATTTGCATAGAGTTAAATAAATGATTTCAAGTATTCCTATCTAATACAAATGATTTGCATAGAGTTAAATAAATGATTTCAAGTATTCCTATCTACAAATGATTTGCATAGAGTTAAATAAATGATTTCAAGTATTCCTATCAAATACAAATGATTTGCATAGAGTTAAATAAATAATTTCAAGTATTCCTATCTAAATACAAATGATTTGCATAGAGTTAAATAAATGATTTCAAGTATTCCTATCTAATACAAATGATTTGCATAGAGTTAAATAAATGATTTCAAGTATTCCTATCTAATACAAATGATTTGCATAGAGTTAAATAAATGGTTTCAAGTATTCCTATCTAATACAAATGATTTGCATAGAGTTAAATAAATAATTTCAAGTATTCCTATCTAATACAAATGATTTGCATAGAGTTAAATAAATAATTTCAAGTATTCCTATCTAATACAAATGATTTGCATAGAGTTAAATAAATAATTTCAAGTATTCCTATCAAATACAAATGATTTGCATAGAGTTAAATAAATAATTTCAAGTATTCCTATCTAATACAAATGATTTGCATAGAGTTAAATAAATAATTTCAAGTATTCCTATCTAATACAAATGATTTGCATAGAGTTAAATAAATGATTTCAATTATTCCTATCTAATACAAATAATTTGCATAGAGTTAAATAAATGATTTCAAGTATTCCTATCTAATACAAATAATTTGCATAGAGTTAAATAAATGATTTCAATTATTCCTATCAAATATAAATAATTTGCAGAGAGGTAAATAAATAATTTCAAGTATTCCTATCAAATACAAATAATTTGCAGAGAGGTAAATAAATAATTTCAAGTATTCCTCTCTAATACAAATGATTTGCATAGATTTAAATAAATAAAATGGATCATTTAGAACAAGTGTCGCCCAAGGCGGATGTTTATTTATAAGTTTTAGTAACACTTCAGCCATTCTCTCTCTCTCTCTCTCTCTATATATATATATATATATATATATATATATATATATATTATATATAGAGAGAGAGAGAGAGAGAGAGAGAGAGAGAGAGAGAGAGAGAGAGAGAGAGAGTGAAAGGGAGACAGAGAGATTGAGAGAGAGGGGAGAGGCAGACAGAGAGAGAAAGAGACAAAGACTGAAAGAGACAGAGAGAGGAATGGGTGAGATATAATAATAATAATAATAATAATATAGGTATATAGATATATGAATAAATTGAGATACATACATAGATAGATAGACAGACTGATATATATATATATATATATATATATATATATATATATATATAGGATGTAAAACAACAAAAGCTATTGTATATCAAATAGGAATTATTCACTACTCAAAAACCGGATTGGGTTTTTAATAATTATTTGTCATTGGTGATATTTATGGTCAAAAAGGAAAGCCTCTTGAATCGGACACCCCATTCATCCATGAATCGTCTCAATTGTTGACTGCAGAAGGCAGTGTCATTATCGGCCAGGAACGTGATAATTCTGGGAAACAGGAAAATAGACAAATCCAAATTAGGAATGTTTGGCTGAGATACTTAAGAAATGTAGCAGTGATGAGACGAGGATTTGATGTATGTTTTTTTAATAGTCCCTGTGGACAATGATTTTTATTATAAAAATGCATTGGACAATGATTTTTATTATAAAAATGCATTGGAAATGATTTTTACTATAAAAATGCATTGGAAAATGATTTTATTATAAAAAATGCATTGGAAAATGATTTTTATTATAAAAATGCATTGGAAATGATTTTTACATTGGAAATGATTTTTATTATAAAATGCATTGGAAATGATTTTTATATAAAAATCATTGGAAATGATTTTTATTATAAAATGCATTGGAAATGATTTTTATTATAAAAATGCATTGGAAATGATTTTTATTATAAAAATGCATTGGAAATGGTTTTTATATAAAAATGCATTGGAAATGATTTTATTATAAAAATGCATTGGAAAATGATTTTTATTATAAAAAATGCATTGCAAATGCATTGGAAATGTTTTTACTATAAAAATGCATTGGAAATGATTTTTTATTATAAAATGCATTGAAAATGATTTTTATTATAAAATGCATTGGAAATGATTTTTACTATAAAAATGCATTGGAAATGATTTTTATTATATAAAATGCATTGGAAATGATTTTTATTATATAAAAATGCATTGGACAATGATTTTTATTATAAAAATGCATTGGACAATGATTTTTATTATAAAAATGCATTGGAAGTGATTTTTACTATAAAAATGCATTGGAAATGATTTTTACTATAAAAATGCATTGGAAATGATTTTTTACTATAAAAATGATTGGAAATGATTTTTATTATAAAATGCATTGGAAATGATTTTTTATTATAAAATGCATTGGAAATGATTTTTACTATAAAAATGCATTGGAAATGATTTTTTATTATAAAAATGCATTGGAAATGATTTTATTTATTAAAATGCATTGGAAATGATTTTTACTATAAAAATGCATTGGAAATGATTTTTTTATTAAAAAATGCATTGGAAATGATTTCTACTATAAAAATGCATTGGACAATGATTTTTTACTATAAAAATGCATTTGGAAGAGTCCCAATGGGTGTGTGGAGGGATAGGGATGATTCTAAAAGAGAATACGATGTGGGTGGGTGGGTGTTTGAGAAGACGAACCTTAAATGAAGACAGAACAACTGTAAATTATTTTTTATCAAATTACAGTTACTTGAAATTATAATTATTTGCAAATGATTATTATTATAAGTTATTGAAAACTATCAAGTCAATTTAATTATAGAGGGTGTCCATAAAGTCAGTGTGCACTTCAAAGTTATAAATTCATTAAAGTGCAAACAGATTTTATGGACAAAATGTACTATAAAATTGTCAGGCCTCCTGTTTTTGCTTAGCCATGATCACCATTGCTGTTTTTAAATTGGCTTATCAATTTAGATATTTTACCCCTCTCCCTCCATGTTTAAAATAATTTTTTTTTATTGAATTTGTACAAATTTCAATAAATTCAAATTTCTAAAATTTAACGTACTGTGTTTCTCACTTTTTATCGACAAATATATGGAGATATTTCCCAATGCTCCTTCACTTTATATCTATACTAGCTAAAGTACCCGGTCCATGACCGGACTAAAATGAAATTTGGATCACCAGGGAGTGAGAGAGAAAGTGGAAGACAGTAGTTAGAGAGGGGGTAAGAGGAAAATAATTCTTGAAACTAAAATCATTGAGAATTTGTATATTTCAGGATTTGTATTTTCTGTTTTATAGTTTAAACCTATTTCATATTATTATACAACAAATTGAAAGTATTCGTTTGTATATTTGTTTGTTTTTGTTTTAAATTTTTTGTACATGACAACAATTCACAGTTAGTTCTTAATTGCATGTTGAGTTTAAAAAGAAGCTGAGAATCGAAAATTTAAATTCTTCGTATTGCAATATCTATTTTTGCTAAAACTTAAGACTATTTAAAACTTATTATAGGGACCACCAATTGATCAGTTTAGGCCATCTTGAATAAAACGGAAATATTTTGTTATTATTTATAATTAATTGATTTTTCATAGAATTTTTTAAAAAACCTCTTATCGTAACTTGTTTTTAGCTACGTTAAAATTCAGTTGATTTAACAGTGCAAAAATGAAAACATTGTTTCTCAATCATAATTTTCATTATTTCCGTAAGCTGAAAAAAATTAAAAAATCATCAGGAGTTTATTTAATGTTTTTTCTTTCAAATGGAAAAACATTTTTCAAGAAAATATTAATTTTTCTCCAAGTTGCATAGTGTTAAATATAGGTGGTGGGTAAATTTCACAGGGTAAAATTGGTATTTTAAAAACATTGTTTAAAAACGTTTTGGTGGACCTGATTATCTGGACTCCCCCCCCCATCTATTTTTTTTCCTTCAGTTGATTATTATCGATTACACACCAATCTATCAGATTGTAAAAAAAAATTCTTAAAAGTTCTTTATTTTTTTAGTATTCACGGGTGCTCATTTCCTCGTATAAGTTTATAGTAAATTGATCCCCCATATCGGAACCGCTTGAATGGAACCCAAATTATTTATTTATTTTCCCATTAAACTAACCCCAACCCCTAACCCTAACCCCTAACCCTAAACCCCCTAGTTAAAATTTAGTTTTATTACAAAATTTGTATTAATTACAAAACAACAATTTTCATAAAAGTTCACATGTCACATATGAAATCTCTATTTAAACATGCCAATTTTTCAGAACTGAAAAGCTGCACTATGAACTCAGCGATGTTTATTGACTTCACAATAAAGAGTAAAATCATAAAACTTAAAATTGATTTCAAGTATTCCTATCAAATACAAATGATTTGCATAGAGTTAAATAAATGATTTCAAGTATTCCTATCAAATACAAATAATTTACATAGAGTTAAATAAATGATTTCAAGTATTCCTATCAAATACAAATGATTTGCATAGAGTTAAATAAATAATTTCAAGTATTCCTATCTAATACAAATGATTTGCATAGAGTTAAATAATGATTTCAAGTATTCCTATCAAATACAAATGATTTGCATAGAGTTAAATAAATTTCAAGTATTCCTATCTAATACAAATGATTTGCATAGAGTTAAATAAATGATTTCAAGTATTCCTATCAAATACAAATGATTTGCATAGAGTTAAATAAATGTTTCAAGTATTCCTATCTAATACAAATGATTTGCATAGAGTTAAATAAATAATTTCAAGTATTCCTATCTAATACAAATGATTGCATAAAGTTAAATAAATGTTTCAAGTATTCCTATCTAATACAAATGATTTGCATAGAGTTAAATAAATAATTTCAAGTATTCCTATCTAATACAAATGATTTGCATAGAGTTAAATAAATAATTTCAAGTATTCCTATCTAATACAAATGATTTGCATAGAGTTAAATAAATAATTTCAAGTATTCCTATCAAATACAAATGATTTGCATAGAGTTAAATAAATAATTTCAAGTATTCCTATCTAATACAAATGATTTGCATAGAGTTAAATAAATAATTTCAAGTATTCCTATCTAATACAAATGATTTGCATAGAGTTAAATAAATGATTTCAATTATTCCTATCTAATACAAATAATTTGCATAGAGTTAAATAAATGATTTCAAGTATTCCTATCTAATACAAATAATTTGCATAGAGTTAAATAAATGATTTCAATTATTCCTATCAATATAAAATTTGCAGAGAGGTAAATAAATAATTTCAAGTATTCCTATCTAATACAAATGATTTGCATAGATTTAAATAAATAAAATGGATCATTTAGAACAAGTGTCGCCCAAGGCGGATGTTTATTTATAAGTTTTAGTAACACTTCAGCCATTCTCTCTCTCTCTCTCTATATATATATATATATATATATATATATATATATATATAGAGAGAGAGAGAGAGAGAGAGAGAGAGAAAGAGAGAGAGAGTGAAAGGGAGACAGAGAGATTGAGAGAGAGGGGAGAGGCAGACAGATAGACAAACAGACAAAGACTGAAAGAGACAGAGAGAGGAATGGGTGAGATATAATAATAATAATAATAATAATAATAATAATATAGGTATATAGATATATGAATAAATTGAGATACATACATAGATAGATAGACAGACTGATATATATATATATATATATATATATATATATATATATAAAAAAGGATGTAAAACAACAAAAGCTATTGTATATCAAATAGGAATTATTCACTACTCAAAAACCGGATTGGGTTTTTAATAATTATTTGTCATTGGTGATATTTATGGTCAAAAAGGAAAGCCTCTTGAATCGGACACCCCATTCATCCATGAATCGTCTCAATTGTTGACTGCAGAAGGCAGTGTCATTATCGGCCAGGAACGTGATAATTCTGGGAAACAGGAAAATAGACAAATCCAAATTAGGAATGTTTGGCTGAGATACTTAAGAAATGTAGCAGTGATGAGACGAGGATTTGATGTATGTTTTTTTAATAGGAAATGTCCCTGGACAATGATTTTTATTATAAAAATGCATTGGACAATGATTTTTATTATAAAAATGCATTGGAAATGATTTTTACTATAAAATGCATTGGAAAAATGATTTTTATTATAAAAATGCATTGGAAATGATTTTTATTATAAAAATGCATTGGAAATGATTTTTACTATAAAATGCATTGGAAATGATTTTTATTATAAAAATGCATTGGAAATGATTTTTTATTATAAAAATGCATTGGAAATGATTTTTTTTATTATAAAAATGCATTGGAAATGATTTTTATATAAAAATGCATTGGAAATGATTTTACTATAAAAATGCATTGGAAATGATTTTTATTATAAAATGCATTGGAAATGATTTTTACTATAAAAATGCATTGGAAATGATTTTTACTATAAAAATGCATTGGAAATGATTTTTATTATAAAAATGCATTGGAAATGATTTTTTATTATAAAAATGCATTGGACAATGATTTTTATTATAAAAATGCATTGGAAATGATTTTATTATAAAAATGCATTGGAAATGATTTTTATTATAAAAATGCATTGGAAATGATTTTTATTATAAATGCATTGGAAATGATTTTTATTATAAAATGCATTGGAAATGATTTTTATTATAAAATGCATTGGAAATGATTTTTATTATAAAATGCATTGGAAATGATTTTTACTATAAAAATGCATTGGAAATGATTTATTGGAAATGATTTTATTATAAAAATGCATTGGAAATGATTTTTATTATAAAATGCATTGGAAATGATTTTTACCTATAAAAATGCATTGGAAATGATTTTTATTATAAAAATGCATTGGAAATGATTTCTACTATAAAAATGCATTGGACAATGATTTTTACTATAAAAATGCATTTGGAAGAGTCCCAATGGGGTGTGTGGAGGGATAGGGATGATTCTAAAAAGAGATACGATGTGGGTGGGTGGGTGTTTGAGAAGACGAACCTTAAATGAAGACAGAACAACTGTAAATTATTTTTTATCAAATTACAGTTACTTGAAATTATAATTATTTGCAAATGATTATTATTATAAGTTACTTGAAACTATGTAACTGTTTGTAAACAAATGACTATTATTAAATAGGCGTCCAATCGGTTGGGGATGTAGAATACGGGTTAGAGCCTTCTTTCCCAATGGGACCACCTGTTGACCATGGGTTGTAACCCTTAAGACACTGGGACGGCTGAGCAGTCATTGATCCGGCGACAGTGTGGTCAATGACTCGCAACACACTACAGGGTTCCCACTCATTTTAGGAAACCATTTTCCAGGACGTTTCCAGGACATTTTAAAAATTTTCCAGGACAGCACTTATTCGCGGCAATTTTATAATTTACTATTATGTCTAATATTGACACATTAAGCCAGTTTTATTCTTACTTTTCTATGATGCCGGGTTAATGAAGTATCTTGAGTTCATTATAGATGATGACTACATCTATCAATTAATTATAGAGGGTGTCCATAAAGTCAGTGTGCACTTTAAAGTTATAAATTCATTAAAGTGCAAACAGATTTTATGGAAAAAATGTACTATAAAATTGTCAGGCCTCCTGTTTTTGCTTAGCCATGATCACCATTGCTGTTTTTAAATTGGCAAATCAATTTAGATATTTTACCCCTCTCCCTCCATGTTTAAAATAATTTTTTTTTATTGAATTTGTACAAATTTCAATAAATTCAAATTTCTAAAATTTAACGTACTGTGTTTCTCACTTTTTATCGACAAATATATGGAGATATTTCCCAATGCTCCTTCACTTTATATCTATATTATATTTTATATACTATTATATATTAAAGTTATATTTCAAAGTTAAAATATTAGATAGTGAAGCACATTGGAAAAGAAAACATCTCAAAGAAGCATATGTTTGACTGTAGTGACCTAGTATAGAGATGAACACAATATGGGAACCAATTATTAAAAAGACTAAATCAAATTGTTTTTAAAGCTAATTACTTTGAAAATAAAAATATCGAAAAACCCTGATGGCAAATTTCATGCCTTAAGTTGCACAGGAAACGCCAATAAACTTTTTCTAAATGATCATGATTCTTCTCGTGACACATGTCAGAATGATAGGCATGCAAAAACAATGGTCATTGTTTTTGAATGAGATCTTTTAAGGTTCTTCAACGCCTGTTTGATCAACTGTCAAACTGTTAAAAATAATTTCCCAGGTTGGATCATTACTATACTTGGATACAAAGGGAACAACTGAGGAAGGCTGGAGGATATAACAGCTGAAACATTATATGTATATACATACAATAAAGATGAGGACAACAATCCAAAAAATCAAAATTATTCCTATCAAACCTCATCTCAAAAATATAGTTCATGTTTATTTATGTTGTCATATTAGGCAGATGGGGGAGGGGGATTGTGTTTTGTACAAATTCATAAAAACAAAATGTTTTAAACAGAACGGGTTGTTTGATTTTGTTTGGTTTGTTTTGTAGCATATCAACCTCAGTGGGACATTTAATGCTGACAAACTTTTGAAATAAAGTAATTCTTAATGGATAATCAATTTTTTTATATATACATTTTTCTATTCAACCTATAAATGGGACCATAACAGGTACTACCACTCCGGTAAAGAGTGGACCAGGAAGCAATGGTGATGAAGGGGTGCTCCACATTCCCCAGACCTCCAGAACTGGAACCTCACCATCAGATAGAGTTTAACGTCATTCCTGGAACCTTCAGCCACCACCACTTAGCACATATTATAAGAAGGGTTGATCATAGGGGCTCTCTCCGACCGCACATCTAAACTAAGTAATGGTCTAAGCTAGGTATACCCAATTTGTTAAAAAGTCCATGTTTTTACAATACAAATATACTCCCCCCTTTCCAAAAAATAAGGATGCTACTCAGGTAGAAAATAAGTATTGAAAATCAGAAAATAAAATCAAAATAAAAACTAAAAAATAATTCTTGGATATTTAAAAAAAGTTGTTTTTTTTTTTTTTTACTCATTTCAATAATTATTTAATCTTTATTTAATTATTTATCTTATAAAAGAAAAAAGTATACATCAATATTTGCTCTGTTTAAAGGGGGGGCGGTGCTAATTTGCAATACAGTTTGTGACAAAAAATTATTAGAGATTGATACTAAAGTAAAGTAGTTATTAAAAAAATATGTTTTTAGAATATAATAATGACATTTTAAACTTAACATCATGATACTCATATCTTAAATGAATTTTATATATTAATTTATCATAGCAGAAATACCTAATTAAATCAAAAAGTTTTAAAATAAAATAACTGATGCATTATAAAATCCATTCATTGATAAATCAATACTGAAAATTTCATTAAAATCAGATAATTCCCAGATTTTTGGTAATTTTTTTTTTTTTTCAATTTAGTGTTAAATTCATTTTGTAAACACGGATTATACAGCAACTCTAGTGGCCATATTAAGTCATATTTGATAAAAATTGACCAAAAAAAATAGTTTTAGATGTATTAAAAATAAATTACATGTGTAATATTATTTTGCTTTTTGTACTGATGCTCATTATGTTACTACTTTTCAACTGAGACAAAAATTTGACCATAAATAATCAATTTAATTTTAATTAGTTTTTAAAATGAAAAGTAGACAAAAAATAGGTATCCTTAGTCTAAGCAGAGTGTTGCATGTCATGGACTGCTCATCCACAAAGATTCCATCCTTAAGCATCATGGGTCACCACACTATGGGCAACAGATGGCCCAATTGCAGTCGGTGTATTCTAAAGACCCAGACGACAGGGCTAAGAGCAGGTTATAAAATATCTAAATTGATTTGCCAATATAAAGCTGGTGGGGGGGTATAATTGTAGAATATCTACATATATTTGCCGATAAAAAGTGAAAAATACAGCACGTACATATTTGAAATTTGAATTTGTTTTGTAAAAATTTATGGTAAAAAAAAAAAAAAACCTGGGGAGGGGGTAAAATATCTAAATTGATTTGGTGATGAAAAGGGGGGTTGGGGTGGGGCATTGTAAAATATCTCCATTAATTTGCTAATAAAATGTGAAAAACATCACTTGGAAAATATCTATATTTGGCTAGAATTATGTCTTATGCCAGCAATTAATAACAGCGTAAATTAGGGCAGGAATCCGGGATAACAAAACGTTAAAATGACCAATAGTACTATTCACAGAGTTCCATCCTGGCCTCCTGCCTTAAAAAAACGCTAGGCTGTGATAGGTGAAAAAACAAACCCACCTATGAATGAAGTCCCTAGCTGAAGTGGTGCCTGCTGTATATGAAAAAATAATTTGTCAATTGAAGGCGTTTTTATGGATTAAAAAAATTTTTTTTTTTTTTTTAGTTTGAAGATGTTAAAAGTAAGCCATATTTTTAAAAAGGTTAAAATATTTACATTTACTTGTTGAAAAAAGACTGGAGGTGATAAAATATCTCATTAACTTTTTGGGAAAAAGCGCTGTTTTTTGTGTTTTTTTTAAAATATTTTCAAAAATATGGCTTACTTTTAACACCTTCAAAACACAAAAAAATAATAATTTGTCGATAAAAACGCCTTCAATCAACAAATTATTTTTTCATATACAGCAGGCACCGCTTCAGCTAGGGACTTCATTCATAGGTGGGTTTGTTGTTTTATATATCACCACAGGAGACCAGGATGGAACTTTGCGAATAGTACCTGACCAATATTTCCAGGAGTGGGTGGGGGTAAAAAAGAACAATTTCCTCGTATATTCCTTTAAAATAAACTGAACCCTCATTTTATGTCCGTGTTTTTGCAATAATTTTTTTTTTTTTTTGCACCCATTATTTTACAATACTAAATATATTTTCTTTATTTTAATATTCACTTCAATATGTATATTCTAAAAGTTTTTATTTTGTGAGAATGGTTAGTTTTAAAGGCTCATTTTACAATTTAGGCATAAATTGGATCCTCTTTTTATGACCGTAATTTTGTTTTTTCGACGACGATGATTAAAATCTGACGTTTTTATTTTAGAGTACCAAAGCCGAAAAGAAAAGAAATAACAACAAAGGGTAAACTTCAACTTTTTACTCATAAATTCCTACCATAAAATTAGGCTTGGGCATTTTATGGTAGGAATTTATGAGTAAAAAGTTGAAGTGTAAAAATGAACACCCACTTTAAAACTAACCATTCTCACAAAATAAAAACTTTTAGAATATACACATTGAAGTGAATATTAAAATAAATAAAGAATATAAAATGAGGGTTCAGTTTATTTTATGGTAGGAATATACGAGGAAATTGTTCTTTTTTACCTGGGTGGGGAGTATTATCACCGTAAAAAGAACACTTACTTTAACTTAGTTGAAATTGACATTTGATGTCCTTAAAAACACTGCTTGCTTGAAGACTTGCTAGGAAGGTGTGTTCCCCAACCCCACCCGTCAACATGACTAAAGACAGTAACACTGCCAATTGTTGACAGTCGCTCGATTCCAACCCCCACATCTGACAAACTACCGAGACTAAAATGGTTATCAACTTTTGTCTTAGGAAATTTTTTTACTTTCCAGTGTTTCCAAAAATGTTTAACAAACTTTTTTTGAATGAACATTAATTTTATTTAATTCTTAAATGTATTTTTTTTTTTAAATTGTTCATTTTCAGTCAAAATTTTGCGTGTGTGCTATTCTATACAAGTACAGAAAATTCTTTTTAAATGTTCTAAATTTTACGAGGTAGATGGGGGAGTTTTGTAAAACGTAATTTATTTTTTAACCTTTCTTTAACGAATACCTTATTATCTTTAGTCTGATGAAAAATTCTTGACTTGTTCACTGTCGTATAAAAATAAATCAAAATATTGCTACATGATGAAAGCGAAACTTCAAAATAGCCAATCAGAAGCATTTTTACTGTTTAATGAATATTTATGACCAGTTTGGGAAATGTTGGGTAGGTTCATTGAACAAAAACAAAAAAAAATAAAAAAGTGTCCTTGTTATTTTACTAGTTATATTTGTTAACGGTAACAATAACATTAATTTTGTCTCAGATAATTCAATTTTTCCAGGACAAAAAAACGAAAATTTTCCAGGATTTTGAAAAAATACCCCCATCGTTTCAAGGTTTTCCAGTACTGGAAAACAAAAAAATTTTTTTCCAGGTTTTCAAGGTTTTCCAGGACGCGTGGGAACCCTGCCTGGTTATGAATGTGACATATGCTCTTTGGGAATTTTTGTTTAAAATCTAAAATATTCTCTTTTCTTAAAAAGTCTGGTATAAATAATTCCCATCATAAAATGGTCACAATTTTCATAAATTGTCTTATTAACACAACACAATATGCTCTGAAGAAGATTTTTAACAGATCAAAATATTGCAATATCAGCATAATAAAAAACTTTATTTGAACAACATCTGTGTGTTTTTTTATATTATCTAATATATATATATATATATATATATATATATATATATATATATATATATAATAGTCACCTTTCAATCACCAGATGTTCTATGGATTTCAATACATGGACACGTGTGTGTGTTATTCTCTTCAATAAAGTGTGGCTTAAAAAAGATTATTTTTTCTTTTACTACAGCTCAAAACAATGAGATAAATATTTTTTCTAAATATTTTTCTTGAAAACAAATAAGAACAGATGTGTGTATTGATCACATCATTTCTACTAGATGGGAAAAAAAAAGAAAAAAAACACAAAAAACTTATTAGAACAAGACAATACAGGTATATTTACCTTTGAGGGCTTTGCTGTTGTACCATTAGGGACGCTGTTTCTTGTAGGTAAAGTTTCCAGTCTGGTTCGACCACTTCTTGGTCAGCACTGAATGGATACCTAGAAAGAAAAAAAATCAATATTAATAATTTAAAAAAAAAAAAAAAAAAAACCTACATTTTTCATAAAATAGCAAAAGAAAATCCCAATAAGTAAGCAGTTATTACTATAATAGTAGTGTAGCGTTAGTTTGTATTCGCCTGGGGGAGTTGTCTGCCCCTTTTAGTTTGCATAGTATTTAAGCGCCGGGTTGCATAGTATTTAAGCGCCGGGTTCAAACCCTTTCGCTCTCTTTTTCCTGTTTCAGCAACTACGAGCCACATGGGGTAGATTTTATCTAACCCCTCTCGTTGGGGCTCTGCCCCCCTTACATTACTGTAAGTTCTTTACAGCATGGACTATCCTTAGTCTCATGTCTGTACTCATATATGTATATCTGTACCATTCATGAATGTGTCTTTATCTTTATTTGTGTATCCCTTTATATATGTAACTCTTTTACTATGTACGTTGTATCTACTGTTATCCATGTGCTGTGTATATTAAATGTTTTGTCCGTTAACCTTCGTCGGAGTTTTGTGTATCCAAAGTATCTAATAACTTTAAACCATCGTTACAGTAGCTATGTCGGCTGGAGTTTTAAAATACACCAACTGCACCTCTGCAGAGGGGTAAGATTCCCACAATGGAACCACCTGTTGCCTGTGGGTGGCGACCTGTGATGTTTAAGGACAGAATCCTGGTGGCTGAGCAGACCATGACAAGCAAAAAAAACACTTTGGCCCTTACTTAGGCTAGACGGGCAGCCAGAGAAGCCCTCTCCAATCAATCGACTGATCACATCAAGCCCTAGCACCTATATGATTGTCCCAACCCTATTGCCTTTATGGCTACACCCAACCCTTTTTATCATATATGTGCTAGAAGGTGGTGATTAAGGGTTTTATTATCTTTGGTATGACATTAAACTCTATCTGATGGTGAAGTTCCAGTTCTGGAGGTCAGGTGAATGTAGAGTATCCCTTCATCACCATTACTCCCAGGTCCACTTTGACCCATAGTGGTAGTACTTGTTAGGATCCCATTTATGGGTTAAATAGAAAAAAATGCATTTTTAAAAAAGAATTGAATACCCATCAAGAATGAATTTATTTCAAAACTTTGTTGGCATTAAATGACCCACTGAGGATGATATGCCATTAAAAAAAACAAATAATAATAGTTGTTCACAAAACTGATGTTTGACATGATACAAGGCCAATAATTTGGAGTATTCAGGGAAAACTCAAATAATGGTTTGCAAGCCTAAAACAATAACTTTATATCACACCATGTACCCAAGGTGCCCATCACGGTGTAATGTTTAGCAAGCCAGTCTTACAGATCTATTACTACTAAATAGCGAGTTCGATCCTAGCTGAACCCCATACTTCTAGTGGTGAATCGGTAGTACGCACTCGGTAATTTTGATCTTTGTCATCCTGCCCTAATTTACACTCTACGGTGTGACCTAAAAGGGTTAAAGGAAAGAAAATTCAAGCAAACCAAGTTTAGCTTTTACTATTGTAACATGTGCAATGGAGGGAGGGCAGGGCATGTGCAATATGGGGAGGGGAGTCACTGGGCAAGCAATGGTCAGTGAAAAAAACAAAACAAAAAAACAGAATAGGAAGAATAATAAAATTTAGAATAAAGATGATGGGCTAATGATGGCACTGATTATATAAATTGACCAATCAATATGCTTGGTTATAGTATATATGGTGGGAGGAGTCCAAATGTTGTCTTCTTCTAATGGGTAAAGCCTTCTAAGTCACAAAATTTAAGTTTGTACCTTCTTATCAGAAATATGTTCTCTTCCTCTCATACACAAACATATACACACACACACATGCATGCATACCACAATAGGTATAGGGTGGGTGGCATGGCTCATCCAATAAAGATGTCAGGCGAATTTCTGGCCCAACTTAGATATCTTTGAGTCATGTTTTTATCGGAAAATTACTGTAGAATATTTATCTTTTGTAAAAATTTTGTTTCTTGTTTAATGTATTGATTTTTGAAATTTGAATAGGTATTAAAAAGAGTGACATTTGTTTTGAATGAAAATAATAATACAGTAAGAAATTTTTTTTGAAATTTGAGTTTGAGTTTTGTAAAAATTCAATTGAAATTTGGGTGCTATTTGCAGAATTGCGTTCCGGCCTCCTGCCTTAAAAAACGCTAGTTGGTGATAGCTGAAAAAACAAACCCATCTATGAATGAAGTCCCTTGCTGAAGAAAACAACCAGCGCTTATGTAAATATTTTAACCTACCCGCTCTTTAAAATATTTTAAGAGAGGGGGCTAAATATTTACATGTCGATAAAAATATGACTCACTTTTAACGCCTTCAAACAAAAAAAAAAAAAAAAAAAAAAGATAATTATAAAAAAATAATTCATCAATAAAAACGGTTTCAATTCGCTAAAAAAAATTTTTTTTTTTTTTCGGTATTTTAATTTTTTTTTTTTTTCAACAATCAATTACAAATAAAAAAAGTCAAAATATTTTTTTTGGTATTTTTATCTTAATATATTTATTTCAGCAGGCACTGCTTCAACTAGGGACTTCACTGGCAAGTGGGGTTGTTTTTTCAACTATCACCGCCTAGCATATTTTAAGGTAGGAGGCTGAAACGCAATTCTACAAATAACACCAAAATTTGTACTAATTCAATCAAAAAACAAAAAAACAAAAAACATCTTTTTAAGTTTGTAAGATATCTATAGAATTTCAGGGAAATTTATCAGCACAACTTGACAATGACATGTCAATCTCTTTGCTATAAAAATCTTAACAGATCCTCTTTCTGGCCTCTTGAATACCAAGCAAGATGATTAATGTGCCTAAAACCCGAGGAACTTACTGCAAAGGTAAAAAATGCAGGTAATGTGTCACGTTATGAAGCAGACAAAAAACTGGAGGAAACTCAACTGTAGATGTTAAAAAAACAAAAAAAGAGAAAATGTGTGTCCAAAGGTCTGAGTGATACATACTGTTGTACTTTGCAGGCTTCACACATTAAAATAGCCCGTCTCATATTTCTTCCACTCTGCTCGGAGATTTTCTTAGCCAGTTCCAAGGGGAGCACAAGACCTTCTTTTTTACACACCATCTGTAACACCTGACACATCTGGGGGAAAAAAAAAAGTAAAAAAAGTGTCAAGACAAGAAACACCTGAAGAAGTTTGGAGAGCACATCGTTTGAAAGGTTGACAATATAATAATAAAGATGAAGACAACAGTCTGATGTAACGTGATTATGAAGGTCCACCGGAGTTTTGGGCGGACTGCTATAGAAAGAGAGGAAGAAGAAATAAGAGAAAGTAAAGGTTAAAAAAAAGGTGTAGTGGACACACAATGGGTTGCCGATAATTTGACCGAGGTATGACCCCCGGATGAGAATTGGAAGCCAACCGGAAGTTTCGGGGTTGACCAGAACCAGAAGTCATGTGGTGACGAGGAACAACAAGATCGGTCTCTTTCTGCTTTCCGGTGGCGTAGAGTTCAGACGGGCCTCTGGTCCCTAGTGTGGGATTACAGTAATTTAACAGTGTCCTCTCTCTCTCTCTCTACCCTTCCTCCTCTCCGAAACAACCCACGAGATGAGTCCGAAAATAAAAGCTAAGCCCTTGTGACGATATATCTCACGCATTGTAAATAGAAAATTCATGAGGTTTCGTATACAATTTTTCTCGGAAATCCTTAAAGGTTTCGGGTTTCAGTTCTCATCGTCTTAGGGGTTGGTGTATGTATATATATCATTACTGGCTTATTACATAATCTTCACCTAGGATGATATCATCTTTCAGAAGGGTTTCCTTCCATGGTGATATTTTGGGGGAAGGGATTTTTACCTTTGTAGGATATTTTCCTAGGGTGAAATTTTCTTTTTTATTGGCAGTTATATATTTGCACAGAATATAGAATAGCGGAGTCAAAATTCAAATATCTAAAAGTTGGCATTATGTCAACCCTTTATTTACCACTGCCACCCGCAATAGCCATTGAATTGTTTTACAAAATGAAAGGAAGTAACTAATGTAATTAATTAAAAATTGCCCCCCTTGAAGTAAGATTTTTTTTAATAAGGTAGGATGATAATTTACAAAGATGTTTTAATACTTTTTCGGGCGGTCTACCATTTTGATCATCAGGTGCTTTAGGGCACTCTGACAGATAAAGTGTTAAAGGAACTTCTACTCACCTGATCAATTGAAGGTGCTGGAACTCGGATTCCCAAACATCGACTTTTAATAGCAGGGATCACTTTGCTGGTCGAGTTGCATATAAGGAGGATCCTGCAAGTTGACATGTACTTTTCCATCGTACGTCGGAGGGCATGTTGGGCATCTTTGCTCAGGCGATCAACATCATTTAAGATGATCACTAAAACACAAAAGAAAACTACATATTTATAATACTTCTTACCTTAATGTGTGTATATATATATATATATATATATAAAGTTGTCAGTGTGGCCTAAAAGTCTGTATCAGTTAGACATTGAGGGAATCTGTCCCCTTTTCACTAGCGCTAGACCAAGGAGATTGTTTTGCCATCTGAGGTGGAGCGCCACAACTACCATCAGTTCCTCAATTTACCGCACAGATTTAGAGCCGTTAGCAAATCTCAAGAATTTGAATATTTGATTTTTCTAGTAGTTATGGTAGATACAATTATGTATTAAGCAATAATGAAATCACACCTTCATTTTAAAATACACCGTAACTTTAGACTTTTAACATAAACTGTAAGTACAAACATATACTTATATATACATGTATATGAATTCATATATACACAACCAAACATGACCATCTTACGAAAACATTAAAATTCAAAAAAAAAAAAATTCAAAAAACATAAAAATTATCTAATATCAAAGTTGGGTTCATTTTATTAAACGGATAACTTTTTGATGAGTTCATCGTTTTTTTAGTAAAACAAAAACAAACATGATAGATACACCTATTTCATTTTTTCTTTTCTTCTCTTTTTCTCGGTTCCAGGACTTATCAACAAGTTAGGGACAAATAATAACACTTTATAATTGTATCTACCATAACACCTAGAAAAATCAAATATTCAAATTCTCGAGATTTGCTAATGGCTCTAAATCATTCAGTGTCCTGAAAGTGAATTTTTAAAAATTCTCCTCAAACATTTTTTAAATTCTCCGTTTTTCTCCAACAAATTTTTTCATTCAAAATAAAATTTCACCCTGATGAAGGTCGAATTTTCTCTGTGTACAGAATATTTTTACATTTTTCTATTATTATTATTTCATTTCATTTGTTTATTTAATAATAATAATAGTTTGAATCATGTAAGTAAGTCGTCAGGGCGGCCTAAAGTCGGTATCAGCCAGTCAGCGAGGGGGTCTATCCCCTTTTCAATAGCGCTAGACCAAGGAGATTGTATTTAGCATCTGAGGTGGAGCGCCACACCTACAGTCTTTACTTTACCGCACAGATCCCTGTGCTACTCATACGCTGAGTTGGCGAGGACCGGTATCGAACTAGGAACCTTGTGGTTTCTAGCCGAACGCTCTACCGACTGAGCTAACCCGGCCCGTGTACACATAGATAAACTGACCAAAACACATGTGTAAGTGATATTGATTAAATTCATCTTTTATTATCCATTCTGTACGTTCTTTTCTTTATTCATTCTTCCTCATATCGTTGGATTCAATTCCAATTCCAAATTGAAAAATTAAATCCAAAAAGGTTTGATTACATCACTTACAAAAAAAAAAAAAAAAAAAAAAAAAAAAAAGAAAAGAATAATTAATCATATAAGCATGTCTATATCTGACTATATACTGAAATATTCTCGGCTTTTACACTTTTCTTTTTTTCTAAAAAAAAAAAAGTGTTGAGATTAAATGTTTCTTACCTTTGAAATCACGTTGGACATTCGTCTCAAGTTGGTTCACTTCAGCGACAGACTTGATGAGTTCCTGAATTACAACTCGGTCTTGGAAACCGACATCACTGAAATAGATGAGAAAAAGTTTAATAGATGAATAAAAATTTGACAAATTAAATGGAATTGGACGTGGAATTTAATATATTGATTTTAAATTTGAAAATGTTCAGCTTATTAAATATACAGTCGGTAGGTAAAGTCATATTCACAATTTGAAAGATAACGCAAGGGAGGTAATCGAAAATTAAAGAGTTACTCCCCTTGTCTTAATAATCTTCATACAATGACTGCTATTTACACAGTAGCATTGCAACCAACAAAGCCTTCATCAGATGATGACTCTGGGTTCAGGCATGGTTTCGGGGCCGAAGCATCATTACCACTAACCCAGAGCGCCCCAGCAGTATCTCATGATACCACCAGACTTTGTCGGTTTGATGTCACAATATAGGACTGCCATATCCACACTGATGCGGTTAGAGCTTTCTCCTGAATCTTCTTTATGTATTTCCTCTTGTCTGGTAGAGAAAGTCCAAGTTTAGACAAAAATGCCGAGGTTGAGTTGGCAATAAATCCCCGACATCCGACCTCAATGGGAAATACATCCGTTATCCATCCGTTTCTGACGCATTGTTCACGTAGGTCTTCATATTTTTTCAACTTCCGCTGATGGGCCCAATCAAGATTTTCTTCAAATGGAACTGTCAACTCAACGATAAAAACTTTCTTTTGATTAACAGACCAAATGACAATATCAGGATGCTGGGCCTTTAAGGTTATTTCAGTTGGAAAAACAAGCTGATGTTCCAAGTCGCATGCAATGCGCCAGCTCGTGGAGCCGTCAAATATAGATAACACGTGCCTATTTTTACGCAAAAATTTCTAAATGTTTCCTTCTTTAACAAAATGTATTGCTTTGTTGATGTTATTATCAGCTTTATTTGCAGTCTCACAACCTATCTTCGACGCCTCCGCAACAATCTCGAGGACTTCATGGTGTCTCCACGTGTAGATTCTTAGAGCATACTCATATCCCGTGAGAATATGTTTCAGGCTAGCAGTTTTCCCCACATGCTTTGCATAGGTCTGACATAGCTAAGCCCCAGACGTGAAGATTGACTGGTGTTGGCAATATATCATAAACTGCCTTTATCAGGAAACTTAATTTTTTAGGCTCCATATATCTGATGTCGCTCCATGTTACAACTCTCTCTTTTGCACTCTCCCACCTGGTCCATGCACCCTGTTTACTTTGTTCCACAGCTGTAGCAATACGCTTGACTTCCTCAAGTTGGTGAATTTCCTCCAAAATCATCATCCTTTTATTTGACGTGGATTCTTTCGACCACCAACACTGTGGGTGAAGACCTAACCCTGAACTTCCCTTTGCCACAGTTCCAATTATTTCTTTTATCTTGAGGGATGATTCTGCGTTTTCTACAGCTTGTTGTGCCTTCCATTTTCGACCAGTTATTACTGAAGGCTGGGCGTTCTTCACCAGTGGGTCGCGAGAGTCACGCAGCATTTAGAAAAGTCACGCTTTACCTAATTTGAATTTCTCAATAAGTGACATCATCGGAAGTTTTAGCTTCGTTGATGAACTGTATAGCGCCACATTTGTTAAGGAATTAGGTACCCCTAACCATTTCTTTACATAATTACTGATTAAGCGCTCCATTTTTTCAACCTTTGTCAGTGATACCTCATATATTTGCATGGGCCATGATAGTTTAGGAATTAATCCAAAATAGATGCACCATATTTTGTCTTTATTTATGAGATCACATTTATCAATGGAATGAAGGCCATCCTTTAGTTGTTTCATAATGTCCTGCCAACGATGTCGATCAGTAATTGGTAGGGAGTAGCAGCGACCGAGGCTCTTAACACTTCTTTCGCGGATTGTGGGGATTTCATTTCCATCGACGAAAAACCTGACTTCTTTGCAGATTCCTTTCATTATGGAAAGACTGCAGCATTTAGAAGGCTTTATCTTCATCGCAGCCCATTTGAAGAGCTCCTGTAGGCGATTCATAAGTTGTTTCATATGGGATCTGGATTCTGCGACAAGGGTTACATCATCCATAAAAACCTTCATAGATGGGACGGTTTTCTTATTGGTATGGTTTTCAGCATTACGCAGTATCATCTCCATTACCAGTATGAAAAGTAATGGAGAGATAACGCATCCCATCATAATCCCAATATTCAACTTTTGCCAGTTAGTTGAATATTTATTATTAGAAAATCTCATATATGTACATTTAAAATACGCTGAAATGAGATTTCTAATGTCTTCTGGAATCCAAAAGAATTCCATTGCTTTCTCAAGTAGTTGGTGTCTTACTGAACCATACGCATTTTCTAAGTCAAGCCAAATGACGTGAAGTTCAGCTGACTTATTATTTTTTGCCGTTTTTATCGCGTCCCACAACATAGTGGTGTGTTCAATACAACCTGGAAAGCCGGGAATTCCAGCTTTCTGTATGGATGTATTAACATACGCATTGTTCAGTATAAATTTAGTCATTCTTTTAGCAATAACACCGAAAAAGATCTTACCTTCTACGTTGAGTAAGGAAATTAGTCGAAACTGGTCTAATCTTTTGGAGTCTTTTTCTTTCGGAATATGGATTCCATCAGCTAATCCCCAATCCTCCACGATAAATTTCTTTGCGTGGGCTTTCCGTAAAAGCCTCCAGAGAAGTGTTAAAACCTTAGGGCATCTAAGTTAATCCCCGGTGAGCTCTTAGCTCTTGCTTTTTTAACAAAGTCTCTTATTTCACCTAGCTTCAGAGGTGAATTGTCAAATTTTTCCACCGGGGAATGTGGACAGTTTAGCTCATTAAGATGACCTAGAGGAATGTTGGTGAGTGGGTCAGTATATTTTTCCCGAAGATGCGCCTCCAAATCTTCCTTCGGAACGTTGAGAACTCTATTTCTCTCTCCCTCGAATAATTTCTTTGTGAAATTAAATGGGTTTTTCCCAAAATCGCGCCTAGCTTTCCTTTTCCTTTGTCGCTGTTTCCTCGCATTTTCTGCTCGTGAAATGGCAAGAATTTTCCCTTCACTTCTGATAATTGTTTTTCACCGACACTCGGTCCTCTGGTATTTCTTTAAGCCGCTTCTTAAGAAGCCTTGCTCAGCTCTTAGTCGGCTCTTCTCTCGCTGTCTTCTATTGGCTGTACGCACAGTGTTTTCTTTTCTCTTTGTAGCTCCAAAGTGATCAATGCACACTGAGTGTGCGATTTTAGTGAAAGAATGCAATTTTACTCCGATAGTTACCTTCAAGTTATTATGGAGAATGAAGGATAACTCTTCGTCAAGGGCCTTCCATTTATTATCATTTGATCTTGGCCAGTTGATCCTAGTTGCATTTTCTTTCACATTGGGTGCACTGGGTTGACATACAAAGGGAACCTGTGTTCTGTGGTAATCCTCCTGACACTGATTCCCTTCAATCGATTTATTGATCTCTGATTGAGATTTACGTTTTTGTCGATCAAGGCATCCCATTTTAGTGCGATGGATTCGCATTCCCTTGGTGCTTGCAAAACTGCGTCCGCAACAGCATTGTATGTCCGTGGACGGTCCATGTTCGTTACCGGAATTAGTCTGGTTGATGATCTCATTCTCCCCCCCTTTCGGGTCATCATGGGGGCATATTTCCTTTGTTTGTGACGTGGTGATAAATAGTGGAGTCGCAGAACAAGCAGTTTGTATCGTATCACAATACTATCTGATCTACACGATGTGACTTGGGCAACCGACCCTAATCACTTCACGCGGTGGTCTTTCCCTACGGTCACTAGTCTTTCCTAGTGTCATCCGATCTTTCTCGGAGGTCTTTCTCAATAATCTTCATACAATGACTGCTATTTACACAGTAGCATTGCCCAACAAAGCCTTCATCAGATGATGACTCTGGGTTTAGGCATGGTTTCGGGGGCCGAAGCATCATTACCACTAACCCAGAGCGCCCCAGCAGTATCTCACGATACCACCAGACTTTGTCGGTTTGATGTCACAATATAGTACTACCATATCCACGCTGATGCGGTTAGAGCTTTCTCCTGAATCTTTTTTAAAGTATTTCCACTTGTCTGGTAGAGAAAGTCCAAGTTTAGACAAAAATGCCGAGGTTGAGTTGGCAATAAATCCCCGACATTCGACCTCAATGGGAAATACATCCATTATCCATCCGTTTCTGACGCATTGTTCACGTAGGTCTTCATATTTTTCCAACTTCCGCTGATGGTCCAATCAAGATTTTCTTCAAATGGAACTGTCAACTCAACGATAAAAACTTTCTTTTGATTAACAGACCAAATGACAATATCAGGACGCTGGGCCGTTAATGTTATTTCAGTTGGAAAAACGAGTTGATGTTCCAAGTCGCATGCAATGCGCCAGCTTGTGGAGCCGTCAAATATAGATGACACGTGCCTATTTTTACGCGAAAATTTCGAAATGTTTCCTTCTTTAACAAAATGTATTGCTTTGTTGATGTTATTATCAGCTTTATTTGCAGTCTCACAACCTATCTTCGACGCCTCCGCAACAATCTCGAAGACTTCATTGTGTCTCCACGTGTAGCTTCTTAGAGCATACTCGCATCCCGTGAGAATATGTTTCAGGCTAGCAGTTTTCCCACATGCTTTGCATAGGTCTGACGTAGCTAAGCCCCAGACGTGAAGATTGACTGGTTTTGGCAATATATCGTAAACTACCTTTATCAGGAAACTTAATTTTTTAGGCTCCATATGTCTGATGTCGCTCCATGTTACAACCCTCTCTTTTGCACTCTCCCACCTGGTCCATGCACCCTGTTTACTTTGTCCCACAGCTGTAGCAATACTTAATTCATGTATGAAGTCGTATGGTCAGCTATCCTAGCTTTCTAAACATTATATGAGGGGCGTTTCCGTGGTGTAGTGCAGCGGTCCCCAATCTTTTTTGCACCACGGACCGGTTTCATCTAAGACAATATTTCCATGGACCAGCCTTCATATGCTCCGGCCTACATTTGCTCGATAATCATTAATGACGTCATCTAATAATAAATCATCTGCAGTTTGTCTTATGTCAAATGCAAACATCAACAGACAATAAACAACCTTTTGTTCATAAATTAATAATCAACATCTCTGTAAACGTAAATATTTATTTTAGAACGAAAATCCTTTCTAATAAGAAATAATTATAATAAAAAAAACTCGATTCAAGTGACAATATTTGATCATTTCTATATAAAAGAGTGGACAAGTGAATCAAATAATAATAATGAGGCACAAAAGTCACTTTTCAAAATAAAACATCAACATTTAGACTGATAATCAATAAAAAAAACAAAAGAAAAATTCAAACGTTCTGTGTGGCTCAGTACCAGTGCGGATCTCGGGGGTTGGTGGACTACTGGTTGTAGTGGAGAAAGGTTAAACCTCCTTCATCCCACACCAGCTAAATAGTACCACTAATGTTCTTCTACAAGGATAGCTATGGCATTAAATAAACTTTTACTACACTTAAAAATTTGACTTTGCTTCACATCCTGCCTGTGACGGAGGGTTGAGTAAAAAACATTGCTAACTTTCTTATTTCGACGTTTAAAAATTACAGTGGATAAATTGTTGGTTGGTTGTTTGGGTTTTACAGCCTGTCAACTCATTGGTTCATTTTATGCCAAAGACGTTTTTGTTTTATTCATTCTTGATGGGTACTCAATTTTAATCTTCAACTTAATTTTATCTTAAACACATCTTTAAAACTTATTTTCTTTCTTATTTAACCCATAAATGGGACCCTAACAGGTACTACCACTCAGGATCACAGAGTGGACCTGGAAGTAATTGTGATGAAGGGGTACTCCACATTCCTCAGAGCCTCAATATACTTAAAAATCTTATAGAGGCCCATTTGGATTCCACTTATTTCATCCGAGACAGTATCTAAATATATAAAGGAGAGATTTTTGGTATGTACATGCGTTGTTGAATGTGTTTGTTTATATGTAAAAAAGAAAAATGAAAACCTTTTATCAATATTTTTACAAATACTTCATATTTCTTAGAATAAAATATATCCATTTTTAATCAGCGAATCAAATTTGAATTAATATGCAAATTAGAAATTACCAAAACTGAATTTAAAATTGTCTTACGCACGAAAAGTTTTGAAAAAATCCCTTCAAGCAATTAAAAAAAGGGATATAAATAAAAGAGGTATTTTCATATTTCTTAGAAATATAATATGATTAAATATATCCAGTGAAACTCAAAACGGTTTTGAACGAAATTTAAACGCGAAATATAATATTTAGTTGTCTTTGTTATTTTTGTTGCTCAAATAAATAAATAAATTACAATGTTACATTTTATTCTAACTCAAACAAGCAATTAAAAACTGAATTTAAATTGTCTTTACGTTTGAAAAAGTTTTAGAATATTATTCTCAATGTTATTAAACAAACAAAAAAAGAAAATCGCAAATTATTAGCGTTTAAAAAAGGGGCGGGATATTTAACACAAGGAAACTTGAATAAAGGTTAATATTATCTCTTCAAAATTATGAAATTCACACCAAACACTGTTTGTTTACTTTAAATAAGTAAACAAACAGTGTTTGTGTGAATTTCCTAAGTTATTTACAAAGATTTCTTTTTTGTCAAACAGTAAAAGAATGATAAAGAAATATCTAAATAAATACATACATTATAGTTGTCGAAAGTCTTTTTAGTAACACTTAGCTTACATAGGTAGACCCAAATGGGGCCTAAATGTATTTTGTTTTGACAAAATGACTTTAGCCTCTCCAGAAAATAATTTACCAAAATCGGGAAATTATCAGATTTTAACTAATTTTTCAGTATTTATTTATAAATGAATTATCTGTATAATACAATTACTTATTTTATTTCAAAACTTTCTCATTTTTTTTCAGTCACTTATTTTTGACACGGTTGCCAAGCTGCCTCACGCGATAATGGCTGAAATCCTCTAAGCTGGAACCGGCGACCTGTGTCGCCACGGTATTACAAAAAAGCGTCTCTTTTCGTTCCGCTGGAGCTTGCCATAGCGGTTGTCTGTCGCTAGAGCAGGTGGTTGTTGCGTTCAGTGGGGCAGTTTGCCGTCTCTGTTGGGCGTGGCTTGTCGTCATTGCATTACGCGGCGCGTGTGCGAAATGGGCCAACCGACTTGACATACGCAACAGGCGGGATTTTGCCGTCGCCCGTCTTGTTTCGAACCCCCCGTGGAGCGTGAGACAAGGATCGCTCATAGACCACTTGACTTCATAAGCGGTTCTGGCTTATGTTGGGGACATAATATTTTTTTCGAGTGCTCGCTATAGTTCACAGTATAAATAAAGAGATAAAAAGACCGAAGTTATTAAACAGAAAAAAATTTACGGGTGCTTTCTATTATTATTATTTTTCAATTATTTAATTGGCTATTATCTTATAAAAGAAAAAATTATACATTGATATTTTTTATGCTTAAAAATGGGGTACATTTTCAATAGAGTTTTTCTTCCAAAACGTATACTTTGAAGTTACTAAAATAAGTTTGCATTAAGTAGATTATTTATTTCTAGAATCTAAAAATATAACATTTTAAACTTAAACATCAGGCCTTTTGCATATTTTAAATGAATTTTATATATTCATTTTTCAATCTCTCTCTGTT
>CM042153.1:39689518-39744518 GCA_023376005.1 Doryteuthis pealeii
TAGACACATCTTTTCTACATAATTATGATATAAGCGCTCCATTTTTCAACTTTGTCATGATACCTCATTAATATTTGCATGGCCAATGATAGTTAGGATTAATGCAAAATAGAGCACCATATTTGTCTCTTTGTATGAGATGCACATTTATCAATTGGAATTGAAAGCCCATCTGTAGTTGTTTCATAATTGTCTGTCAACGATGGCGATTCAGTAAATTTGTAGGGAGTAGCACGGACCAGAGCTACTTAACAACTTCTTCGCGGATTGATGGGATTCATTCCAATCGACGAAACCTGACATTCTTGCAGATTCCTTCATTATGGAAGACTGCACACATTAGAAGGGCTTTATCTTCATCGCAGCCACAGTTTGAATGACTGCGTCATGTCACGGCGACTCATACCAAAGTCGATTCATCCATCGTTGATGGCTGGCATTTACCTTGACAATAGCTGATATATTACCACTAATTGATCATCACCATATCCAACCGCTGCAGAAGAGATAGTTGTGACGGCGGATGCACTTCTTCTTCATTGGGATAGCGTTAGTGTCAAAGTGCAATATACGCGAACGTTTAGTCGTCTCTCTTAAAAAGCAAGAGCATTACCAGATGATCAGCACGAGAGGTAAATGTGGAGACGTAATACGCATCCCATCTATTGAGATCTCAAGAGGTATTCAATTTACTCATCTTCTGCATCTCTCCACCCCTCCGCGCAGCCCCCACGCACACCCCCACGCCCCCCCCCCTCCCCCGCCCAGCTCCCCCCCCGCCTCCCCCTATGCTAGAGTTGAATTGAGAATTCTCAATTATTAGAAATCATCGCTCATAATGATTAACACTTTAACAACGCTAGAAAAAAAGATTTCTTAAGTGTCACTTCGAATCTCAATATCGAATTACCTGAAATTCTGCCTCTACTAACGTGTTCTTTCAGAGTAAAGTGTAAGGATGGTCGGTGCTTATTCCGTGGGCGTGATATTGACAACAGAATGAACTTAAATCTGCATACTGTAATCTAGTACTTGACGAGCGTATTAGCAAAATGACGTGACATGTTCTAGAAACTGAACATTACTCTATTACAGACAACGTTTCTGGAATTACTCGCCGTCTGCGCGACCACTCACAGTCATAGTTATGTAGTTCACACACAAACCTTGAATCACATATGTCCTGGTGGGAGATATCGCCAGCTTTCTGTGATTAAAGAACAGTTCAAACAATATACAGTACAATCTGATTCCAAGTATAGCTGAATCTTAAGTCATTGTTTTACGCGAATAACACCGAAAAATTTCTTACCTTCTACGTTGAGTAAGGAAATTAGTCGAAACTGGTCTAATCTTTTGGAGTCTTTTTCTTTCGGAATATGGATTCCATCAGCTAATCCCCAATCCTCCACGATAAATTTCTTTGCGTGGGCTTTCCGTAAAAGCCTCCAGAGAAGTGTTAAAACCTTAGGGCATCTAAGTTAATCCCCGGTGAGCTCTTAGCTCTTGCTTTTTTAACAAAGTCTCTTATTTCACCTAGCTTCAGAGGTGAATCGTCAAATTTTTCCACCGGGGAATGTGGACAGTTTAGCTCATTAAGATGACCTAGAGGAATGTTGGTGAGTGGGTCAGTATATTTTTCCCGAAGATGCGCCTCCAAATCTTCCTTCGGAACGTTGAGAACTCTATTTCTCTCTCCCTCGAATAATTTCTTTGTGAAATTAAATGGGTTTTTCCCAAAATCGCGCCTAGCTTTCCTTTTCCTTTGTCGCTGTTTCCTCGCATTTTCTGCTCGTGAAATGGCAAGAATTCTTCCCTTCACTTCTGATAATTGTTTTTTCACCGACACTCGGTCCTCTGGTATTTCTTTAAGCCGCTTCTTAAGAAGCCTGTGCTCAGCTCTTAGTCGGCTCTTCTCTCGCTGTCTTCTATTGGCTGTACGCACAGTGTTTTCTTTTCTCTTTGTAGCTCCAAAGTGATCAATGCACACTGAGTGTGCGATTTTAGTGAAAGAATGCAATTTTACTCCGATAGTTACCTTCAAGTTATTATGGAGAATGAAGGATAACTCTTCGTCAAGGGCCTTCCATTTATTATCATTTGATCTTGGCCAGTTGATCCTAGTTGCATTTTCTTTCACATTGGGTGCACTGGGTTGACATACAAAGGGAACCTGTGTTCTGTGGTAATCCTCCTGACACTGATTCCTTCAATCGATTTATTGATCTCTGATTGAGATTTACGTTTTTGTCGATCAAGGCATCCCATTTTAGTGCGATGGATTCGCATTCCTTGGTGCTTGCAAAACTGCGTCCGCAACAGCATTGTATGTCCGTGGACGGTCCATGTTCGTTACCGGAATTAGTCTGGTTGATGATCTCATTCTCCCCCCTTTCGGGTCATCATGGGGCATATTTCCTTTGTTTGTGACGTGGTGATAAATAGTGGAGTCGCAGAACAAGCAGTTTGTATCGTATCACAATACTATCTGATCTACACGATGTGACTTGGGCAACCGACCCTAATCACTTCACGCGGTGGTCTTTCCCTACGGTCACTAGTCTTTCCTAGTGTCATCCGATCTTTCTCGGAGGTCTTTCTCAATAATCTTCATACAATGACTGCTATTTACACAGTAGCATTGCAACCAACAAAGCCTTCATCAGATGATGACTCTGGGTTTAGGCATGGTTTCGGGGCCGAAGCATCATTACCACTAACCCAGAGCGCCCCAGCAGTATCTCACGATACCACCAGACTTTGTCGGTTTGATGTCACAATATAGTACTACCATATCCACGCTGATGCGGTTAGAGCTTTCTCCTGAATCTTTTTTAAGTATTTCCACTTGTCTGGTAGAGAAAGTCCAAGTTTAGACAAAAATGCCGAGGTTGAGTTGGCAATAAATCCCCGACATTCGACCTCAATGGGAAATACATCCGTTATCCATCCGTTTCTGACGCATTGTTCACGTAGGTCTTCATATTTTTCCAACTTCCGCTGATGGTCCCAATCAAGATTTTCTTCAAATGGAACTGTCAACTCAACGATAAAAACTTTCTTTTGATTAACAGACCAAATGACAATATCAGGACGCTGGGCCGTTAATGTTATTTCAGTTGGAAAAACGAGTTGATGTTCCAAGTCGCATGCAATGCGCCAGCTTGTGGAGCCGTCAAATATAGATGACACGTGCCTATTTTTACGCGAAAATTTCGAAATGTTTCCTTCTTTAACAAAATGTATTGCTTTGTTGATGTTATTATCAGCTTTATTTGCAGTCTCACAACCTATCTTCGACGCCTCCGCAAACAATCTCGAAGACTTCATTGTGTCTCCACGTGTAGCTTCTTAGAGCATACTCGCATCCCGTGAGAATATGTTTCAGGCTAGCAGTTTTCCCACATGCTTTGCATAGGTCTGACGTAGCTAAGCCCCAGACGTGAAGATTGACTGGTTTTGGCAATATATCGTAAACTACCTTTATCAGGAAACTTAATTTTTTAGGCTCCATATGTCTGATGTCGCTCCATGTTACAACCCTCTCTTTTGCACTCTCCCACCTGGTCCATGCACCCTGTTTACTTTGTCCCACAGCTGTAGCAATACTTAATTCATGTATGAAGTCGTATGGTCAGCTATCCTAGCTTTCTAAACATTATATGAGGGGCGTTTCCGTGGTGTAGTGCAGCGGTCCCCAATCTTTTTTGCACCACGGACCGGTTTCATCTAAGACAATATTTCCATGGACCAGCCTTCATATGCTCCGGCCTACATTTGCTCGATAATCATTAATGACGTCATCTAATAATAAATCATCTGCAGTTGTCTTATGTCAAATGCAAACATCAACAGACAATAAACAACCTTTTGTTCATAAATTAATAATCAACATCTCTGTAAATGTAAATATTTATTTTAGAACGAAAATCCTTTCTAATAAGAAATAATTATAATAAAAAAAACTCGATTCAAGTGACAATATTGATCATTTCTATATAAAAGAGTGGACAAGTGAATCAAATAATAATAATGAGGCACAAAAGTCACTTTTCAAAATAAAACATCAACATTTAGACTGATAATCAATAAAAAAACAAAAGAAAAATTCAAACGTTCTGTGTGGCTCAGTACCAGGTTGCGACTCAGGGGTTGGGGACCACTGGTGTAGTGGGGAAGGTTAAACCCCTTCATCCACCAGCTAAATAGTACCACTAATGTTCTTCTACAAGGATAGCTATGGCATTAAATAAACTTTACTACACTTAAAATTTGACTTTGCTTCACATCCTGCCTGTGACGGAGGGGTTGAGTAAAAACATTGCTAACTTCTTATTTTCGAGTTAAAAATTACAGTGGATAAATTGTTGGTTGGTTGTTTGGGTTTTACAGCCTGTCAACTCATTGGTTCATTTTATGCCAAAGACGTTTTTGTTTTATTCATTCTTGATGGGTACTCAATTTTAATCTTCAACTTAATTTTATCTTAAACACATCTTTAAAACTTATTTTCTTTCTATTTAACCCATAAATGGGACCCTAACAGGTACTACCACTCAGGATCAGAGTGGACCTGGAAGTAATTGTGATGAAGGGGTACTCCACATTCCTCAGAGCTCAATATACTTAAAAATCTATAGAGGCCCATTTGGATTCCACTTATTTCATCCGAGACAGTATCTAAATATATAAAGGAGAGATTTTGGTATGTACATGCGTTGTTGAATGTGTTTGTTTATATGTAAAAAAGAAAAATGAAAACCTTTTTATCAATATTTTTACAAATACTTTCATATTTCTTAGAATAAAATATATCCATTTTTAATCAGCGAATCAAATTTGAATTAATATGCAAATTAGAAATTACAAAAACTGAATTTAAAATTGTCTTACGCACGAAAAAGTTTTTGAAAAAACCCTTCAAGCAATTAAAAAAGGGATATAAATAAAAGAGGTATTTTCATATTTCTTAGAATATAATATGATTAAATATATCCAGTGAAACTCAAAACGGTTTTGAACGAAATTTAAACGCGAAATATAATATTTAGTTGTCTTTGTTATTTTTGTTGCTCAAATAAATAAATAAATTACAATGTTACATTTTATTTCTAACTCAAACAAGCAATTAAAAACTGAATTTAAAATTGTCTTACGTTTGAAAAAGTTAGAATATTATTCTCAATGTTATTAACAAACAAAAAAAGAAAATCGCAAATTATTAGCGTTTAAAAAAGGGGCGGGATATTTAACACAAGGAAACTTGAATAAAGGTTAATATTATCTTCAAAATTATGAAATTCACACAAACACTGTTTGTTTACTTTAAATAAGTAAACAAACAGTGTTTGTGTGAATTTCCTAAGTTATTTACAAAATTCTTTTTTGTCAAACAGTAAAAGAATGATAAAGAAATATCTAAATAAATACATACATATAGTTGTCGAAAGTCTTTTTAGTAACACTTAGCTTAACATAGGTAGACCCAAAATGGGCCTAAAATGTATTTTTGACAAAATGACTTTAGCCTCTCCAGAAAATAATTTACCAAAAATCGGGGAATTATCAGATTTTAACTAATTTTTCAGTATTTATTTATAAATGAATTATCTTTATAATACATTACTTATTTTATTTCAAAACTTTCTCATTTTTTTCAGGTCACTTATTTTTGACACGGTTGCCAAGCTGCCTTCACGCGATAATGGCTGAAATCCTCTAAGCTGGAACCGCGACCTGTGTCGCCACGGTATTACAAAAAGCGTCTCTTTTCGTTCCGCTGGAGCTTGCCATAGCGGTTGTCTGTCGCTAGTAGCGGTGGTTGTTGCGTTCAGTGGGGCAGTTTGCCGTCTCTGTTGGGCGTGGCTTGTCGTCATTGCATACGCGGCGGTGTGCGCAAATGGGCCAACCGACTTGACATACGCAACAGGCGGGATTTTGCCGTCGCCGTCTTGTTTCGAACCCCCCGTGGAGCGTGAGACAAGGGATCGCTCATAGACCACTTGACTTCATAAGCGGTTCTGGCTTATGTTGGGGACATAATATTTTTTCGAGTTGGGCTTATAGTTCACAGTATAAATAAAGAGATAAAAGACCGAAGTTATAAACAGAAAAAAATTTACGGTGGCTTTTCTATTATTTATTATTTTTCAATTATTTAATTGGCTATTATCTTATAAAAGAAAAAATTATACATTGATATTTTTTATGCTTAAAAAGGGGTACATTTTCAATAGAGTTTTTCTTCAAAACGTATACTTTGAAGTACTAAAATAAGGTTTGCATTAAGTAGATATTTATTTCTAGAATCTAAAAATATAACATTTTAAACTTAACATCAGGCCTTTGATATTTTAAATGAATTTTATATATTCATTTTTCATAGCAAAAATACTAAATTAAAGTTTTGAAATAAAATAACTGATGCACTAAAAATTCATTAATTGATAAATCGATACTGAAAATTTCATTAAAATCGAATAATTACCTGATTTTTGGTAATTTTTTTTGCAATCGCGAATGTTACATTAAATTTGTTAAAAAGCCATTTTAAGCCATTTTAAACCAGCGTCTCAGACCAAAAGCGATAGAAATTGACCTAAAAATCATTTTAAATGTTTTTTAAAAAAATTGTATATGTAATGATATTTTTCTTTTTTTAATGATTGTCATTATGTTACTACTTATCATTTTAGACAAAAGTTTGACCTTAAATAATTGATTTAATTCATTTCAATTCATTTTTAAAACAAAAGATCTGTCGCGAGCAGACGAATTATGAGCCATCCTACTATTATCTTATAAAAGAAAAAATATACATCAATATTTGTTCTGTTCAAAAGGAAGGAGTCCTAAATTTTCAATATAGTGTTTCTAAAAAAATTATTAGATAACAATAATAAACTAAATTAGTTATTAAATAGATATTTGTTTTTAGAATCTAAAAATAGGAAATTTGAAACTTAAAATTAGGCGTTTCATATTATAAAAGAATTCTAAATATTAATTTACCATAGCAGAAATACCTAATTAAGTCAGAAAGTTTTGAAATAAAATAACTGATGCATTATAAAATTCATTTATTGATAAATCAACACTGAAAATTTCATTAAAATTGGAAAATTCCCTGATTTTATTTTACATTATTGTGATTTTTTAACAATATAACCCGAGCTGTTTTCTAGTATATATATATATATATATATAAGACATAGCTCCAAATACCTGAGTGTTATTAGTCCCCTAAGGGTGGGAGCACAAGTAACCTGAAAGAAATCTACCATGTTTTAAATAAAATAACTTATGCATTATAAAAATTCATTGATTAATACTGAAACACTGAAAATCTTATTGAAATCATAATTCCCTGATTTTTGGTAATTTTTTTTTCAGTCAGTGCTAGTGAATTGTTACGTCTTGGCTACCATAGTATTAAAATATTTCATGGGAAGATTATCTTAAGGAAAACTAGACTAATTTTTCTTTAAATGTGTTTTTTTTTCTACGTGTTTTGAACAAAAAACGGTATAACATTAAAATAAGATATCAACATGTGAGTAATTTTCAGTACATAGTGTTTTTAATGATTTTTGTTATTGATTTCTAAGAAAATACTTTTATAAGTTTTTTAAAAGTCCTAATGACGTGCTTTGTAAGTATGTAACTTACTTCACTTAAAGCGTCGGATTTCATAAATTTTGGGGCTAATTTAATGTTTAGAATTATGTAGTATTATTTTTCTTTTTTTTTTTTTTTTTTTTTTACTGATGCTCATATTACATTATGTAACTATTTTGTGACTAAAACTAAAATTCAACTTTTATATAATTGATTTAATTCATTTTAATTCATTTTTTTTAAGTGATAAAGTCTGTCTTTTTTTTAATTTATGGTCAAAACTGCTTACATATCTGTGGACGTCACAGATATGTAAGCAGTTTTGACCATAAAATTAAAAATGGTTTTAAAATATTTAAATAGGTTCTTTCATGAATAAAACATAGCTTCAATCCTTAGATAAAAGCATAAAATTAATCAATGTACTTGTCATTGTATCTGTAGAAAGTCTACGACAAACAAGGGTATCTTCTTCCCCTGATTGGGATATGCATGAGGGGTTTAGGGACCACTTGTGAATTTCATATTCCCTTGTTACTCTTTCCATGAATTCACTACAGGCGGATTCGTTGGATGAGCCAGCTCAACCACCTAGAAACTGTACAGAGACGTGCAACCAAACAAATACCCTCCATCAAGCATCTACCATACTCTGAACATTTCGCTGCCCTGGGAATGGATTCATTGAAACTTCGGCGTCTGGCAACTGACCTGGTAAACGCTCATAAGGTCATTAATCATCTTAACAATAGCAACCTTGAGCACCTTTTTGATCTCCATCTTTCTAACACACGTGGGCATGACTACAAAGTCAGAAAACAGCATAGCTCACGTGACTTTTGGAAACATTTCTTTACGCTCAGAATTGCGGAGACATGGAATAAGCTGCCTGCGTCTGTCGTAGGCTGCCAAAACACTTCATCTTTCAAAGTCTCCATGCTTCCTGTAGTCCACCGACACTATACTTGTTGCCCCTCTCCACACACATATGCACACACATACATGCATGCATATTACTACTGTAAACTGTTCATGTTCCTGACACGGAACTTTGATGAGTTGTGGTGCACCTGAGCACTGTACACAATAAATTTCATCATTTCAACCGACCTAGGCTGAATGCTGAAACAGAAACATCAGTACCTTCCTAACTGGAACTACTTCAGTCATATAATATACACCTGCAAACTAAGAGGCACATGGTGTAATGGCTAGAGTCGTAGGAAATAGAATCTTCAACCTGTTTTCAAATCTTATACGAGACTGTCTACATTTCACATAGTGCTAATACCCTTGGGAAAGGTATGCATCCACCTGCTCTCCGGGGATCTTCAACCTTGGTTAGACAACCAGTCTAGGAGAAGGACAACTCTGAATTCAAACCTGTTAAACTCTGCCTAAAAAATTGACCTTGTGTCACATCCTGTTCATGCGGAGGGGTTGGTAAATATGTACACCAGCAAACTAGAACATATCACAACATTGCAAAACTTTTGATTCACCCTAGTATAAAGACTGTGGTTTATAGTGAATACTGACAATCTGTTTTTAAAGATATCATCACTTTAGTTCTTTGACATTTTCGGACAATATGACCTTTAGGCACCCCTTTTGTGATCTCGATTCAGAAGTACATTTTCATTTACACCGTCAACATCCGGTTGTTTGTTAACAGACAATTTTTAGAGGGTTTTTTTTTATTATAAAACTAACCCCTAACCCTAACAAACAACCAGATGTTGACAGTGTAAATTTAAAAAATGTACTCATGAATTGAGATCGCAAAAGGGGTGCCTAAAGGTCATATGGTCCACATTTTCTAATAAAAAGGCAACAGAAGTAAAAACACTTTGTTGCCTGCAGTGATGCTGATAGCTGTTTGATTTAGTTCATCTTGTAACCTATCCTGTGTAATTCATTTCTAAGAAACTATTGAAATGTATTTACAGTTAGCTTGAAATGGTGAGGGAAGAAAAAAGAAAAACACTGGGACGCATGGATGCATCCTTTTAGATTTTTGTGGGGTGTCAGGGACGCAGGATGTGTGCCTATAAACATCTGTGTGTGTGTGTATGTGTAAATGCGGAATAACGTACCTGGGATTCACTTCAATGTGATAATTACTGGAAATGGTCATTATGTCCAGTTTTTTTTTAGAAGGTGTGACAAAAGAAAAGACTCGATTGGACAATTTGTCCACACTACTGCCATAGAGCTCTCGAAGAAGAGCCATCACTCTGGTCTTCTTTCCAGCACCTGATGGTCCATAGACAAGGAGATGAGGGAAATCACCACGATTCACCTGTGTACAAATTAAAAGGAAAAAGGAAGACATTAAAACCAACATATAAATTAATATCTATTATACTAAAACTGAGTGAATCAGTGATTGTTTGCTAAAAGCTTTTTTGGTTATTTGCTTAAACTCCAACCTAAAAAAGGGGAACCACTCTGAATTAATTTTATCTGTTAATTAATCGACCCATTATTTTTCCATTAAACTAACCCTAAACCATAACCCAGTCTTCTTTTTTTAAATGAATTTTATATATTAATTTTTCATAGCAAAAATACTAAATTCAAGTTTTGAAATAAAATAACTGATGCATTATAAAATTCATTAATTGTTAAATCAATACTGAAAATTTCATTAAAATCGGATAATTACCTGATTTTTGGTAAAAAAATTTTCCATCCCAAATGTTACGTTAAAATTGTAAACAAGCGCCTAAAACCATCGAAAAACAGCCAAAATGGCGGGTCGCGTCGAAATTGACCAAAACAAAGTTTTAAATCTTTAAAAATTAAACTGCATATGTAATGATATTTTTCTTTTTTTAATGATGGTTATTATGCTACTACTTATCGATTTACCTTAAATAATAGATTTAATTATTCTTAATTCGCTTTTAAAACTCGTAGTATCCGATTTTTTTTTTTTTTTTGCCAGTAGCTACTATACAACATCAACTTAACATCCTTTAATTTAAAAAAATAAAAAATCACCGTATTTAATTTGTTTTCCTTAAAGTTTCATTTTTAATAAAAGTATCAATTCCAATTCTGAGTTCAGAAATTAAAAATATAAACAGACTTCATTTTATATTCCACTAATATCTGTCCGGTAGACTACGGTAAAAAATTTACGTCCCTGAATCTACTAATAAAACAACATGACACAATTTTTTAAAAAAGACGAACAAAATTATATAAGGAGATAAGAAAGGCAATTTAGACGATTGTAAAATTAAAATCAAGTTTTAAAAATTAAAAAAAAAAAAGAACACTACTGATAAACTTTTAAGAGAAAATTCTTAATTCTAAATGAAACGACGAACAACAGTAAACACAAAGTTGTATGAAGTTACGTACAACGAAGAAAATAAAAAAGTTAATACGAAAATTGAATAACATAAAAAAAAACGTACCAATTTTTTCAGGAGAACTGCTTGATCTTTGTGATAGTCCAATTTATTAAGTGTCGTAGGCCGGTATTTGTCAACCCACAAACTCATCTTGTCAACTTTTTCGATGTTCAAACCCTAAAATTACAATCAAGCGCGGGGAACATTTACCGCCAATATTTTCTAACCTTCCCAAACAAAGGTAATTGTCATTTAGAGTTACCTCCCTTAGATAACTCTTATTTCCAAGTTCCTTACGAAAATTCATCCATCAAGATTCTCTTTCTTAATAGAGGGACTGGCAAAATTAGCCTAAAATGCGTTTTTGACAAAATTACTTTATTTTCTGTAGGGAGGGGGGGGGGCTACAGAAAATAATTTACCAAAAATCAGGGAATTATCGGATTTTAATGAAATTTTCAGTGTTTATTTATCAATTAATGATCTTTATTAGCTATAAGCGATGTTGTCGTCTGCTAGGAATTTTAAAAGCGAATTAAAAATAATTAAATCTATTATTTAACGTCAAACTTTGTCTAAATCGATAAGTAGTAACATAATAACCATAATTAAAAAAGAAAAATATCATTACATATGCAGTTTATTTTTAATAGATTTAAAACTCTTTGTTTTGGTCAATTTCGACGATATCAGCCAGTCAGCCTCGTTTTCGATGTTTTTAAGTGCTTGTTTACAATTTTACTGTAACATTCGCGTTTGCAAAAAAAATTACCAAAAATCAGGTAATTATCCGATTTTAATGAAATTTTCAGTATTGATTTAACAATTAATAAATTTTATAATGCATTAGTTATTTTATTTCAAAACTTTAATTTAGTATTTTTGCTATGAAAAATTAATATATAAAATTCATTTAAAATATGAAATTCCTGATTTTAAGTTTAAAATCTTAGATTTTTAGATTCTAAAAATTAATATCTACTAAATGCAAACCTTATTTTTGTTGACGAAAATAATAAGTTTTGAAGAAAAACTCGATTGAAAATTTACCCCCTCAGAAAAAACATCGATGTATAATTTTTTCTTTTATAAAATAATAGCCAATTAAATAATTATCGAAAAGAGTAAAAAAGAAATCTCCAAAAAATTAATTATTTATTATTTTTTTACATTTTATTTTTCGATTTTCAGTACTTATTTTCTCATAGAAAAGCCACCGTAAAAAATTTTTTTTTGTTTCTATTCATAACTTCGGTCTTTTATCTCTTTATTTATACTGTAATTAGTATCAGGTAAGGACCAACTCGAAACAATTTTACGCCCCCAGCATAAGGGGGTCAAAATTAAGTGACCTGAAAAAAAATGAGAAAGTTTTGAAATAAAATAAATAATGCATTATAAAGATCATTCATTGACACATAAACACTGAAAATTTCATTAAAATCCGATAATTCACTGATTTTTGATAAATTATTTTCTGTAGGGGTGGGGGCTAAAGTCATTTTGTCAAAAACGCATTTTAGGCTCATTTTGCCAGTCGCTATTTTCTCATAGAAAAGCAACCGTAAAAAATGTTTTTGTTTCTATTCATAACTTCGGTCTTTTATCTCTTTATTTATACTGTAATTAGTATCAGGTAAGGACCAACTTGAAACAATTTTACGCCCCCAACATAAGGGGTGTCAAAATTAAGTGACCTGAAAAAAATTAGATAGTTTTGAAATAAAATAAATAATGCATTATAAAGATCGTTCTTCGATAAATAAACACTGAATATTTCATTAAAATCCGATAATTCCCTGATTTTTGGTAAATTATTTTCTGTAGGGGGGCTAAAGTCATTTGGTCAAAAATGACTTTGAGGCTCTGTTTGCCAGTCCCTAATCTTTATAATGCATTATTTATTTTATTTCAAAACTTTCTCATTTTTTTCAGGTCACTTAATTTTGACACCCCCCTCCCATAAGGGGGCGTAACATTTTTTCGAGTTGGTCTTGTATTGTACTAATTACAGTATAAATAAAGAGATAAAAGACCGAAGTTATGAATAGAAAAAACTTTTTTTTTTACGGTGGCTGTTCTATGAAAAGTACCGAAAATCGGAAAATAAAATGTTAAAAAAAATAAATAAATAAATTTTAGGAGATTTCTTTTTTACTTATTTCCATAATTATTTAATTGGCTATTATCTTATTAAAAAAGTTATACATCGATATTTTTCTGCTTTTTTTTTAATTTTTAATAGAGTTTTTCTTAAAAACTTATTACTTTATGTGTTTAAAATAAGGTTTGCATTAAATAGATATTTATTTCTAGAAACTAAAAATATAACATTTTAAACCTAATATCAAGATTCTCATATTTTAAAACAATTAAATTGATTTTCAATATAAACACATAATGTTCGAAAATTAATTGTATGGGAGCAAAGAATACTTAAAATGTGGATTACCTCCCTTAGGTTAGAAGAGAGTTAATCTTTTTTTCAGTTTACTGAAAGAATTCAATATCTAATAAAGGTTAGTTCATTTCATTATTACTATTTTAATTTAATTATTCATTTTTAATTCTAAATATTCAAATTCAAATCGATGTTTTCTCACTTTTTATCTTTAAATTAACAATTTTTTTTTTTTACTAAAAAAAAAATTGCACTTCCAGACACTTGTCATTTTCTTTTTAAAAATGAATTGAATTAAAATTAATTAATTCTATCAAATTTTTGTCTAAGTCAAAAATTAGTAACAAAATAAACATCAGTAAAAAAAAAAAAAAAAAAAAAAAAAACAATATTACATAAATATAATTTTTTCTTTTATATAATAATATTACATATATAATTTTCTTTAAGTAAAGAATGCACTCAAAACCAACGTCCTTTTTTTACAACTTGAAAAGTTTCTTAGAAATCAATTGACATTTGAAAATTAATGAAAATTGAAAAGTTTCTTAGAAATCAAAAACCCCCAAAAATTGAAATACAGAAATGCAATACACTAGGGCTACCGAAAAATCGGCTGCTAGCGGCAGATTTAAAAAAAAAAATTAAAATTAATTAAATCGATTATTTAAGGTCAAACTTTTGTCTAAATCGATAAGTAGTAACAATGACCATTATTTAAAAAAAGTAAATTAAAAACTGTATTGAAAATTTAGCCCCCCCCCCCCTCCAAAAAAAATATTATGTATACTTTTTTTCTTTTATAAAATAAAAGCCAATTAAATAATTATCGAAATGAGTAAAAATGAAATCTCCGAAAATTATTTTTAAAAATAAAACGTTTTTATTTATACTGTAATTAATATCGAACACTGACCAACTTTGCAGAGATTTTACGCCCCCAAAGTAAGTGACCTGAAAAAAATGAGAAAGTTTTGAAATAAAATAAATAATGCATTATAAAGTTCACTCATTGATTAATCAACACTGAAAATTTCATCAAAATCCGATAATTCCTTGATTTTTGGTAAATTATTTTGTCAAAAAACGGATTTTACGTTACTCAAACAAGACAAAAAAGGTTAAAATATCTGACACTTACTGAATACCATACACGAAACGGAAGTGAACATACAGATTTTATTTTCAAACGAAACTAATATATTTTTTTATTTTTTTACATACAAAAAACGGATTTTACTTAGTTAAAAGTTAAAACGAGTAAAATTTCAGTAATATTTAATAAATATGTATTTAAAGTAACGCTTTACTTATTTCTAAAAAGAAATGTTTATAAGTATTTTAAAAATATTTTAAAACCATTATTGAACACGATAAATCAAAATAAATTTGACGTAACTTTTTGTCAAAATTTGGACGATGTATAAAATGTATTAAAAATAAATTGCATATTGTAATAATATTTTTCTTTTTTAATGATGGTCAGTATGTTACTACTTAACGATTTAGACAAAGTTTGATCTTAAATAATAGATTTAATTATTTTTAATTCGATTTTAAAACTCGTAGCAGACGATGTTAATGCCAGTATATATATATATATATATATATATATATATATATATATATATATATAATATATATATATATATATATATAGTCATCCAAATACAGCCCTGTTTCAACATATTACGTCTTTTCAGTGCGGTTATATATATGTGTGTGTGTGAGTGTGTATGTGTGTGTATTTAGGTGAGAGTGTTAATCTGTGTTCACACACACACACACACACACACATGCGTGCATACACACATACATATACATATACATATACATATACATATACATACATATGCTAAGACCTCACCATCTGTATTTTCCTGCTCAAAACGTTTATTAAACTAAAACTTCTTTGCAAGATCCATTCAAAGTCGTAAAATATAGTCAAAAAGGACATGTCTTTAATAATGATAATATTTTGAAAATATGCAAAAAAGAAAATCAATTTAAATATCCCCAAAAAGCCATTAAAGTCATCAAATTCAGAGGCTAAAGACTTAAATTGACAATTGAAATGAGTCCGTGCCGTCTGAGTATCAAAGTTCGGACACTTTGATTTCGCAATTCTGATCATCTTGACATTAACCATTTGAACACCTTTTTCTGTATAAAATTCAATATATAAAAGAAAAAAAGAAAGAAAAGAAAGAAAAAAGAAAAAGAAAGAAAGAAAAGAATGAAAGAAATAAAGAAAGAAAAATTAAAGAAAAAAGAAAGAAAGAAAGAAAGAAAGAAAGAAAGAAAGAAAAATCAAAGAAAGACAAAAGAAAAAGAAAGAAAGAAAAATGAAAGAAAGAAAAAATGAAAGAAAGAAAAAAATGAAAGAAAGAAAGAAAGAAAAAAGAAAGAAAGAAAGAAAGAAAAAAAAGAAAAGAAAAAGAATGAAAGAAAGAAAGAAAGAAAAATTAAAGAAAAAAGAAAGAAAGTAAGAAATAAAGATAAAAGAAAAAAACAAAGAAAGAAAAAACAAAGAAAAAAATAAAGAAAGACAAAAAGAAAAAAAAGAAAGAAAGAATGAAAGAAAGAAAGAAAGAATGAAAGAAAGAAAGAAAGAAAAATGAAAGAAAGAAAAACTGTGGTAATCAATATGAACCATTGATCAGATTATATACTGAGATAGACAAATAGTACAATTCTGTATTTGATCAAATTTACCTGCAAAAGAAAAAAAGGCCAAGTGAATTGGACAGTACACAAATCTAAAAAACAATAAGTAAATCAATATCATCATCATCATCAACATCATCGCGCTAAATCATGGATATCCATGACAATCATCTCTATCATTCATTGTCCTCGGGTGGTCCTCTGTGCAGCATCCAGTATCCGCACAGAGCTAGTCAATGTATGTCTTTGCTGGATGGTCAACACTGGTGTACCCATGTGCTGGTTTCTATAGCTTATGAGTTTGTCCTTATGTGCATTGAAGTTAGCCCGAACAAAAAACTTAACAGTTACTAAGAGTCACTGATTTATTTTGCCAAAAATAAAACAGCAAATGACAAGTTAAAATAAAGTAAAACAAAGAATTCGTTACAACCTGCGTCTGTCTCTTTTATCCTTGTATTCCTTCTTCTGAGCTTCTGTATGTGTTCTTTCTCTCGTTCGTTTGTCTCCTTCTCTTCGTTATCCTTTTCAGTTTTCTCTTTTATCGCTCCTTCACTCTTATTCACTTCGTTTCCGTTCACTCGTTCGGACTCCCCTTTTTCGCGTTTTCGTCTCGCCGCTGCTTGTTTACCTTTCTGCTCGCTCACCTCCGCTTTCTGAGCGCGTGCGCGACATCAACGTAAAAGGGATCTACGAAAACACAGACCCAGCCCTGCGAAACGAAGCTGGGCCTTTTTCCTTTATGGGTTTTCGAGTGCTAGAATCACTTTTCACCACACCTTACTCCTGCAGCAGTGTCCAGCATCTCTTGTTCATCTCTGTTACGTTCGCCTATCGTTTTCAAACGTTTACACGTTGTTCCATCAGAGACCAAAGAAAAGTGAAAGGTGCACATGCAAAAATTGGCAAAGAACAATAATATATATTTTCAAGACATAATTTTATTTAGAATTTACAAGCTGGGAGGAAGATGAAACGGACGCCGACAGGCTAGGGTAAGTAAGGTCATTAGGTGGAATCTCTTTCATATCAAAAGTTCAGAAGTAGGAGTTGGTGAAATGAATACCGGTGGACTGGGGGATGTAGAGACATTAAGAAACTTTGTTATTTCGTGGGCATATTAAGAGTTCAACATTGGGACAAAATCAAGGAAAGTTGATGATAGCAATTTTTCATGACGGGAGAATTTTTACTTAGCTTTTACGTTGGTTCATCTTCTGTTGGGGATTCTTGGGATATGTCTTTCTTCTGGTTAGCTTGAAGACGGAATAAGCGATGCTTTCTTTCCTTTCCGATTTGTCGCATAGCCTCGCCGAGATTGTTATCTTTGGAAGATATCCTAGATATATCTGGCCCGCATGAAGGTGATATCGGGATTCCGACTATCTGTAGTCGTAAAATTTTCTTCTGGGCCGTATGAAGACGATTTTTGCCCACCCTCAACGAGGCGAAGCATTCAACTGTGTTCGCCAAAAGGCTCCAGAGTGAAAACTAAAAAAGTGATAGGGATCTCTTCCCCCTCCCCAAAAAAGAGGTGGTGTGTATTTCCGTTCCTATATTTGCCTTCCTTTTCTCAGAGACCGGCCTACATGACGATAACTGGTCAAAGAAATTCTGCTCCAGATTGGGGTCATTTAGTGGGACACGTACCTCAGCTCTGACGTCACAGGGTTTCAAGAATGTTCTGGGCTGTTCCCTTTTTAACTTCCGAGTTTCGTTCAATAATCAATTTCGCGTTACTCGTAATACATTCTCATTCAGATGGTTTGTGTGATAGGGGGCGGGTGGTTGGATATTTGCTTCCTTGTAGGGTGTTGTTTCCATGATTTAAGATTGCATGCAGCAATCTTGTGAAGCTCCCATCTAGCTTATTCTCTAAGAACTTCATTAGTGTCCAAGTGGTGCAGTCATAGAGTAGCACTGATACTATGGCTTGGAAATAAATAAGTATTGAAAAATTATCTCAAAAACTAATTTTGTCCTGAAGAAAAAAAACAACAAATAAACAATAGATATATCATAAAAAACTGGCTGAAAACCAGCAGTACTGATAAGATTTTAAACTATGTATCATCAGGTTGAGCTGGCAGCATGGATGATATATATGACTCTCTTTTGCCAACTGTTCTGATCAGACATTGACCCTGGTAGGTCTTCAGTGCAGCATCCAGAATTTGCACAGAGCTGATTGATGTAATGTTTGGCTGGTCAGCATACATTGGTGTGTCCATGTGTAGTTGTCTACATGAGAACATCATTTATGTCCAGTATGTCTTGTTTTTCTTATGTATACTGACCATTAACTTTTCCATCCCATTTTATTTTAGCATTCATCAACACAGAACTATGTTTTGGGGAGTACTTATAAGTTAATAAACATCATTGAGAGGTTAACATTCATATTTCTCTCATGATCATTAATTGTACTTCAAATGAAGATGCATTTTGCATAATGGTTATCGTCGTAGGAAATGAAATTGGGAACACAATTTCAAATCATGATCATTGTGTTAATGACCTAGGGCAGGGATCACTAAACTATAGCCCGCGGGTTGGATCCGTCCCGTGAAGGCATTTTATCAGGCCCACTGATGGTACTTGAATTTGTTTCTTAAAAAAGAACAACTTATGTATGCAAGCAAGCCTTTTCAAAATTGAAATATGTGAAATCAACCCATCAAACGAAATTGACTGATAAACATTTGAAAGCAATTCTCTTGATTGGATGTAGCAATTCCAAATCAAACATTGACGATATCTTGAAAGGCAAACTTCAGTTTCATAAATCTCACTCAACCTTTCAGCTAATGTTGCATTCTTTGATAATGTTTTGAAAATTAATATGTTGGTTAAATTTGTTTTTATGCATTTTACGCCACTCATCCATGAATATAACATGGAAAGATAAATTTTGTTTTACATCTTTTTCTCAGAGCTTTCGTTCTGGCTAGCAAGTATTGAACACAATAATAATGTAGTCCATGCTTGTTATTTTTTCAATTATGAGAAAAGTTTGGATGTAGTCCTGCCTTTTCCTAGGGCAGGGATCACCAAACTTTTCTCATAATTGAAAAAATAACAAGCATGGACTACATTATTATTGTGTTCAATACTTGCTAAGGAAAAATAAATGGGTGGACTGGTCTAGGTTGATTAGTTGTTTGGTTGGTTAAATTTTATGGCATGTCAACCCTTGTTGGGTTATTTTATGCCGAAGACGTTTTTTTTTTTATCATTCTTGTTAGGAATTCAATTTTTCTTAAACTTATTTTTTAAACACATTTTTTAAAACACTATACATAATAGGTATCATTATTCTGGGTCAGAGTGGACCTGGGAGTAATGGCAATGAAGGGGTACTTCATAGACCTTAGAGATCAAGAACAAGGATGTTAGCTTCACCACCAGATGCAGTTTAGTGTCTCTATGACCCTCAGTCACTGCCTTCTAGCACATATATGATAAAAAGGGTTGGGGTTTGCCATAAGAGCAATAGGGTTGGGACAGTCATATAGGTGCTAGGGCTTGACATGACCAGCAGATTGATCATAGGAAGCCTCTCCATCAGGTGTCTCTTGTCAAATTCAGGAACCTTCTCGTTGAACTCAGGAGTCTTCATGTCATAATCGGCAGCCTTCACAGAATTTCGAACCGAACACTTTATTCGATCCACTGGGATAGACTGTTCTCATTCCCCTAACCATGACTGGGTACAAGTGTTAAGTATTCTATGTTATCTATATCTATACATATATAAAGGTCAGTTCTGTGTATGTGTATGTCTGGATGAAACTGCGAAAATAAAACAATTAACAACAAAGTAAATATATATATACACACATTAAATATCACCAGGGCATGGTTTTTGAGCAAAAATAATAGAGATTTGATTTATATTCGTGAAGAAAATTAAAAAATAAAATTTAAATAATAATCGCATGAATTTTTTTTTTTCAGTTAATATTTTAGATAGTAGATATTAATATTTCTTTTCAGAGTAGCAAGGTCTATTTTTTTACATAGGGATTTAAATGGGACATCCCACGAGAATTCAACTCACGATTCAGTAATAATGGATCTGCGGGACTAACTTTAAAAAAAACCCCCTCTACCCAGGCGACGCCAGGTAGCTGCTGCTATTTATCAAATAAAGGATTCAGTTCAAAGTTCCGTGAAGGCTCCTGATTATGACATGAAGTTTCCCAAATACGACAAGAAACATCTGAAGAAGGCTGTAGGGCCCATTAGCAGAAACGTGTTTATAACAATAAAGATGAGGACAATAGTCTGAAAAATCCAAATAATACAGATTACACTGAGGATATTGATTGATTATCAATTTCTTTTTTTATTCTGTTTAAGAAAGGATTACTTTGTAGCGACTTTATTTGAACTGACTTCCCCAAAGATAACTTCTTAAATCTTCTCTAAGTCATTGTACGTGCAACATGAGACTTATTAGAAATATTAAAAATCCAATGTCAATATGCATCTACTCATTAACTGATCCTCTTCAAATTAGCGCTGAGGAAAGAACGTACCCAACTTTCAAAATCAATTCCAATGCACAGTATAAAAGATTGGACACCAACAATTGTTCCGGTCCAGAAGACAAAAGTTGCTGTAAAGGAAAAATCAAAAATCACCAGTTCTGTGAAAATTATTTGTTCTTTTATCTTGTTCAAAAGAAGAAAAAAAAAGACAATGATTTTTAGAAGTTTTGAAATTAGCATCATCATCACCATCATCTCTTCAAATGTTCTTCTTGGAATTATATGTAAAGGTAAGAGATTTTTATTATATATGTGCTAGAATATATGTACTAAATGACAAGTAGGACTAGGGTATCTTTTGTCAGTGTCCAAGCGGTGCAGTCATACAATAGCACTGATACGACTACAGCTTGGAAGAATTGTCGCTTTATCAGTGAGATCAGAAAGGGTTGATTATAAAATATCTGTGTACTTTTTATGCATGACAAGAAGGACTATGGTATCTTTTGTCAGTGTCCAAGCGGTGCAGTCATACAGTAGGACTGATACGGCTACAGCTTGGAATAACTGTCGCTTTATCAGTGAGATCAGAAAGGGTTGATTATAAAATATCTATGTACTTTTTATGCATGACAAGAAGGACTATGGTATCTTTTGTCAGTGTCCAAGCGGTGCAGTCATACAGTAACACTGATACGACTACAGTTTGGAATAACTGTCGCTTTATCAGTGAGATCAGAAAGGGTTGATTATAAAATATCTATGTACTTTTTATGCATGACAAGAAGGACTATGGTATCTTTTGTCAGTGTCCAAGTGGTGCAGTCATACAGTAGCACTGATATGACTACAGTTTGAAATAACTGTCGCTTTATCAGTGAGATCAGAAAGGGTTGAATATAAAATATCTATGTACTTTTTATGCATGACAAGAAGGACTATGGTATCTTTTGTCAGTGTCCAAGTGGTGCAGTCATACAGTAGCACTGATATGACTACAGTTTGAAATAACTGTCGCTTTATCAGTGAGATCAGAAAGGGTTGAATATAAAATATCTATGTACTTTTTATGCATGACAAGAAGGACTATGGTATCTTTTGTCAGTGTCCAAGTGGTGCAGTCATACAGTAGCACTGATATGACTACAGTTTGGAATAACTGTCGCTTTATCAGTGAGATCAGAAAGGGTTGATTATAAAATATCTATGTACTTTTTATGCATGACAAGAAGGACTATGGTATCTTTTGTCAGTGTCCAAGTGGTGCAGTCATACAGTAGCACTGATATGACTACAGTTTGAAATAACTGTCGCTTTATCAGTGAGATCAGAAAGGGTTGATTATAAAATATCTGTGTACGTTTATGCATGACAAGAAGGACTATGGTATCTTTTGTCAGTGTCCAAGTGGTGCAGTCATACAGTAGCACTGATACGACTACAGTTTGAAATAACTGTCGCTTTATCAGTGAGATCAGAAAGGGTTGAATATAAAATATCTATGTACTTTTTATGCATGACAAGAAGGACTATGGTATCTTTTGTCAGTGTCCAAATGGTGCAGTCATACAGTAGCACTGATACGACTACAGTTTGGAATAACTGTCGCTTTATCAGTGAGATCAGAAAGGGTTGATTATAAAATATCTATGTACTTTTTATGCATGACAAGAAGGACTATGGTATCTTTTGTCAGTGTCCAAGTGGTGCAGTCATACAGTAGCACTGATATGACTACAGTTTGGAATAACTGTCGCTTTATCAGTGAGATCAGAAAGGGTTGATTATAAAATATCTGTGTACGTTTATGCATGACAAGAAGGACTATGGTATCTTTTGTCAGTGTCCAAGTGGTGCAGTCATACAGTAGCACTGATATGACTACAGTTTGGAAAAATTGTCACTTTATTTTATCAGTGAGATCAGAAAGGATTGATCAGAAGGCAGTGGCTGAAGGTGTTCATGTCCTGAGAATGACGTCAAATTTGATGGTGAAGTTCCATATCTAAAGATCTGGAGATTGTGGAGCACCCCATCATCATTGCTCTCAGGTCCACTCTTCCCCAGAGTGGTAGTATACTGTTAGGTTTGGTTGGTTGGGTTTTACGGCATGTCAACCCCTTGGGTTATTTTATGCCGAATATTTCTATTGGTAATTTGATATTCAAAAATGTTTAATGCCGACAAAGTTTTGAAATAATTTCATTTTTAATGGATAATACAATTGTTTATAAACTCATGTTTTCTAGTTAACCCATAGATGGGACCCTAACATGTACTACCACTCCGGGTCAGAGTGGACCAGGGAGCAATGGTGATGAAGGGGTGCTCCACATTCCCCAAACCTCCAAAACTGGAACCTCACCATCAGATAGAGCAGCCACCGCCTTCTAGCACCCATATGATAAAAAGGGATTGAGGCTTGCCATAAGGGCAATAGGGTTAGGGCAATCATATAGGTGCTAGTGCTTGATGTGGCCAGCTGATAGATCAGAGGGGGCCTCTCCGACCACCCATCTAGCCCAAGATAGGGCCAAAGTGGAGTATTGCAAGTCATGAACTGCTCATCCACCTGGGCTCTATCCTTAAGTATCACAGGTCACCACCCATGGCCAACAGGTGGCCCCATTGGGGGAGTCTTACCCCTCTGCAGAGATGCAGTCGGTGCATTCTAAGCCCCAGACGACAGGGCTGTATACTGTTAGGGTCCCATTTATAGGTTAAACAGAAAATTTGTTTATAAAAAAAAATTGAGTTTAAATAATTTTCTACCAAACTATCCCTATGAATCTTTCAAAACTTTGCCAGCATTAAATGACCCACTGAGGTTGATATGCCGTTAAACAAAACAAAACAAACAAAGGTAAGGGATGCTAAATTGATACTCTTGTATATATGTATTTACTGACTCCTCCACACAAGCAGAATGCTCTCTTTCATTTTTTCTTATCATATTTTTCTGTGTAGCATGTACTTTTTCTTCCCTTTCTTTCTTTATGATAAAAAAAGAAAGATTGAAACAGATTAGTGTTATCACTTCTGTATGCTCATCCCCTCTTTCTATCTTTCCCCTAATCTCTTTCTTTCTTTCTTTCTTATTATATTTTTTCTGTGTAGCATGTCCTTTTTCTTTCCTTTCTTTCTTCATAATAAAAACGGAATGGTCCATTATTTAGTGGAGATGACAATATAACTCATAAGAAATAAGAATTTACAGATAAGCAACTCTAAATGATCAGGATTTACATTTTTGCATTTCATCTTGGATGATTTGGACAGTCTCATTTTTAACCAGAGGGTGTTGTAAGATGATAACGGTCGTACAATTAAGGAACTTGAATATTGATATATAGGACCTGTGGATATATCACAGTATGATAATTTAATTATTAGAACGATTGACAGGTAAAAAATACCAGGAAACTTTGGTAGGCAAAGAGTTAAGCTACAAAAGTCAAATATTATTTCAGTATGTTTATCTAAATATATCATTTGCTAATTATGGTTTGAATAAAACATTATCATACTTTTACACATTTATTTAAAAAAAATAAGAATTATACAAACTAGTGGGACCAAACATAATAATTGAATTGTCATACTGTGGTATATCCATAGGTCCCACCACAGTATGACAATTCAATTATTACAACGTTTGAAATGTTTACTTAAGAGCTATTACGTAATAGTTCAATATGTAAAAAGTACAATAATCTTGATTTAACTCCTTCTCACTCACAAAAGTACCACATTCTATGATCAGTGATTTCTGATAATCAGTTTTAACTTTGCCTACTTTAAACCACTCACGGCTGCTCTCCCACCAAACCCAAGTAAAATACAAAAACTGATGTTTGGTTAATTATAATTGAGCAGAAAGACTCAGATTACAACAATAATAGGACTTTATTTGAATAGCATGAGTTCTGAGGTGAATAGATAGTGAACTTTGAAATATCCCATCATACAGGTAAAAAAAATACCAGGAAACTTTGGTAGGCAAGGAGTTAATCTACAAAAGTCAAATTTTATTTCAGTATGTTTATCTAAATATATCATTTGCTTATTATGGTTTAACATTATCATATTTCTACACATTTATCTAATAAAATTAGAATTATACAGACTAGTTGGACCTGTGGATATATCACAGTATGATGATTTAATTTTTACAACAATTAATATGTTTACTTAAGGGCTATTGTGAAATAGTCCAATATGTAAAATGTATTGATATATAGATTTTTAGGTCAAATTCATTTTCTTCTTTCTTCTTTTTCTTTATTTAAGCAGCAGTGAATGCAAAAATCAATCCAGTTACAAAAATGATGCATTTTATTATATCATAATATATATAAAAACATATGTTATAACATGTTATACCAATATAAGTTATATGTTATAGGATTATAAGATATTATAATTTATTATATCAAATATATACTAGATATAATATTTGATTATAAGATATAAATTATAAGTTATATGTTATAACATATTATATCAATATAATATGTTATAAGATATGTTATAAAATCATATATGTAAACATATATGATATGTTTACTTAAGAGCTATTGCATAATAGTTCAATATGTAAAAAAGTATTAATATATAGATTTTTAGTTCAAATTCATTTTCTTCTGTATTTTTCTTTTTTTAACCAGGATTTAAATTTTATATTTTTATATTTTTATCAATTTTTATTTTTATTTTTCCCCCTTTTGTTACGTTGTAATATTCACGGCACTAAAACGATACATGTACCGTAGTCCTTTTTTCTTTCTTGGTACTAAAACTCCAAAAGTCACCGTGCTGAAATGGTGCCGATAAAAAATCATAACACGAGAAACATGTCGTCACAACTGCCAGCCTTTATTATCGTGCTCGTATAGTGGGCTCCTACCAGAGAGGAGGAAAGGCAGAGAGAAAGAGAGAGAGAGAACACTACTAGATTACTGGGCTCTCATGAGGTCCGTACCCTACGACCGCTGCCGGCAAAAAGAGGACGAGCCCTTTCTTTTTCCCCCACGTCACCACGTGACTTCCGGTCAACACCCGACTTCCGCTTGCGGTCAATTCTCCGTTCGGGGTTACGCTACAGTCAAACCATCGCTCTCCTCTTTTGGGTCATCACTATTTTTTAAGCCTTTGTTATTTATTCCTCCTCCTTCCATTAGTAGTCCTAGCTCACAAAAGTCAGGAATATACCCATCTTGCAACACTTTTTTATTTTTTAAATTTTTTTATTATATTAATTATTTTTATTAATTTTATATTTTAAGCAGGAGTGAATGCAGAAACCAATCCAGTTACAAAGGTTATTGATAACCCAGTTATGGGCAAAAAATATTGGCTGTACGAAAATATGGAAAATTTATCAACAGCAAGAGAAACGTGTGAAAAAAATGGACAAGAATTGGTTCAATTGCCGACTAAGAGTGAACAATTATGGATAAAAAATAATTTAGCAGGTTTGATTTGGTTTGTTTTATGGCATAACAATACTTATTGGGTCATTTAATGCTGAAACAAGTTGTTATATACTAGCCATACCCAAAATGGGCCTAAAATGCGTTTTTTGACAAAATGACTTTAGCCTCCCTACAGAAAATAATTTACCAAAAATCAGGGAATTATCGGATTTTAATGAAATTTTCAGTGTTTATTTATCAATGAATGATCTTTATAATGCATCATTTATTTTATTTAAAAACTTTCTCATTTTTTTCAGGTCACTAAATTTTGACACCCCCACCCCCTTATGTTGGGGGCGTAACATTTTTTTCAGGTTGGTCTTATAGTTTTCTAATTACAGTATAAATAAAGAGATAAAAGACCGAAGTTATGAATAGAAACAAAAAAAAATTTTTTATAGTGGCTTTTCTATGAGAAAATAAGTACTGAAAATTGAAAAATAAATGTAAAAAAATAATAGATAATTAATTTTTTGGAGATTTCGTTTTTACTCATTTCAATAATTATTTAATTGGCTATTATCTTATAAAAGAAAAAATTATACATCGATATTTTTTCTGCTTAAAAAGGGGGGTACATTTTCAATCGAATTTTTCTTCAAAAAGTATACTTTGATGTAATAAAATAAGGTTTGCATTAAATAGATATTTATTTTTAGAATCTAAAAATATAACATTTTAAACTTAACATCAGCCTTTTCATATTTTAAATTAATTTTATAAATTAATTTTTCATAGCAAAAATACTAAATTAAAGTTTTGAAATAAAATAACTAATGCATCATAAAATTCATTAATTGATAAATCAATACTGAAAATTTCATTAAAATCGGATAATTACCTGATTTTTGGTAAATTTTTTTGCAATCGCGAATGTTACATTAAAATTGTAAACAAGCGCCTATAACCACTGAAAAAGTGACAAAATGGCGGGTCGCGTCGAAATTGACCAAAACAAATCGTTTTAAATCTATTAAAAATAAACCGCATATGTAATGATATTTTTCTTTTTTTAATGATGGTCATTATGTTACTACTTATTTTAGACAAAAGTTTGACCTTAAATAATAGATTTAATTAATTTTAATTTGTTTTTAAAAACCTAGCAGACGACAAAATTGGGTATCCCTATTATATACCCACATTGGGTACATAAATATATGAGAGAGAGAGAGAGAGAGAGAGAGAGAGAGAGAGAGAGACTTACTTCTAGAGATGATGTTGGTGATGGATGGTCTTACTTGATTACTTCATTTCTCTGGTTACTTGTTGCTGGTTCTTGCCAATTCTTCTCCTATCTGCTATGGACGACATTTTGTTGTCTTGTCTAGTTGAGTTCTTCTATCTAAGGACTGATTTCTTCTTCTTCGCTTTGCTTGTTTTTAATTAAATAAACCAACAAGACTATTTTGTTGCTTGATCAAGCTTTTATTTATTAGCCAATGATTCCACCAAGGTTTGAGATGACCCATCAGAGAGAGACAAACATGTCCACTCTGCTTCCAAGTCGTGTTGAATCTAAATTCTAAAAACTAACTATTCCCATGTCTCCGTACTGGGGTCAGTTGGGGTCATCCAAAATGCCAATCATAACCCAATGGTTATGGAAATCTACCCACCTCCACTTTTGATTCTAATGAACTTTATTTTAAAATAACTACAGGGTCTGCTCACAATTTATGATTCTCATAAATTGTAACAAAGTCATTTTTATAAAGTTTCTATGTTTCAAGTTCTTAATATCTTAAAATCTATTAATAATGGAGATTCGGTCTCTCTTTGTCTGTAACCAAAACTATGTCACTGCTTACATCACAATTATCAAAATCGTCAATACATAGAATAAAGAACAATTATTACTAATTATAAATAAAAGCTGTTCCTCATAATTCAATTTTAAAAATTAGCACTAACACTAACCCTAACCCTAAAACTAATCCTAACCCTTACCCTAACCCTAATCCTGGCGTCTCAAAGGTTTCAGGTATTTCCGTGAAATGTAATATGCTTTTTATATGTAATCTAATGACATTATCTCTTGCACGCTATTCTGCATTAGTACCAAAATTTAGCTATGGGGTACTTTTGCTGAAATTCCTCTTCTCCCCCAAATATCTCTCAGGTCTTATGTGCATGTTTGAGGTACTAAGTAGATTAATATTTATCTATATACTGGGGTCGACTTGTAAAGTTAGTTGGCAGAGTAGTCTATTGTTGGTATTAGCCAGACAGCAAGGGAGTTTATTCCCTTTCTGCTAGCACGGGCCAGGGAGATTGTTTTTGTTAAGGTGGAGCGCCTAACCTGCCGGCAGCTCCCTACTGTATCAAACTCAGAACCTTGTGATTCCTGGGTGGGTGCTCTACTGACTGAGATAAACCGTTTTATTGGTACTTTTACTAATTCTAACTTAACACTAACAATATTAAACCACTTTTTCACAATAGACATTGACACAAAGTTATGGTTATTTCCTATAAGTCTAACATAAACAAAGGGAAACCACTCCCAACTGATAAATTATTTATTTATTTTCCCATTAAACTCACCCTAAACCCTAACCCTAACTCCATCATCTTTTTTTTAGTAGATCAATAAATAAATAAATAATTTATCAGTCAAGAGTGGTTCCCCTTTGTTTATGTTAGACTTATAGGAAATAACCCACACAAAGTCATTTTTTTAAAACAGAGACCCTACTCTGCAGTATTCAAAATAATACCCACCTTATGAGAACCTCTTCGTCTGATGATTGTATACATGAGAAATTGAATGTCACCAAACGCTATTAACTCTCTATTTATTATGCTATCCTAAATTAATATATATATCCAGCCCCTCCACACGAGCAGGATGCGACACAAGGTCAATTTCTTAAGTGGAGTTGAACAGGTTTGAATTCAGAGTTTTCCTTCTCCTAGACTGGTTACCTAGCTGATGTTAAAGAGCCCTGTCTGCCCTGCTATTTACCCATAGCTGGAAGGAGAATTGGATTCATAACTTTCCCAAATGTATTAGCAACATGTGAAATGCAAAAGCTCCGTCCAGGAATTGAACTTGAGTCGACGAGTCCATTTCCTATGACTCTAACCATTAGTTCACACACTAAATTAAATATACTAGCAAAAAAAAAAAAAAGTGTAGAAATTAATTTTTGAAAGATATTGCCTGAGGCAGAGTGGGGTGTTAAAAAGATTATTTCCTATAACTCCAACCTAAAAAAAGGGGAATCACTCTGAATGAATTTTATAAATTATTCATTTATTGATCTACTAAGAAAAAAGAAGACGGGGTTAGGGTTTGGGTTTACAATTAGGGTTTAGGGTTAGGGCTGGAGTTAGGGTTTAGGGTTAGTTTAATGGGAAAATAATGGGTAGATAAACAGATAAAATTCATTCAGAGTGGTTCCCCTTTTTTAGGTTGGAGTTATAGGAAATAACCGAATAAAACAATTTGAAATGGAAATTAGTTCTGTTCCCCTCAAATAAAATGTTGCGTGCATCTATTAAGTATCTATTAAATAATCATTTTGTATATTTTACTCATAAATTTTACACAAAATCGTATGTATTTATTTATTTGTAAACTTTTTATTTAACCTCTTGTTACTAAAAAAAGGGCGAGAGTAAAAATTAATTTTTAATAAACTGGGTTGTTCTTTATTCTATGTATTGACGATTTTTGGTATTGTGATGTAAGCAATATAGACGAATGGAGACCAAATCTTCATTAATAATAGATGTGTGTGTGTGTGTGTGTGTGTGTGTGTGTGTGTGTGTGTGTGTGTGTGTGTGTGTGTGTGTTAATAATTTCTCATTGCTTCTCTGTATTAGTTTATTCTAAATAAAAGATTATTTCAAGGGACGATACTTCGGAGAGTTATTTCCCTTGAATCATGTGTCTCCATTTCAGGTGATATTTTATAATTTAAAATCTTATAGTTTACAAATTTAAATTTGGTAGCTTTGGCTCAAAGAATAAATGAACCAAATGCCTTCTAAAATAAAAATCGTAATGGCCATTTTTCTTTCGTTTATTTGAGGTTGTTTGCTTTTGAAACTTGTGTGCTGATTGTCTGCAATATACCGTATTCGACGGTCTACTTTATAAGATCAATAAAGAAGGAAGACTCATTACATTTCACGGAAATACCCAAAACCTTTGAGACGCTTGGATTAGTTTTAGGGTTAGTGATAGGGTCAATGTTAGTGTTAGGGTTAAGTTTAAGGTTAGGCTACTTCATGAGTTTCCATAATCTAATGCTATTTATACGTAAAACTGCGATTCAGCTTGGGCAGGCATTTAAGAAATAAAATGAAATAAAATGAAATAAATGGGTTTAAACTACGAACGTTAGGTGAAGGGTTTTCCTCTTACATCCATACAAGAGATGATAATAATATCATTAGATTACGGGTAAAAAAGCATTACATTTCCCAGAAATACCCGAAACCTGTGATACGCTAGGATTAGTTTTAGGGTTAAGTGTTAGGGCCAATGTTTGTGCTAGGGCTAGTGTTAGGGTTTGGCTACTTCGGGAGTTTCCATAATCTAGGTATACAAAATTTGTCGAAAAATCCGTGTTTTTACAAAAATAAATTTACCCCCCCCCTCCCCGTTTGAAAAAAAAATACTAAAAATCAGAGAATTATCCGATTTTAATGAAATTTTCAGTGTTGATTTATCAATGAATTAATTTTATAATGCATCAGTTATTTTATTTTAAAACTTTCTTTTTTTTTTTTTTCATATCACTTAACTTTGTCCCCCCCCCTTATTTTTCGGGTGCAAAATATCGGTGAGGTTATACATGATTGATACTAATTTCTGCCAAGACCAAAGTTATGAATAGAGAAAAAAAATTAGGGTGGTATCCTGGTTGAAAATAAGTACCGAAAATCGGAAAATAAAATGAAAATAAAAACTAAAAAAATAATTTTGGAGTTTTTTTTTACTCATTTTGATAATTATTTAATTGGCTATTATCTTATAAAAGAAAAAATATACACCAATATTTGTTCTGTTTAAGGGGGTGCGCTAAATTTTCAATAGAGTTTTCGACAAAAAATTATTACTAAGTAAAGTAGTTATTAAATGTTTTTAGAATCTAATAATATGACATTTTAAACTTAACATGATCATACTCATATTTTAAATGAATTTTAATTTATCATAGCAGAAATACCTAATTAAATCAGAAAGTTTTGAAATGGAATAACTGATGCATTATAAAAATCATTCCATTATAAATCAATACAATTTCATTAAAATCGGATAGTTCCCTGACTTTTGGTAATTTTTTTCAATCAAGAGTGTTAAATTTATTTTTTTAACACGGATTTTATGGCAACTATGGCACCCATATCAAGTCATATTTGATCAAAATTGACCGAAAAAATCGTTTTAAATGTATTAAAAATACATTACATTAATTGTAAGTGTGATATTATTTTTCTTTTTTTACCGATGCTCATTATGTTACTATTTTTCGACTTACACAAAAATTTGACCTTAAATAATTGATTTAATTAATTTTGATTCGTTTTTAAAATGAAAAGCAGACGAAAAAATTGGTATCCCTACCATAATCTAATGCTATTTATACGTAAAATGCGATTCTAATGATATTATCTCTTGTGCGCAATTTTTCATTCGTACCCGTAGCCCTGTCTCTATCGGGCCATTTTAAAAGTTTCTGATATTTATGGCACTGTAAACATTTTGTCGTCCTGGATTCCAGCTCTTATTTACGCCATATTTTTCCTTGGTGGTGTTAGGCGTAAAAATGGGCAAACTTAAATATTTACCGTGCCCCGTTTTTTGCTTATTATCGGCAAATTAATTTAGATATTTTACAATGCCCTCCTTCCCCGCATAATTTTTTTTTTTTTTTTTTGATAGTGGGTGGGAGGACATATGTTAAATATCTAAATTAATTTGCCGATAAATAGCGAGGGGTGCATTGTAATGCATTTAAATTAAATTGCCGATAAAAAGCGAGTAACAGGATTATCCCCTAAATTGGTTTAGATGCGACTCTTTGTCTCTGGTCGTCAATTCATATAGGATAAAGAAAAGTCTGTTATAAAATCACCGATGCCTAGCGGCCTTACATCATCCTGAGCAAAGGCCGGGTGGTGAGTAAACCCTGAAAACAAATCCAGAAATGGAGTCCCTAAGGGGGTGAATTTTAACACTACACAGCAACTTCTGCGACACTGCTGTTACCAAACTGCAATGGTTTCTTACCTTTCCTTTGGACCACAGCAGCAATGTGGAGAGGGATGATCTGCTGCTTGGGCAAAAGCACATCCTCCATATCAGTCTCCCAAGCAATGCAATAAAAAAAACGGTAATTTATGAGGAAGTGCGTCCCGGTCTCCTTCCTAAAAAATTGCTACCCGGTGACTATTAAAATAATAACCCCAGCTCGTCGTAATTCTTGTTTATTTATCGTAATTTGTCATAATTCTTGTTTAGATATGAAGATGGATATATAGTTTGGAATAGACTGAGATAGATAGATAGATAAACAAACAAAAATAATATAGATACATACGAACAAATGGAGATAGATAGATATTTTCAACAAGTAAATGTATTTCTTTTTTTTTTCTTTTTTTTTGTCGTAATTCTTGTTTATTTAAATTAAAAACAAGACATTAAACAAACATGAATAAAAAAAAATCTTAGTATTTAAAGTAATATAGATAAATATGAACAAATTGAGATAGATAGATAGATAGATATGAAGATGGATAGTTTTGAATAGACTGAGCTGGGTCGTTATTTTAATAGTCACCGGGTAGCAATTTTTGAGGCAGGAGACTGGGACGCACTTCCTTATAAATTACCAAAAAAACAAAAAAATTGGGATACTACGCCATCGTCTTTAGCAGACGGAAGGTTTCCAACAACCAACGAGAAAAGAGTTACCACTGTTGGTGTAAAAGCGATCGTCACCTTCATTTGCAGAGATGTTTGCAGTTTAATTTAAGGGTCACTGCAGCACAAGAACTCCACTAGCCAGTAACCCAAACGTGACCTTTGACTTTATAAGACGCAGGCTGACATTCTGAAACATTATTCTTTTATATGTAAAACAAATGTTACGTACAATTGTTTTGTATATGGTGGGCGACGTTTAAGCATCCCATCGTGGTGTAAACTTTATCAAAACTCCTTTTTTTTACTACTGAAAAGTGAGTTCAATCCTCGCTGGACACCCAATAATTGTGACCTTGTTATTGTGTTTAAATAAATCCTGAACACGCGAATGAAAAACAAGTAACCGCTTTATTTGCAGATAAACGGTACAGAAACTAACTGAGAACGTCAAACTCAAACAAGAGCATCTTTTTTTTAATAAGGCCGTTTTTTATAAGGGGGATAACTCTGTAGACAAGCTAAGTGAATTATCGTTCTTGAATGGATACAACACTTGTTGCAAACGGGTTGGGTATGTGTGGGTGTCAACGAGTGAGGGGCGTCACAATCCGTTTACATATAGTAGTTCACCATCTCTGATTGAATAATTCTCTAAAGGGACGTTACCCTACGCGTTCTCTAATTCAAAGATACACGTTCCCTAATCAAAGGGGCGTCACTCATCCTGGTCTCTTTGCCCCACTAAAGGGTATTGTAAATACTTAGGGTTAACGATAGGGATAGGTATTTTTGTCATCTGCTAGGAATTTTAAGAGCGAATTAAAAATAATTAAATCTATTATTTAAAGCCAAACTTTGACTAAATCGATAAGTAGTAACATAATGACCATCATTAAAAAAGAAAAATATCATTACATATGCAGTTTATTTTTGATAGATTTAAAACTATTTGTTTTGGTCAATTTCGACGCAATCCGCCATTCAGCCTCTTTTTCAATGGTTTAGGCGCTTGTTTACAATTTAAAAATAACATTTGGGATGGAAAGAAAAATTACCAAAAATCAGGTAATTATTCGATTTTAATGAAATTTTCAGTATTGATTTAACAATTAATGAATTTTATAATGCATTAGTTATTTTATTTCAAAACTTTAATTTAGTATTTTTGCTATGAAAAATTATTATATAAAATTCATTTAAAATAAAAGTATTCGGATTTTAAGTTTAAAATGTTATATTTTTAGATTCTAAAAATAGATATCTACTTAATGCAAACCTTATTTTAGGCGCAAAAAGGAATAAGTTTTGAAGAAAAACTCTATTGAAAATGTACCCCCTCCCCTTTTTAAGTAGAAAAAACATCGATGTATAATTTTTTATTTTATAAGATAATAGCCAATTAAATAATTATCGAAATGAGTAAAAAAGAAATATCCAAAAAATAAATTATTTATTATTTTTTTACATTTTATTTTTCGATTTTTGGTACTTATTTTCTCATAAAACAACAACCGTAAAAGTTTTGTTTTTGTTTCTGTTCATAACTTCAGTCTTTTATCTCTTTATTTATACAGTAATTAGTATCGAAAATAACCAACTCGCAAAACATTTTACGCTCCCAACATAAGGGGGGTCAAAATTAAGTGACCTGAAAAAAATGAGAAAGTTTTGAAATAAAATAAATAATGTATTATAAAGATCATTCATTGATAAATAAACACTGAAAATTTCATTAAAATCCGATAATTCCCTGATTTTTGGTCAATTATTTTCTGTAGGGGGCTAAAGTCATTTTGTCAAAAACGCATTTTAGGCTCATTTTGCCATTAGCTAGTTAACGACGTTTTGTAAAAAAAAAAAAAAAAAAAAAAAAAAAACTGTCTACAAAATTATACAATAACAGTAACACCCGTCTATCTAGGTTTGCGCCGAAAGTCAATCCTCCTATTCTTTCCCATAGAAGTCCCAACAGATATAGGGAACACAATAACACATTTGGATAGGGCATTTTTTCTTGCTACAAAACACTATTTTTCACATTTAATTGTCACAACCATTGACCATGCATTTTCACCAGCGATAAACATTGTTTTAAACAACACATTTTAACACACACACACACACACACACACACATAATCTGCTACGTATATATATATATATATATATATATATATATATATATATATATATATATATATGATATAATTTAGTATACCAAGCGTGTTGGTAGATCCTTGCGGAGAGAAAAAAACCAGCAGAAAGTTTGATTGTAAAAATATACTACCAAACATCAACCAGGGAGAAAAAAATTTTTGAAAAAAAGAATGGACCAAGATATTCATACCAACAAAAAATAATCTATTGGTACAGTATTTGGCCAAAAGAAAAAACAATTTATAATTTATATATATGTATATAAGATATATATATATATTCATATAACCGCTAGGAGAAAGCTAATAAGTAAAAAGTGCTTGATACCTAAGTAGAGCCAATAATAAAGATAATCTAATGAGTCAGACGAACCTACTATCTGACTCAGATTTTAGCCCTGAAGAGCTTTATGCGAAACTAATAGTAGGTTGTCTGACTCATTAGATATATATATATATATATATATATATATATATATATATATATATATACGCAGCAGATTCTCTTGTAAACATCTTTTATCAAAAATAACAGGTAAGGATTTAGTATTTAGTTTTTTATTCAGCTTTTCTTTTTGACGAATCAGATGTTGCAACTGAAATTGTGGGTATGTAGAGAGACAGACAGACAGACAGACAGAGACAGAGAGAGCGAAGTTACTTTTCAAATAAATTCAAAGTCATAGATTTAGTAAGTCTTTTAAAAGTTGTCTCCCCTCGATAACTACTTATATCCTACTGTGAAATAGCTACAGCCAAAATCTCACGGTTTTTTTTTTAAACTTCCCCATGAATTTAAATTCGACAAAATTTTGAAAAGAATTAATTAAATTTGACGTAATCTTTGCTATATTTTGAGAGGATTTTTGAAAGAAAGAAAAAGAACTCAGGTAGAATTATTTGTTTCACAGTCTTTATAATGGGAAATTTTCATGAATCTGTATCTGTTAAAATTGTGTATTTTTGCCGTTTTTTTTTTATCTATTGAAAATGTCCTTTTATTAACGGGATTTATTTCATTGTTATAATCAAGAAATTCATAGAGATTTAACTTTAGACTCTGTCCTAAAAAAAACTTTAAAAAAACAAACTTATTTAATTTTTTTTTTTTTTTTCTTAAGGGCAGAGTCTAAAGTTAAATCTCTATGAATTTCTTAATTATAACAATGAAATAAATCTTTAGTGTCGGCTATATGTAAGTCAATCTTTTACTTAATTTTGTTGTTTTTTGCTAAACTATATACTTCATTACACTGTCGGATTTCATATCTATTCTTCATCTCATCTATTCTAACAGATATAAATGTTCTATCCACGATATTGTGCACTGTTTACTTATAAATATATCACCTATATCATCTATTTTAATATATATGTATATATATATCGGTGGCCCAGTGGTAAAGTCTCTGACTCTGCATGCTGATTTCGATTTCTGTCAGAGGGAAATCGTAAGTATACATCGCTGATGAGACTTAATAAAGTTGAAACAGCTGCTGTACGATGTTCTATGTAGGGGGTGACATTTGCCGAGTTCGCTTGTCATGATTATTTTCATTAATTATCGAATTTTATATGATATACGCATTGTAACTGCCTTCAAGAAAAATTATATATATATATAATATATATATATATATATATATATATATATATATATGGAGAAAGGTAGACAAACATGGGATGTTCTAGAAAATGAATGTTTATTGTAGGTAGTGATGTTGGCGATGTAACGTTTCCGTCTGTTAGACCTTCTTCAGGAAGTTGGATTGAGTTCTTGCTTCAATGGTGAACATTTTCATACTGGTGAATTAGGAGTATATAAGACCAACCTACGCCCAACACCTAACACCATTATTAGAGCTGCACTGCTACACACCCAATCTGAGAGAAAAAGGAAAATCTCTTACTACCAATCTCTACTAACACCAACAACTGACCACCCCTCCCCTATTCACGACCTTCTAATTCACCAGTATGAAAATGTTCACCATTGAAGCAAGAACTCAATTCAACATCCTGAAGAAGGTCTAACAGACCAAAATGTTACAACGTCGACATCACTACCTACAATAAACATCCTTTTTCTACAACATCCCGTGTTTGTCTACCTTTCTCCACATACTGTCAGATTAATTTCCTCTTATTTCTCCCATTAATATATATATATATATATATATATATTATATATATATATATTGTAGTAGTAGTCATCTTGTTATGGCATTTTAGTTGCCATAACAAGACGACAACTACTTCAGTTCCAGTGTTCTTCTGAAAAAGAGATTTTATCTCGAAATATCAAAAATAAATTACAGGTTAACAAACAACACCATTGTTACCTTATTATTTTTTCTTTACACCTGCATTGTGATAGCCTTCAAAATCAACCTCCAAACCAATATATACACAATGCTTCAAGCAAATTATAAAACCCTTTTATATATATATATATATATATATATATATATATATGTATATATATATATATATATACACACACAAATGGGCCTCTCTGACAGCCCATCTAGTGCAAGTAAGGGCCAAAATGGAATGTTGCAAATCATGGACTGCTCAGCCATCAGATCTTACCCCTCTGTAGAGGTGCAGTCGGTATATTCTACAACCCCAGACTGTTGAAGTAAGTTAGTATACTGTTTGTTTGAACTATAATAACTAACTAAGCACAACTGAACTGATGCCAAAGCAGCTGGTACTTATGGCACTCAGGAATACTCCATTCGAGCATTCGGGTGTTTCCATTCCCTGAGTCCTGATTGGCTGCTTGGTTTCAGTGGTGTTATAGTGCTTGATAAATAACCAACCATTCTGCAGTTGGCTTGCGACAATGCAAGATCCGTATTGAGTTACAGCTTGTTTGTTGCCCTGTCAACCAATTTGGAATATTGCTTCTACTTTTGCAACATGCCCCCTGCTGCACAAGATCCAAATTGTTTTCCCTTTGTTTTAATTGTTTTTCCAGAATGTATTGTAGTATTGTAATTAAGAAACACCAAGGATATTTCTTTTATTTGAAACCTTTTTTTATTCTATGATCAAAAGTGAATTCCAGACATTAAAACATAAATATAAATTATACAATTATACAATACAACGGGAGGTGTGTGGTGTACTGGTTAGAGTCATAGGAAATGGACTCGTCAACCCAAGTTCAAATCCCGGACGAAGTCACAGTTCACATAGCACTAATACCCTTGGGAAAGGTATGAATCCAACTATTCTCTCTCCAGCAATGGGTAAATAGTGGGACAGACTAGTATGATGATAATTTAATCATTACAATGTCTGATATGTTTATATAAGAGCTCTTTAACCTTGATTAGCCAACCAGTCTAGAAGGAAAACTCTGAATTCAAACCTGGTCACTACTAGAATAGGCTCAGTCCTAATTAGTGATCTATTTCAATTTTAAAAAAAACAATAGCAAAAATAACAAAGTACATCCTGAAAAACATTCCTTTAAACAGTGAAAAATAACTAATAATCCATTTGCAAATATCCAAAATCAAATAATTTTAATTGTTTCCATTTTAGATTTCAAAGAATATTGGGTTGGAGCCATTGAAATTGGAAATAGAATGTTTTGGAAAGTTCCGAATGGAAAGATTTTAATTGATATAAACCGTTATTTCATAGAATTAAATCGGCCTGGCTATTCTACAGTTGCCCATGAAGACCATCTACATTGGTATGATGGTGGCATTAAAAAATACATCCTTTGCCAAAAAGATTATTCTGAGAAAAAAGGTAAGGAATATTTCTTAATTAATGTTAGAACAGCCTGTTGGAATATTTTGTGATATAATGTGTGCTGAAGTCCACCACTTAAACTTATAGACTCTGCATGGGTGCATGGATTAAAGCCAGTCTATTAACAGCTCGAATACATCGTTAGTTAACTATTTAATTGCCGATCTTGAATTTGCATGTATTTGACAAGGATGAACAGAACTGCAACCAAAGATTCTGCTCAACCAAAGGCTTCTACCCAACACTAAAGAACACCAAGGAACAACCAAAGGATTTAACACAACACTAAGGAACACTGAGGAACAACCAAAGGATTCTACCTAACATTAAAGAACACCAAGGATCTCCACTGTAAAGTGCTCTCACTTGCAGCCTAAAAATGGCCACAAAAATCGTAACACAGCATTTCATCCATTCCTTTAATGCATAAATTCTCACCCTATGTTCCAATGCCCCCCTCCAGGGTTCATATGATATTTTGGGGAGCCCAGGAAAGCAAAAATTATTTAATTATAATACTTTAAATATATGCTCCTTACTACATTTGGGGCACTAGTAGGTGTCATCAGTGATGTAATTTTTGGGTCACTGGGAAGTTTAAGGTCTTTCAACATGGGACCCAGGCAAGTAAAAATTATCTAATTATAAAATTACAATAGGACTTTTAAACCTTGAATAGTTATGGGGGCGGGATCCACCAGAGTAAAATAGGAATCAAGGGGCCATAGATCAAAAAAGATTGGGAACCACTGGTTTAATGTATAAATTCCAAACAAATAAACTAGAAAAGAAAACAAACAAAAAGTCATGAGGAAGAATAAGTACATAAGGATTTATAATTTTATATATAAATATATATAAATTTTAAATCATATAATATATCTTTTCAGCTAGTATATTAGGTCTGAGACCTGTCAGCTGTACCTTATATTCAAAACATTCATCTTAAATCCACAGAATATTTATAATCTTTCCACAGATTATTCAATCTTGCCTTATAGGCGTTCAGAGATGAGGCATTCATTCCATGAATCTACTACCTTGTTACTAAAATAATTTTGCCTTACATTTGTTTTGAAAAATCTTTTTGAGAGTTTCAATCTATGACCCCTGGTATTGATTTTTTAGCAACATTCAATAGAAGGTATCTCGGTGTATGAAGTGAAGGAAATTTGACACAGCCTGGTCAGTGGTGCTGGTGGCGCTGACTGTTCCTCGCCTCTTGTCCAAACTGCTGGTTGTAGAAAATTGTGTGTTTATATAGGTCCTGAGTGGATCAGCTCAAATCAGATTTCAGGTCTCATTGGTTTGACTGCGAAGGTCACCGATTGGTTGAAAAATGGCCCTTTTAATGTTATCTGATAATTCCATGTCAGCATGCGCAGATCCATGTGTGCAGAGCTGCATTTTTTTTCATTTTGTAAAAAGATACGGTTCTATTCACATCCGGTGACGTTCTTAGCTGCTGAGTGGAATATCAGCATTTTTTTAGTTTTGATTAAATCAGAAGAGATCTCGCACATGGTACATAACAGCATGATAATAATCTTTAAATCAGACAAGAATATACAGTGTTTAGCTAATACGTGGATCACTCAATAAATAAGAGGAATTTTGCCTAAAGAGGAAGTACTGTTTACAATTGTGCCTTTTCTCAAAGAAATCAACAATGATGGATCCCAGAAGACTGCACCCAAAACTTTTTATTTACTGGAGAGTCAGTGTTTTTCCACTCAATAGACTGTATTTGTGACCCAGGCAAACCTATGTTTAGCCCATTTGTAAACATTTTCTTTACTAAAACATGCTTCTCTGTGCACATCACATATTTTTCTGTAAATTTCTCATGGTTTGAACTTCTCAGCCACCAAAAATTTCATGACAGACCTCTGTTCAAGTCTATTTGATTTATTACCATTTTGAATAGACTCAAAAGAAATATTTTTGCCATAAACTAATTCCAAAGAACACAGAAAAAAAATTCTGAAAAGAAAAATTTATTTTGCTTTTTTCAAAAAAATTCCCCTTATTTATTGAATGATGCTCATATATTTGATGACAGACTGGAGACTTCAAGCCTGGACTACTCTGTTTGATTTACTGCCATTTTGAATAGCCTCAAAAGAAATACTTTTATGAAATTAAAATAGCTTTTGCTATAAACCAATTTCAAACAATACAATTTTCATTTATGGAAAAATTGTGGAAAAATTTTTTGTTTTTGCTTTTTCCAAAAAATTCCCCCTATTAATTGAACTAGAAGCAGCTACCTAGCCTCACCTGGGTATGGGGAGGGGGTGCAAAAACCCCTGGTGTATTTATTTGTTTACTTTTGAGATTTATAAATGTTGGACATTTTTAAGTAGAATTTCAATGCTATTTCTATATATATTTTAATTTTTAAATATCTTCGAATATAAATCAAATCTTCATAAATTTTTGCACAAAAAGCAAGAACTGGTTATATCTAATGTGTATATATATTTACTTTGTTGTTAATTGTTTTATTTTCCTAGTTTCATCCGGACATACATATATTAGTGTTAGTATAGCATTTAATTCAAAGACTAACTGCAACAAATCAATGAATTAAAACTTAGTTTAATTTTAACAATTTATTAAAGAGCAAATAAACAATCACTAACAATATAAAGTCCTTCCTGTGTAGAGAGTCAAGTTTGAGAGACTTACCGGTGTGATGGAGAAGATATCTGGTATTTTAGTGATTTCTTGGAGAGAACTTCAGGTTGATATCTGGTCGTAGTTGGTCCGGAATCTATCTGAGGGTTTTGGTATTTTGCACCAAAACTTCTGGACTCATCACATGATTGGTATATCCAATCACAGAAAGCCTTTCCCTCACTTAACCCCACACTCAGGAATAAACATTTTACTGACCCAACACATACATACACACCAACTGCCCTTTGTATATGTATAGATGATATTCATATTTTTTCTTTTTTTTTTTTTTTTTTTACAGGAAATTTTGAAATGCTTACTGGAAAACATCAATTCATGCAAAAGGTTAATGAGTTCGTTGGTGGAAAGTTCCGATGTGCCTCAAAATGCATGATGTTAGTTGAATGCAAAGTTTTCCTGTTGGACTTTCACAACGGACATTGTCGACTTTATAATGGGTTAGTTGATTCTAATTCACAAGAAAATGCTATAGACTGTGATTCTTCATCAATAAATTGCTTTGCAAGATTTTAAAATAATTTCCAAGATCAATGAAAAAATTTATCAATTTTTTGGACATCTGATGCTGATCCATTATACTTATAATATATTATATATACTTATTATTGTATATATTATATTTATTATTTATTATATTTATTATTTATTATATCTATTATTATATATCTATTATTTATTATTATCTATTTATTATTTATTATTAATTATTATTTATTATATATATGTATATATTACTTATATTATATTATATAATATCATATATTATTATTTATTATCATTTATTATTATATATATATTATTTATTATATTTATTATATATATATATTATTATATATATTATTATATATATTATTATTGGTATTATAATCATATATACTTATATGTACATTATATATACTTATATGTACGAGCTGGTTCATTTTACTATGCAAGACTTTGATTTTGAAATAATTTCCCAGATCAATAAAAACATTTAACAATTTTTTGGACATTTGATGCTGGTCTAATTAAGAATTAATTTTTTCATTTTCTGTTATATCCTGAAATGTAGGATATACAAAATTGATAAATAAAACAGTGAAATATGTTTAACGATAACAATACTTGTTTTATTTATTTTTACTGACAGGGAATACATTCGGATGGTTTTGAATAGAGTTCAGCTGTGTGTGTGTCATGTGCTTGATCGTCACATGGGCACTGTGTGTATGATACATGTGCTCATGTATCAGGCTGGTCCTTGGGTTATCGTGTGTGATCACAAATGGGCCGTCCTTTGTGTTATGTGTGTGTTCACACATGAGGCCAGTGCCTTGTCTGTTGACTCTCTGCTTGTCAGTCCTTATTTAACACAGGGTAGAAAATGGTTTTACCCTAAAAGTGACTGAACTAGCCCAATGCATATGGTCACTTGTTCAAGCGTGCTGACGCACGTTTGTACTATCCAAAACCCCAGTCCAAAGTAACATGGCAGAATTCCCATATCCGGGTTCACGTCAGTCCCTTACTGATCAAAGGGGAGCAACTCTTTAGCAACCCATTAGGTTACCTAACATTTTCTTCTTTTTTTTAACTTGAAATGAAGATTTTCGGTGCTACTTTGGTATGCGATCTACATAACAACTTGACTCTTTGCTTACTTTAAGCTGCTCACAGCGGCTTTCCATACTACACCCCAGCAAAATACAAAGACTGATGGTTAGTTCATTATAATTGAGCAGAAGGAATCAGATTACAATAATAATGAATACCCTCCATCAGGCATCTACCATACTCTGAACGTCTCACTGCCCTGGGAATGGATTCGTTGAAACTTCGGCATCTGGCAATTGACCTGATAAATGCTCATAAGGTCATTAATCATCTTAACAACAGCAACCTTGAGCATCTTTTTGATCTCCATCTTTCTAACACAAGTGGGCATGCCTACAAAGTCAGAAAACAGCACTGCTCACGTGACTTTCAGAAACACTTTTTCACGCTCAGAATTGCAGAGACATGGAATAAACTGCCTGCATCTGTTGTAGGCTGCTGAAGCACTGAATCTTTCAAGGCCTCCATGCTTCCTGTAGTCCGCCGACACTATACCTGATGCCACACTCCACATACATATGCACACACGCGCACACATACATGCATATTACTACTGTAAAGTGTTCATGTTCCTGACACTAATACATTATTCTGTGTACTTGACATGAGACTTTGATGAGTTGTGGTGCACCTGAGCACTGTACACAATAAATTTCATTATTATTAATAGGACTTTATTTGAATTGAATGAGTTATGAGGTGAATAGATAGTGAACTTTGAACTATCCCATTATACGAGGTATGTCAGAAAAATTCCAGAACTGGTGTCACAAAAAATTTATTTTAAATCCAAACTACAAACTACAAATTATCCCCTTCAATTTAATCCCACTGGAGTCTAATGCACTTTCTCATCCTTCTATGCCATGCTTGCATGCATTGCTGGAAGGATTATTCCGGGATTCTCCATAGCTCTGTCATCACAGCCTTTTTGATGTTGTGCACATCCTCAAAACGGGTTCCCTTGATGACACCTTGAGCTTAGGAAAGTGGAAAAAATCACATGAAACCAGGTCAAGTGAGTAAGGAGGTTGTTCCAGCACAGTGATGTTCTTCTGGGCCAGGAATTCTGGGATACTCAGGGCAGTGTGGGCATGTGTGTTGTCATGGTGAAGTACCCACGAGTTGTCCTGCCACATCTCTCGCCTCTTCTCGTGCACTGAATGAAGCAAATGCCACAGTATCTCTTTGTAGACATGCTGGTTGATTGCCTGGCCCTGTGGCAAGAACTCACAGTGGACGATGCCCCTCACATCAAAGTTTTCTGTCATACTGAAACTTTTCTGACATCAAAGGTACAGGTAAAAAAATACCAAGAAACTTTGGTTAGCAAAGAATTGATTTACAAATGTCAAATTTTATTTCAGTATGTTTATTTAAATATATCATTTGCTTATTATGGTTTGAATAAAACATTATCATATTTTTACACATTTATTTATTTGTAAAAAAATAAAAATTATACAAACTAGTGGAACCTGTGGATATACCACAGTATCATGATTTAATTATTACAACAATTAATATGTTTACTTAGGAGCTATTGCTAAATAGTTCGATATGTAAAAAGTATAATAATCTTGATTTAACTCTCTTTCACTCTTTTTTCTTTCTTTCCTTCTTTTCATCTTTTTATTATGTTCAATTGAAACAGATTAACGTTATCGCTTCTGCGCTCTCACCCTCTCACTCTATTTTCCCCATTCTCTCTTTCTTTCTTTCTTTCTTATTATATTTTTTCTCTGTAGCATGTACTTTTTCTTCCCTTTCTTTCTTTATAATAAAAGCAGAATGGTCCATTATTTAGCTGAAGTGACAACACCCAGGATTTACAATTCTTCTATTCATATGATTTGGACAGGTTCTTTTTAACCAGAGGGTGTTGCAACATGATAACAGTCATATTTTTTAGGAACACCAGTATTATTTATATAGAATCGAAAATAATTAATTAAATCTATATTTGTAGTAGTAGTAATAGTCGTAGTATTTTTAGTTAGTGTCTTCTCGTGTTAAGCGTAAATAGCAGTTATCTCCCTGGCCTCTAAAATGCCAGGTTATTAAATAGTCATCGATTAGGTAAGTATAAAGTTGGGTGCTCCCTGCACACCCCCACATTACTTAATGGAACAATCCACTTTACACTATAGACAAATTATATTGACATCAACACAAAAAAAATAGATAATAGAAAATGATATCCTTTATTATTAAAAGAAATTAAAATAAAGCAAATTAGGGTTAAGGTTAGGTTGATCGCATACCAAATAGCACTTTTTTTTTTCTTTCTATATTTTTTGTTTGAATTTCTCAGAGGAGGAATTATCATTATTCACTGATGTATTCGAGTATCCTCATTTTGGTTGTTATAGTTACAGTGTTTTGACCGTTGTACTCTCTTACCTTCTTTAGGTGCTTTAAAAATTGCTTATTAAAAATAAAAATAAAATAAAACAAAAAATACAATTGAAAATAAATGTTTTGTTATTTGTTTTTAATCTTGCTTTTGATAACTTGTTTTACTTATTATATATATCCTTATTATTATTATTATTATTATTATTATTATTATTATTATTATTTGCTCCTTTTGAGTTTTCACATCAGCATTAGCTGATGGTCTTTCACTGGAGTCTGAGTGACAGCAAGTCTCCTCAGGTCTCCAGGACTCTTCTGAGTATTCTGGCAGATTGCAGCAGTGCAGTGTTTTGAATGGTTTCAATCCTTCCTCTGATTTCCAAACTTTCCAAACCCTTTTCCAATCCTTTTGGGACCGTTCCAAGTACACCAACTACAATTGGTATCACTTTAACTTTCATATTCCATAACTTTTTCAGTTCTCTGGCAAGGTCCAGATATTTGTCCATTTTTTCATTTTCCTTTAGCTTCACCCTGTGATCTGCTGGCACTGCAAAATCCACCAGTTGGCAATTGAAATATAATTATTATATTATTATTATTATTTTAAATTTCAAATATTTTGAACTATGATAATATTTGATATGTCTTTCAAATATTTAAAATATTATTATTATTATTATTATTATTATTATTATTATATATATCCTTATTATTATCACTTATTACAATATATATATACTTGTTATTATTTTAAGAAATGATTGCTTTTATTTTTTATACCTTATATAATTATTCTTGGCTACATGAAGGGTCTACATAAACAGGAATATCTATCTATCTATCTATCTATCTATCTATCTATCTATCAGGGCTGGTTCAGCTCAGTCGGTAGAGCATCTGGCTAGGAACCACAAAGTTCTGGATTTGATCTATCTATCTATCTATTTCATCTGAAGATGAGATAGATTTTTTATGTAAAAGTACATGAAAGAGCCAGTTTAGCTCAGTTGGTAGAGCATCCATCTTGGAACCACAAGGTTCCAGGTTCAATACCAGCCTTTGCCAATTCAGCAGATAAGTAGCATGGCTTGGATCTGAACGGTAAAGTGGGGAGCTCAGATACAAAAAACAATCTTCCTGGTCTAACGCTCGTGAAAAGGGGATAGACTCTCTCACTGTCTTCTCCGCCTACTTTACTTACTTCACAAATGTTGTGATCAACCTTGCTTTTCTCAAAAATTGTCAACATTTGCCCTATTGTAAATAAAACCACCCATCTATAATAATAATAATGAAATTTATTGTGTACAGTGCTCAGGTGCACCACAACTCATCAAAATCTCATGTCAAATACACAGAATAATGTATTAGTGTCAGGAACATGAACAGTTTACAGTAGTAATATGCATGTATGTGTGCATGCGTGTGCATATGTGTGTGGAGAGGGGCATCAGATATAAAAAGTTAAATACAGTGATACCTCAACTTATGTGTTTAATTTGTTCCATTCGTAACTGAATTTCCTCGTATATCAAATCAATTTTCCCTATCAAAATAAACTGAAATGCCATTAATCCATTTCAGCTCCCCACAAAACACCCTAATTTTTTGTTGCATTTTTTTAGATAAGAAAAATTAGGGTGTTTTGTATAATGAATAAAAATCAAATAGAATTTAATGAATTATGGGTTATTTCCTATAACTCCAACCTAAAAAAAGAGGAACCACTCTGAATGAATTTTATAAATTATTTATTTATTTATTTATTGATCTACTAGGAAAAAAGAAGACAGGGTTAGGGTTAGAGTTTAGGGTTAGGATTAGGGTTAGGGTTAGTTTAATGGGAAAATAATGGGTAGATTAATTAGCAGTTAAAATTAATTCAGAGGATTCCCCTTATTTTAGGTTGGAGTTATAGGAAATAACCGAATTATGTGCTTATATTATGTGCTGTTTATTTTTTATAAATAAAACTCAGAAAAATGTAAGTTGGGGCATAGATAGATTTTAAAATCAAATGACATTTAGTAGGAACGCAGACCCCACACAATTATCATTTCATTGCAAATTGGACTGAAAATTGCTTTATTCTCTAAGAGCATTTTCTTCCTCAAATAAAAACCTCACTAGGATATGCCATTTTTGCAGGGTTATGATTACAAAGAGTATGCATTTACCAACTCCCAGCACAAGCAGGATGCAACGCAAGGTCAATTTTTGAGTGGAGTTTAACAGTTTTGAATTAATAATTATTTGATGTTTACAAGAAGGAGAAACAATATGTATTTACCCAACCCCTCCACACAAACAGGATTTGACTAGACCACAATGTCAATTTTTAACAGGTTTGATTTCAGAGTTTTCCTTCTCCAAGGTTGGTTGCCATACCAAGTTAAAAGAGCCCAGTCTGCCATACTATTTATCCATAGCAGAAGGGAGATTATATTGGAAATTCCATAGTTAATTATCTCCCACTGCCACTAGAGGGCGAATCGCCAACATCGTATGTTGGCGCCAAAACCAAAAACTTTACTTATCACGGAGCACCCACTGAGGGTAGTCGCGTAAATAGCGGTCCCTAAACTTCACTCATCACTTAGCCCAAAAACAGGATGGAGGAATTTTTTCACAGTACACTTTCGAAGGCACAAAAGCACACTATAGAAGGCTGAATACCAAATAGTCTACTTAAAAAGGGCCCATTCACCGTCATTTAAAGAACTGTTAACCCGGGCGAGAAGCTTCTAAAATAGCATCCCCCATCACTTATCACAGAACCGGTTACGAGGAAGAAAGAGAAACGTCCAAAGAACTATCAACTTTCCAACCAGCAACAGAATACCCCTGTTATCACCACTACTCCAAGAACATTACTTAACTCAGATAAGTCTCGTAGCAAATATCAATAATATTTGCAACAAGTTCTTGTATTATTTGTCAATACATGTATTAAATTTCCATTGTGTGTTTGTCTTCTTTGTCCGACAATTTGCCTACAACTACGGAGAAATAAGAGCTCCTTCGAATCCTGTAAATACTCTTAATTACCTTTCATACATTTCCAAGGGGCATAAGTGCTATATGAAATGCAAACAGCCTTGTCCAGGATTTGAACTCAGCCATGCTCATTATCTAGAATGATAACCATTACATTATGAGCACATCCTTTATAGTTACATAAAGTATCACTGATGAATAACTAGACCCCTAATACTTTTTATAAACTAGAGATACCAAGATTTTATTATTTATAATAATAATAATAATGAAATTTATTGTGTACAGTGCTCAGGTGCACCACAACTCATCAAAGTCTCATGTCTAGCACACAGAATAATGTATTAGTGTCAGGAACATGAACAGTTTACAGTAATAATATGCATGTATGTGTGCGTGTGTGTGCTTAGGTGTGTGGAGAGGGGCATCAAGTATGGTGTTGGCGGACTACAGGAAGCATGGAGGCCTTGAAAGATGCAGTGTTTCGGCAGCCTACAACAGATGCGGGCAGCTTATTCCATGCCTCGACAATTCTGAGTGTGAAAAAATGTTTTCGAAAGTCATGTGAGCAATGCTGTTTTCTGACTTTGTAGGCATGCCCACGTGTGTTAGAAAGATGGAGATCAGAAAGGTGGTTGCTGTTGTTAAGATGATTAATGACCCTATGAGCATTTACCAGGTCAATTGCCAGAGGCCGAAGTTTCAACAAATCCATTCCCAGGGCAGCAAACGTTCAGAATATGGCAGATGCCTGATGGAGGGTATTTGTTTGGTTGCACATCTCTGTACAGTTTCTAGAAGGTTAATGTTCTGAGTGAGATAGGGGTTCCAGACTGGTGATGCAACAATCCGTCAAGGGCCTTCCATTTATTATCATTTGATCTTGGCCAGTTGATCGAGTTGCATTTTCTTTCCCATTGGGTGCATTGGGTTGACAAACAAAGGGAACCTGTGTTCTGTGGTAGTCCTCCTGACACTGATTCCCTTCAATCAATTTATTGATCCCTGATTGAGATTTACGTTTTTGTCAATCAAGACATCCCATTTTAGTGCGATGGATTATGTTTTTTTTATTTTCAGTTGTTGTTTTCTTCATCATTAATTGCCTACCTTTTAACCTGGGAAATTATATGAGGCCCAGAAAAAAAGATCATACTTTTTCCCTATGAATTTATTAAATGACTGTTGAAAACCCACTATGATTTTTAAAAAACCAGCTAAATTTACAAATTTTACTACATTTCTCAAATCCCATATGACTGCCTATAGCCCATTCAATTTCTACTCTCAATTATATTTCCATAGATGTCCAACACATCCACCATCCAGAGTGCCAGAGAGTGGTAAGGACCATTATGTCATGAGGATCACTAATATTTTGATCCTGTAAATCAGTTCAACTTAACAATTATAGATGATATTAATAATCCATCCCCAAATAATCCCGTCAGCCGGTATTGCTCAATCAGTAGAGCATCCGACTAGGAACCACAAGGTTCCTGGTTCAATACTGGTCCTCGCCAACTCAACATATGAGTAGCACATGGATCTGTGTGGTAAAGTGAGGAGTTGATGATAGGTGTTGCCCTCCACCTCAAACGCTAAAAAACATTCTCCATGGTCTAGCGCTAGCGAAAAGTGGGTAGACTTCCTCACTGTTCCGGTTGATACTAACTTTAGGCTATGCCAATGACTTTAAGATTTTTTTAAACAAAAATTAATGAAAGTTAAAATATGTAGAGATAACAAGACTTTCGGACCACCCTATAATTTACAGGAATTTTTTCCTCTAGGCAATGTATGAACTGTTGTACAAGTTTTATGTTAATAAATGTTTGGTGACTATGAAAAAAAAAAATGGAGCCACTGTTGATAATGTTTCCACACCTGCAAATAATTATTCCTCCATATTGTATTAAATCTATATTCATTGTTCTGACATCGCAGTTTGTTTTGTTTGTTTTTTAAGAAAGGAAACGTTTTTGATAACACAAATCAAAAAAAGAATCAAAAAAGAAAAAAAAACAGAAAACTTGGAATGTGTAAATGAAAGAAGTAATATATATTTAATTTTTTTAAATTTAAAAGATTTTACTTCCTTTTATTTTATTTATTTTTTATTTTCATTTGTTTTTTGTTTTTTTGGTATATGATTCGTAGAATCTTTTTATACAAAAAAAAGAAAAAAAAGAAGGAAAAAAATGGCTGAAGAATGGTATAACTAAAGGTTTAAGGGAGGGGAGAGATATTTATAAATGACAAACAATGATTCAAATTTTTTTAATGAAATGGCCGGTTGTAAGGAAAATAAAATGATTCAGTTGATTGTCGATTGTGAATTATTTTCTTTAGTTAATATAATTTCTGTAGTTCAATTCCAAATTCTTCTTCTTCTTCTTCTTCTTCTTCTTATTATTATTATTATTATTATTATTATTATTATTATCTCCTTTTGAGTTTTCACATCAGCTTTAGCTGATGGTCTTACACTGGAGTCTGAGTGACAGCAAGTCTCCTCAGGTCTCCAGGACTCTTCTGAGTATTCTGGCAGATTGCAGCAGTGCAGTATTCTGGATGGTATCAATCCTTCCTCTGATTTCCAAACTTTCCAAATTATTATTATTATTATATATTATTATTATTATTATTATTCTTTCTTTCTTTCTTTTTTTCTTTTTTTTCTTTCTCTTTTCTACTTATATTTCTTCTTTTTTCTTTTTTCTCTTCCCGACTTATAGTTCTTTCTTTCTTTTTTGTCTTCTCTACTTACTTTCTTCTTCTTCTTCTTCTTCTTCTTCTTCTTTACCTACCTTCTTCTTCCTCCTCTTCTTCTAGAAATGTAAATGTATCAACATAGTAAAGAATGCAGGAAAAGATTTGACAAAAGATTGAATTTCTAAATGTGTTCATGTAAATGCAGAAAAAGTAGAGGGGAAGAATTTCTAATCTTTGAAAAGGAATTTTAGCAATGGAGGGTGGAGGAGGAGGGGGGAATTTCAGTCATGTGTGTAAGTCTTAAGTATCTTGATGAACACATTACAAGATGCCAATTGAAAATGGTGGACGAATGGACAAAACCTCGGATCAAAACAAGAGGAACGTCACAGAGGACTCTTAGAATCATGGATCTAACTTATTCCAAATGTCAAAGATCCATTTATCTAGATTCAAATAGCTTTTCATTCATAACTATGTGTATATATATTTTTATGTCTTTTTTTATGTTGAAGTTGGGCGTTATTATGAAGCATTTAAAAATAAATGAAGGAACTCGATGTTATGGAGTACTGGATTCACTTATTTTTTATTATTTGTTATCATAAATTTTCGGGATCGTTAGATTCCCTTTTTCAAATGAATGTCGCTCCTGTTCAACGGATACTTTGTCTTTGTTGTTATTGACAGCGGCAGCGGCTGTAAAATATTTGTAATATCGGAGTATTCCGATATCGGCGTTTAGTCCCCTCACGTGAGTTCGTAGTTTTAAAATCCATTTGGTTTCTGCTTGTTTTCGAGATTGCATTGTTGGAAAGGCGTGGTCTATTAAAATGCATTTGAGGTGTGTAAAGTTGTGTGGTGGGGTGTTAAAGTGAAGTGCTATCGTGGTATGGGGTGATTTGAGTTTTATTGTGGATTTGTGGTTATTTAATCTTAGTCTAGAAGATGTATGTGTATATATATATATATTTAGAATTCCACAAAACTTCTCTCCGCGTCAAAATCTGTTTGCATGCGATATGAACTCATTAACCATCTTTCTCGGTCGCGTCTGAACGGGAATTTTTTTAAAAAGTTCTTTTTCGAACATTTCAAAAATTCTCTGCTTTTTTCCAACGAATTTCATTTCAAATAAGAATTTACTCTGATGAAGGTTGAATTTTCTTTGTGCGCAGAACATTTCTACATTTTTTCTATTATTATTATTTCATTTCATTTGGTTATTTAAAAATAATAATAGTTTGAATAATGTATACATGGATAAACTCCTGACCGAAACGCGTGTAACTAAAATTGATTAAAATATCCTATATTATCCATTCTATACTTTCTTTCCTTTATTCATTTTTTCAGCATACCGTCGGATTCACTTCCAGTTTCATTTTACACACACACACACATATATATATATATATATATATATGCTCCCACTCAGTTGAGATCTGTAGAAGGGACATTAATTGAAATTTCACCGCTTGGCGTATAGCTTAACCCTCGACTTGTTTACAAATGTCTAGAGGCCTCTGGTATTAATAAAATAATTCCGCGTATGAATGTATCAATTAATTGTTCACTTAAAACTGACAGCCGCTAATAGCTGCATGAGTAAGAGACTTGGCAGATGAAAATTCAGTCAGGTTTCGATCCTGGCTAGAGGTAGCTGTTAAAAGTAAATCCCCACTGATGAAAAGTAAACTTCGAAACACGTGTAATGTGGATAACTTATATATATATATATATATATATATATATATATATATATATATATATGAATTTAACAGTGTAGGTAAATTTTTTTGTAGTGTTCGTAATTTACCTACACCACAAACTTTTTGAAACTTAACATCTTCTTTCAATTGTGCTGTGGACATGTAAACAACTTATTAATCTGGATTATATTTTGAATATTTTTGATAATCTCTTACACTTTTTTATATATTTACACCAAACTCTTTTTGAGTTTATTTTTGAATTAAAAATGCTTCTGATTTTTAAAAATAAAATTTATTTTATTTTTGAAACAGTATGCGCATTTTAAAAAATTCAAGCATTCCAGCGTGTGTTTGTACCCCCTATTCTCTTCCAACGGTTTTTTATCCCTTCTTTCTTTCATAAAATTTTTTGCTCGTTGATGATGACCCTTCTACTAAGGCGTCGAAACAGATTCTGTCAGCAGATAATAATTACCAATTGTTTTTTCAAAATGTTAAATTCATTCTGTCGGATTAATTTCCATTTATTTACACATATATATATGTGTGTGTGTGTGTGTGTGTGTTGGCTTTCAACACATGTATGAGTAAGACCATTTCCTGTTTTTTTTTTTTTTCATACTTGAGTGCCAGTAGCATTTGACACTGTATCCTTATGTTTTCTCAGATGACTCACCAGGCCCACCCTGGAGAGACATACTCTTCCACATAAACTACATGTTGGAACTTTTCCACTTTGAATGTTGCTGGACTGAAAATCACCCTTTCTAATAGCCGCTTCAATTTTTGATGTTTAATTCGGTTGGACTCAAATTCTTTGACAAACTGGTAGATGGTCGCTCTCCAACTAGGTCTATTACAAGCTAACTTGGTATATATATATATATATATATATATATATACAGGAAATCCACCAACTTGAGGAAATCAAGCGTATTGCTAGAGCTGTGGGATAAAGTAAACAGGGTGCATGGATCAGGTGGGAGAGTGCAAAAGAGAGGGTTGTAACATGGAGCGACATCAGACATATGGAGCCTAAAAAATTAAGTTTCCTGATAAAGGCAGTTTACGATATATTGCCAACACCAGTCAATCTTCACGTCTGGGGCTTAGCTACGTCAGACCTATGCAAAGCATGTGGGAAAACTGCTAGCCTGAAACATATTCTCATGGGATGCGAGTATGCTCTAAGAAGCTACATGTGGAGACACAATGAAGTCCTCGAGATTGTTGCGGAGGCGTCAAAATAGGTTGTGAGACTGCAAATAAATCTGATAATAACATCAACAAAGCAATACATTTTGTTAAAGAAGGAAACATTTTGAAATTTTCACGTAAAAATAGGCACGTGTCATCTATATTTAACGGCTCCGCGAGCTGGCACATTGCATGCGACTTGGAACATCAGCTCGTTTTTCCAACTGAAATAAGCGTAATGGCCCAGCGTCCTGATATTGTCATTTGGTCTGTTAATCAAAAGAAAGTTTTTATCGTTGAGTTGACAGTTCCATTTGAAGAAAATCTGGATTGGGCCCATCAGCAGAAGTTGGAAAAATATGAAGACCTACGTGAGCAATGCGTCAGAAACGGATGGATCACGGATGTATTTCCCATTGAGGTCGGGTGTCGGGGGTTTATTGCCAACTCAACCTCGGCATTTTTGTCTAAACTTGGACTTTCTCTACCAGACAAGAGGAAATACTTGAAAAAGATTCAGGAGAAAGCTCTAACCGCATCAGCGTGGATATGGCAGTCCTATATTGTGACATCAAACCGACAAAGTCTGGTGGTATCGTGAGATACTGCTGGGGTGCTCTGGGTTAGTGGTAATGATGCTTCGGCCCCGAAACCATGCCTGAACCCAGAGTCATCATCTGATGAAGGCTTTGTTGGTTGCAATGCTACTGTGTAAATAGCACTCATTGTATGAAGATTATTATACACATACACAAACACACACACACAGACACATACACATATATATATATTCGGTACGTGGTGTAATGTTTAGAGTTGTAGGAAATGGATTCGTTGACCTGAGTTCAAATTCTGAACGAGGCTGTTGCATTTCACATTGTGCTTAT
>CM042153.1:39749518-39807018 GCA_023376005.1 Doryteuthis pealeii
TAACAAAAATTACGTCACTGCTTACGTCACATTACCCAAAATCGTCATAACATAGAATAAATACACTCAAAACTAATTTTTTTAGATATTTAGCAATTTGCAATAGCTCTTAAGTAAATGTATCAAACCTTGTAATAATTCAATTATCATACTGTGGTATATCCACAGGTCCTGTTAGCATCCAATAATTAGTTAATTAGCAACTGTTACTATGAATCAAATATTTTATTTAAATGCTTTTAGAGAAAGTTGATTTTAAAGACTATAACTTTGCTTGAAGGCATGTTACATAATTCGTGGGTAGTCTATGAATTATGTTTGTAAGTGTAGCAAAATTCAAATACTGGTATGGTAAATGGAAAGTTACCATTAACTGTTATAGGATGATTGACCAGGCAGCCGATTGCTGATTGGCTGAAGGTGAGCGTGAGAAGGGAACTGATTTTGTTAGTTAGATTTTGGCCGTTAGCTGACAGGAGCAGATGTAAGGTTCTTTTGCTTCTAAGATGCCAGCTTTGCACTGCATGGTTGAAAAACCTTTTGGGTTTTGGGTTTTTAATAAAGAATAAAGAAAACAACCACATTTTGCTTATATATTACAAACAAGAAATGAGAACAGACAACCCAGCCCAGCAGAGGTAAGAAGGCCCAGAAGAAGAAGATGGCTACCAACGAAGAAGAACCAGTAAGAACCCATATCACATCTCATCTTTGTACAAACATTATATAATCCTTAAAATCAAAGATCATGTCTACGTTATGAATTGCCTGCTAGTCCATGAACAAATGATTGGTACATTACCTTCAACATTCAAAAACTATTTCATCCCTAAATAGAATTATACACTGTCTCTACTAGGGGATCAACTGCAGGTGAACTCTTCAAACCATTTGCCAATACTAAAATCTATAGCCTTAAATCTATCACAGGATCCTGCATCAATGATTGGAATACACTAACAAAAAAATTTCCAAACATTGATTTCACCAAAATGTCTGCTCACCAACTCAAATTATTTATCAAAATAGAAATTTTTAATAAGCATAAATAAACTTATAATCAACTTGCAATCTATATAAAAAAAAACAACAAAAAAAAACAAAAAAAACAAAAAAAATCAAAAACAAAAATACACAAAACATAAAAACAAAAACAACTGAGGTGGTCACTATTAAAATAGGCTCAGTCCTAATTAGTGATCATCCTCCACACATTACTACAACAACCAACATTACATTTTTTGTTTTGTGTGATATTGTTTACATTGTGTAATGTGTGAAAATAAACCATTGTCTTTCTCTTCTTTCTTCTTCTTCTTCTTCTTCTTCTTCTTCTTCTTCTTCTTCTTCTCTTTCATCTCACCATTAATATACCCAATATATAAAGGGGTATATAACAGACATAAAAAAAGTAAAGTCGTCGGGGGTGGGGGCTAAAGTCGGTATCAGCCAATCAGCGAGGGAGTCTATCTCCTTTTTACAAATGCTAGACCAAGGAGATTATTTTAGCTTCTGAGGTGGATCACCACACCTACAGTCAGCTCTTTACTTTACCGCACAGATCCCTGTGCTACTCATATGCTGAGTTGGCGAGGGCCGGTATCGAACTAGGAACCTTGTGGTTTCTAGCCGAACGCTCTACCGACTGAGCTAAACCAGCCCTAATTTTTTGTTGGATGAAGTGGCATACCAACTATTTGATCACTTGCTTAAACCTAGAAACTAGAATCCCCCAAGGATATTAAAATGTTACTTCTTTTTTTTTTTTAGCCAAAGTTACACACCCAAAAAAACCCAACCCATCCTGGAGAGGAAGAAATATTCTGTGATACAGCTTTTTATTGTCACGAGTGTTAAAACATTTCTTTTTATTTTAAGAAATAGAATATGGTGCTTTAAAAATTCTACTGAATATTTTAGTTCAGTGGGCGTTTTTTTTCTTTCTCTTTTATGATTCCTCATCATCATCATCATCATGATTATCATCATCAAGTCATGCCAACAGCAAAGATCTCCATGACTCTTCCTCACCACCCATCCCTAGTGGCCAACGCTTCTCTAGCAGTGTCTGGTTTCAGTTGAGTGGGTGTTTTTTTTATTTTTGTTTTATAATTCATCATCATCATCACCATCATCATCATCATCAAATCATGCCAACAGCAAAGATCTCCATGACTCTTCCTCATCACCCATCCCTAGTGGCCAACGCTTCTCTAGCAGTGTCTGGTTTCAGTTGAGTGGGTGTTTTTTTTTTATTTCTGTTTTATAATTCATCATCATCATCATCATCATCAAATCGTGCCAACAGCAAAGATCTCTATGACTCTTTCTCACCACCCATCCCTAGTGGCCAACGCTTCTCTAGCAGTGTCTGGTTTCAGTTGAGTGGGTGGTTTTTTTTCTTCTGTTTTATGATTAATCATCATCATCAAATCATGCCAACAGCAAAGATCTCCATAACTCTTCCTCACCACCCACCCCTATTGGCCAGCGCTTCTCTAGTATATCTTGTTCATCTTACCCGAATGGTTTTGTGTGATAAGAGGCAAGTGGTCATACACCTACTCTTTTCTGGGGGTGATGCTTCCAGGATTTGTTCAAGACAGCACGCAGCATCCTTTTCCAGTTCCCATTTACCTTTTTCTCCAAATGTTTCATTAGAGTCCAAGTGGTGCAGCCATACAGTAGCACTGAATTAGTTGATTTAAAAATTCTACTGAATATTTCAGTTCTCTGGGTGTTTTTTCTTTGTTATCTATTAATAATGGAGATTTGCTTCCGGTTTTTGTCTGTAACAAAAACTACATCACTGCTTACGTCACACTACGTCATAACATAGAATAAATACACTCAAAATTTGAGCATGCAATGTTAGACAGTCCTCATTGTTTTTTAAACAAGTTTTAATAAATACATACCTGGTATTATCAATCTATATATAGTTTGTTTTATTTTAATATATATTTAAAGTTATCAAAACTAAGTTTCCATTTCAATTTTTTTATTTTTTACTCCTTTAATAAATTTGATGATTTTACTTTACTTATGATACAAACTCTCTGATATTAAATTTTCAACTCCCATCCCCTCAGGCAATATTTATTTTACATCGCCCAGACGGCGTTTTTTATTTTGCTAGTATGATTAATACTATATAAGATTGTAATTAATGGAATCATATGTAATTATATATTAATTAATGCCAGGAGGTAATATGGGAGGAAAGAGAGAGAAAAAGAAAGAAAAAAGGGAAATTAATGGAGCAGAGAATGTTTTATTATGAATGGTAAACAACGGTCCTTTTGTCCGGTGTCTTGTCAAGTAATAAACACCGTGAAACTGTACAAGGAAAAACAAATAACATTCAATAAAAGGATAACAGCAAATACTTTTCAAAGAAATAGAAAACTTAAAGTAAATGTGAGAGTGCTTACCGTGTTGCCTACCCTGACCAGTGGCATAAACTAAAAAGGCTTTGTATGTGTGTTCCCCTTACCACTTTCTGGTTAGGGATTTGTAGACCACCGAAACTAATGGTTGGCTCCAAATGGGATTAATAAAAACTACTCTAATTAGATATTGTGGTTGAAGTTAATTTTATAAACAAAAAATAACTATATAAAAATAAAATATAATTAACTGGTCAGTTTGGTGGCAGTTACAGAACACTCGTCATTGTAATTAGCCCTACAAACATTTATAGCAAACAAATGCTCACCAATAGCAGGGTCATGTGTTTGCAAATGAAAATTTGATTAATATTGTTTTAACAGAAATAGATATCTCTTATGATTCACAATCTTTACTTCACAATACATCCACTCACCAACAAAACAAATTTAAAAACAAAACAAAACACAAGTTGCTGACACCAAACAGAAGTTCACTCAAACGTAGCCTAAAACGAAGTGACCAAATTAACATGGTTCTACACATGGGCTCCAGCAAAACTTCCGGTCGAAAAACATTGAATATAAACAATTAAAAATAACCTCTATTTAATGTTTTTCAATCAATAAAAAAACTTCCCCCCAAAACCCTTCAAAAGGATTTTGGATCCTATCTTTGGCTATATAACAAGCTGACTTAAAGTCGAAGAGAGTTGACCGAGGGTTTCTAAGTTAAGAGTATCGCCGGCCGGCAGGCAAGATAAAAGGGATTGCTGAACCGACCACAACACACACCCACATCTCACCAACCAACTCAACTTTGCTTCAACCCTATGCCACAGCCCACGGCCGGCCCGATACCTCAAATCACCATATCAACATACAACTTTTACCTAACTACATCGTACCCTGCTAACACAATACTACAACTACTATTCACTGGTTCATCTGCCCACATCACTATCCACTACAACTGACTCGGCCACAGAGCCCTTCCTGACTTATTACCCACGCCATACTATACCCACACCCCACTGCATCTCGCGTCCGTAGAACCAGAAATGACTTTCAACCCCACGCCTACCCTCATTTCACCAAGCAGCGAAAAGGAATTACCATCCTGATTCCAGCTTTTGTTTATTTTAAATAAACGATATTAATCCAAACCTTCTCGTCTATTTTTTCTTTTGCAAACCATACGCATTTTGAGATATTTCATTATATATCAATAACAAATTAAAGACATGCAGAAATTCTTTAACAAATATCTTTGTTAATTTCCGAAATTTTAAATCATTTTAAATTGTTTTGAAATTTCAGTTGGTGTTTTGTAAAAATTATATTGTAAAATTTCAATTGAAAAAAAAATTGTCCATGTTCGTCATTGTATTTTATGATTTTCATAAAATAGTATTCATATAAAATACATGAAACCTGCCCTTCCAGGGCCCTCAAGCATCCTGGGGCCCCCTAAAGTCAAGGGGTTTGGGTATAGTATGCACCAACCTCACACAAAATTACATTCCTGATGTATATATAGATATATAGATACACACACACACACACAATGTATGTATAGATATATAGATACACACACACAACACACACACAACGTTGAGGTTTGTTCCGATGTCCGTTATCGCAAAAGATTTATACACACACGAGCAACCACATACACAAAACACCTAAAAATGCACAATGCCTTTTTTCGATACACACACTCACACACTCTCATACTCACACCGTAAAAGAGAATATTTGACGTCATATATCAAACCATCCACTTTTTTCAGCGTCCTTTCTTCAGATTTCAAATTTTGAACAGATTGATAAACAAGAACTATTGCTTGCTTTTCTCATTCTGTGATAAAAATTTTTTATCACCTTCCTTATACCAACAAATGCCCTGAAGATGATCTAATTGATAGATCGAAACACTGCAGCATCGGCTAATAAACTTACCACTCAACTTATTTAAACCTGTGTTTTTTCAATTTTCTTAATATATCATATATAGATAGATATTTGCTGTACTTTGCGATGATATGTTCATGGAACACCATATGAGGGTGTATTCAATACATGCTAATTATATATTATATATATATATATATATATATATATACATGTTGATGTATGTGTGTGTGGTGGGAGGCATGTACATTAGGGTAGGTCGATTTTTCACTTTTTTAAAATATCAAATTGTCCATCTATGCCAAAGTTGTGTGTTAGTATACTGAATATTTATACCAAAAATTAGATCTTTTACTTGCACCATTGTTTGAGGAAATAGCATCAAAGATCGTCTACTAAAATGCACTAAAAATCCTCATTTTCGCAAAATTTAGCCTAGACATTGGTTAGAAAATTTATCGTTTTCAATATCTAAATCAGAAATGTTATTTTGTTTTATTAAGATGAAACGAATTACATATAATAAATAGAATTCAAATTGAAAATGTGCCCCCTCCCGCAATCACCACCGACACCTCTGATATGCTGCTTTTTACCTCATTAATTAAGCTGTAACAGATGATCTTTGATGCTATTTCCTCAAACAATGGTACAAATAAAAGATCTAATTTTTAGTATCAGAATTCAGTATACTGACACACAACTTCCACATAGATGGACAATTTGATATTTTTAAAAAGTGAAAAATTGACCTACCCTAATGTACACCCCAGATCTGGTTATACAAGTAAACAAAATTGTTGTATTAGGTTTCAGGTAACTGAATAAAATTGTTGTTGATAACATCACTTTAGTTTCCTGCTTGGTAATGTTGATATCACAAACCTGTCTCTCCTTAATCACGTATTAGTTCTCATATTCTTACTCCAATATGCCAATAAGTAGTAAAAGCAATGGATCATACAACTGATGTCAAAAATTATGGAATTAGCACTTTGTTTTTTTTTTTTACTTAGCAGTAAATATTAGGTTGTTACAAAAATAATGGCCGATTGAAGTGTTTGATTTTGAAATGTCATTTTATCATAGAATTTGTGGATCCTTTACGACAGTTGTCGTAAAGGATCCACTTTTCGTCACAAGTGACTATTCGGTCAAGAAAGGGGTCATTGGTGTTACGCAAACTGAGCATCTAGCACACTTCAAACCGCCTAAGTTTTTGGTGCTCATTGAGCTCATGAGGAACCCATTTATCAAAATTTTTCACCTTTCCAATACTCTGTAAATGGTGGGAAACTGTTGCAATGCTGACACCAAGTGTCTGAGACATCTCTCTGATACTTTGTCGTGGATTTTGCTCAACAACTGCCTGCAATTGTTTATTGTCAAGACTGCATGTCTGTCCTCTACCTTCTTCATCTTCAAGGCTCTCATCTCCACTGCGGAATTTCTGGAACCACCTTCGTACAGTCCTATCACATGTGGATTCATCTCCCCATGCTTTGTTGATATTGTCAGCAGTTTCAGAGGCATTGTGCCCAAGCTTGAACTCATGCAACATAAGAAGGTGAAGGTCATGTTTAGGCATGTTCATCTTTGAAGGCCCCTATTTTTCAAAAATACTTTACTATCTGAAAATAAATTAAATTTTATTTTTGAGCACACATTAATTATTATATATGCAAAAATTCACCTGAAATAAACAACAAATTCTATGTTAAAATGACATTTCAAAACCGAGCACTTCAATCGGTCATTATTTTTGTAACAATCTGATAAACTAACAAGAAATAAAATGTAAAACATTTTTTTATTTAATAGCTGAACATGTGAGGGGTAATCTCAAAGCTAAGGTCATAAGTGACATTCTCTTTTGACACCTACACATGGACATACCTGAGTGGGCCAATCAGCAAAGACTGACATATCACCAGACTTACAACAGCAAAGACTGAAGATATCACCAGACTTACAATAGTATGGACAGATCCTAGCTACAAGGTAACAACTCCAGAGCTTAGCTTTCAGAAATCTTCTGACAAAGGGATCTTTATCCTGAAATATTAAGAAAATAAATCAAAGGTAGACAAATGACATCATAATTATCTCATTTTCTTTACACTTGCACTGTGATAGCCTTCAAACCACCAAACCAATGCTTCAAGCAAATTATAAAACTCTTTTATATATATATATATATATCAGCTCTGTGCAGATGCTGGATGTTGAGAGAAGGACTTAATAGGAGTGATGACCAATGGAATTAGCACATAGAGGATGTTCACCTTGTTTTTGTTTTTTTTTAAATTTTTTTATTTAGCAGTAAATAAACTAACCAGAGATAAGATGTAAAACATTTTTTATTACAAAAAAGAAAATAAAAGAAAAAGATAGGCCAAGTCTGGAATGAAACTAAGACATTTTTAGATAGACACACACACATAAACATACACTTATACATACGCACATAAACACACATTTACACTTACACTTACACACACAGACACACACAAAGAATTCAAGGGAAGATATCACCAGACTTACAACAGTATTGACAGATCCTAGCCACAAGGTAACAACTCCAGAGCTTAGCTTTCAGAAATCTTCTGACAAAGGGATCTTTATCCTGAAATATTAAGAAAATAAATCAAAGGTAGACAAATGACATCATAGTTATCTCATTTTCTTTACACTTGCACTGTGATAGCCTTCAAAACCACCAAACCAATGCTTCAAGCAAATTATAAAACTCTTATATATATATATATATATGAGAACAAAGGGAACAAAGTGGGAATGATAACTAAATAATTAAATAAAGCCTGGTATTTTGTAGTTATTTAAAACTATTTTAGCTAGAAATGGTGATATGTTAAAAAAAACCCATGTCGATTATTAAGGGAGGGCAAAAGCGAAATTGCACAGGCTTCAAAAATCTGTCGTAGTCTTTTGTTGTGAATATGAGCTAATATTGTGGCATCATTGAAACTAAAGTTATGATCAGTTTCAGACATATGTTGGACGAGGGTGTTCTGAAAATTGCCCAATTTAATATCATGTTTGTGCTCATATAAACGCTTCTTGAGATTTCTGGTGGTTTCCCAATATATATATATATATATATATATATATATATAAGATTTTTGGATGTTTGTTTTATTTAGAAGCGTTGCTGAATAAAGTATATATTAAATTTTTACTTGAAGGCACTTACAACGCATGTATTGCATAAAATTCGATACTTTTTCTTATAGAAAATGAACTTGACAAGTGTAATCCCAGCAAAGGATCGCTCGGTGTGTAGAATATTGTACAGACTGTTTCGACTTTATTAAGTCTCATCTTTATTATTATAATAAAGTCAAAACAGTCTGTACGATATTCTACACACCTCCAACAGAAATCGAAACTGTTGGAGGGAAACTGTTGGAGGGAAATCGTTAGTATACATCGCTGATGAGACTTAATAAAGTTGAAACAGTCTGTACGATGTTCTACACACCGAACACAACTCTTTGTCGAGATTCACTTGTCATGATTATTTTCTATAATTATCGAATTTTATGCGATATATGCATTGTAATTGCCTTCAAGCAAAAATATAAATAATAATATATAATTTATATATATATAATTTATATATATATATATATATATATATATATATATATATAATATTCTGTTACATGTGATTACAGATTAGTTGTAATCTATTGCAACAAATTAGAAATATGCAATCTTATCCAATCTATCAAGAAAATCATTTACAACTTTGTTTTTGCTCTTTAAGGAAACTGTATTTTTCCATGATATATAAACATCTAAATAATAATGAAATTTATTGCGTACAGTGCTCAGGTGCACTACAACTCATCAAAGACTCATGTATAGTACATAGAATAATGTACTATTGTCAGGAAAATAAATAGCGTACAATCATAATATACATATATCTCTGTGTGTGCATACATATATGTATGGAGGGGAAATATCAGGTATAGTGTTGTCAAATTATAGGAAGCTGGAGGTTTTGAAAGATGCAGTGTTTATTCTATGCCACAGCAACTCTGAGTGTGAAAAAATATTTCTGAAAGTCATGTAAGCTATGCTGTTTTCTGACTTTGTAGGCATGCCCACATGTGTCAGAAATATGGAAATCAAAAAGGCTTACTATTCAAGGACTGGTTTTCTTTGTACTAGACTGGTCATTGTCTTTAATACTTAATTAATAGAACAAGACTTGGTTGTTCTTGATCAACCTTTTATTTTTAATCCTGCCCATAATGATTCCGCCGTGGGTGAGATGGACCCTGGGAGCTGACAACAACATCAACGCTCCTTGAAAGCCAGGCCATATCTGCTAATTAACTAAAACTTATTCCCATCCGTCCAATCGCATGCCTTCAAGGGGTCAAGTAAAAAGGTCACTAAATGTTCATCCTTTCCATAGGATGCCGTTATTTCAAATTAATGGACTCTAATCAAAATTCTAACTACAGGTACATTCATAAATTATGACTGCTTATAAATTATGTAACACACTAACCATGTTATCTTCTCCTTTGAAATCACCTGCATGGCCAAGGACAAAAGGCAAAGAAGGAAGAACCACAACACAATGCCATCAAACCCTAACCAGACCTTTTGCTTCTGCCACTGCAACCATACCTGCTTGTCCTTCATTGGCCTTATCAGTCATGAACATAACACTAATAGTCTTAGGAAAGGTATGAATCCAATTCTTCCTCCAGCTATGGGTAAATAGTAAGACAAACTGGGCTCTTTAACCTTGATGTGGACTTAGTCTAATCATGTTGAGAGCACAGATCCCCTGCTAGATCACCAAAGTTAAGCAATGATGAGTCTGTTCAATACTACGATGGGTGACCATTAAGCAACAGCAGGTACTGTAAGTAAACCGAATATCAAAATGACTTGATTTGGCATTAAATGATCTGAAAAGGGTTGAGATGTCATAAAAATAACCAACCAACCAACCAACCAACCAACCAACCAACCTATCTATTTCCTCAAATGATAGCAAAGTTTTGAAAAAAAAAAAAAATTTGTTGGGTAATTCTTTATATTAATTTGCAGTTTTCATCACATGGGAGGTGATACAGTTCTAAAATCGAGCTGCCCTACTGTGCACTGTGCTATTATTACAGCCTTATAAGACTAAGATGAAACAAATAAGATATTATAACTAGAATTAAAATTGAAAATATCCTCCCATCATCGCTGGCACCTCTGATGTGTTGCTTTTTACCGCATTAATTAATGAATCGTAACAGGGATAAAATTTTAAAAGATTGAAATCTATTTCCTCAAATGTAGTGAAAGTTTTGAAAAAAAGGCTTAGCTCAGTCGGTAGGGCGTTCAGCTAAGAATCACAAGGTTCCTGGTTCGATACTGGCCCTCGCCAACTCAGTGTATGAGTAGCACAGGGATCTGTGCGGTAAAGTAAGGAGCTGATGGTAGATGTGGCGCTCCACCTCAGACACTAAAATAATCTCCTGGGTCTAGCGCTAGTGAAAAGGGCATAGACTCCCTCACTGTCTAGCTGATACCGACATTAGGCCGCCCCGACAACTTCACTTTACTTACAGTTCCGAAATCGACCTGCCCTTCTGTGCACTGTGCTATGTTTACAGCCTTGCAGATAGATTTGCAAATACAGAAAGGCAAATAGAATAAAGAAAATACAATGGATAATGTCCTAACAGGTGTGCAAATATTATAAAGACCTTCAAGTGACTGCTATGTTTAGAGTTTGTGTACCACTAATGAGCCAATTAGAAGTTTAACACTTTCCCGCTGATCACCAGATATTGACAATGAGAAACAAATCCAGCTTGAATTAATCCGCACAAATGTGTTACAGGGTTAATAGCTTAAACTGGTGACATAAAAACTGATCAGTTAAGATCATGGGACATAAAATAAATATTATGCCAGGTTTAAATTTCCAGATATAATATTATTCTGTTGGTAGGAAAGGAAAACCTGTGGGTGAAGTTCAATAAACAGGTTTGGATTATTGCAACACTCGAGTATCGTGAAATTATTTATGAGTTTTAAAAGGAGGGGAGTGTTAACATAAAAGCAAGCACTGAATTTTTGATTCAATGTTTATGTTTTGATCTATCTATCTATCTATCTATCTCAATCTGCCCCTATCAATCTATCTATCTCAATCTGCTATCTATCTATCTATCTATCTATCTATCTATCTCAATCTCTATCTTCTATCTATCTATCTCCTCTATCTATCTATCTATCTCAATCTGCTCCTATCTATCTATCTATCTATCTATCTATCTATCTCTATCTATCTCTCTCTATATATATATATATATATATATATACATATATATATATCCCAATCTGTTCATATCTATCTATCTATCCCATCTGTTCATATCTATCTATCTATCTATCTATCTATTTATATATATATATATATATATATATATATATATATATATATATATATATTTCAGTCTTTCATATCTAATCTATCTATCTATCCCAATCTGTTCATTTCTAATCTATCTAAGCTATCTCATTCATCATATCTATCTATCTATCTATCTATCTATCACAATCTGTTCATATCAAATCTATCTATCTATCTATCTATCTATCACATTCAGCTCATATCTATCTATCTATCTATCTATCTAATGCAATCTGCTTCTATCTATCTATCTAATGCAATCTGCTTCTATCTATCTAAATATCTATCAATCTCAATCTGCTTCTATCTATCTATCTATCTATCTATCTATCTCAATCTGCTCCTATCTATCTATCTATCTATCTGCTCCTATCTATCTATCTATTCATATCTAATCAATCTATCTATCTATCTCATTCAGCTCATATCTATCTATCTATCTATCTATCTATCAATCTGTTCATATCAAATCTATCTATCTATCTATCTATCTATCTATCTCATTAAGCTCATATCTATTGATCTATCTATCCCAATCTGTTCATATCTAATCTATCTATCTCAATCTATCTCATTCAGCTCATATCTATCTATCAATCTATCTAATGCAATCTGCTTCTATCTATCTAAATATCTATCTATCTCAATATGTTCATATCTATCTATCTATCTATCTTAATCTATTTAAATCTATCTATCTATCTGTCTCAATCTGTTTATATCTATCTATCTATCTATCTCATAGATCTCATATTTATCTGTATATTTCTCTATAGCAGTCTGTTCTTATTTATCTATCTATCTCATTCTGCTAAGATGTCTCTATCTATCTATCTATCTATTGATCTATCTATCTAATAAATTTTTATTTCTGTTTGTTTCTTTGTTTCGGCAATAAGTTATGCCAGAGATAGATAGATAGATAGATAGATAGATAGAAAGAAAGAGAGAGAGAGAGAGAGAGAGAGAGAGAGAGAGAGAGAGAGAGAGAGAGAGAGAGAGAGAAAATATTCACTAGTGGTAACACTGTTGAAGGAATTGAGAAAGGCCCAATAGAAGAAAATACCTATCTATCTATCTATCTATCTATCTATCTTTCTAACTGGCTTGTTTTTGTTTTTTAAACATCTGTGTCTGGTATAGTATTACTAAATAAGAGTTTTAACATTTAAGACCTACTAAATTATTAGGGCTGAACTTGCACAAAGGTATCAAAATTAGGGTGACCCAGAAAAAACAGAACCCAAATTATTTATTTATTTTCCCATTAAACTAAGCTTAAACCCCAACCCCAACACTAACCTGAACCCCTAAGCCTAAGCCTAACCCCTAAGCCTAACCCTAAACCCACCTAGTTAAAATTAACAGTTTTATTACAAAATTTGTGGGTTCTGTTTTTTCCGCGTCTCCGGTATACAGGGTGACCCAGAAAAAACAGAACCAAATTATTTATTCATTTTCCCATTAAACTAACCCTAAACCCCAACTCTAACCCTAACACTAACCCTAAACCCTAACCCTAGACCCACATAATTAAAATTAACAGTTTTATTACAAAATTTGTGGGTTCTGTTTTTTATGGGTCACTCTAATTTTGACACCTTTGTGCAAGTTCAGCCATTATTAGACCACATTAGAAAGATCCAAATAGAATAAAAGTAAAATGCAATAAAAAAATTCACTAAAAAAATGAAAACATTCAAAATTATCCAAATAGTTTATTGTGTCATATTATGGCATATAATTGAAACATTTCCTCTATCTATCCTTTTTTTTTAAATCCATCACAATATGGGCATATTGGTCATATCTCTCTTAGTATATTCATATAATTTATCTATCTATCTATCTATCTATCTATCTATATTTTCTACTTTTTAAAATCTCATATTCCATCTAAAATTTTGAAAGAAAAAAGGATCTATCTATCTATCTATCTATCTATCTATCTATCTCAATCTGTTCATATCCATCTATCTATCTATCTCAATCTATTCATATCTATCTATTCATATCTATCTATCTATCTATTTATCTATTTAATTCAGCTTATATTATATATATATATATATATATATATATATATATATATATATATACCAGTCTATATTAGCCTGATTATGTGTATCTATCTATCATTTATATGTGCTCTCAGGGTTTTTTAAACTTCTATATGTGGTATAGTACTACTAAATAATAGTTTTAACATTTAAGACTAACCCACTAAATTAGTTGACTTAATCAGGAAGATATAAAAAAAACAGAATAAAAAAAGGAAAATTAGATATTTTTTTTTACAAATAAAACCATTTAAAACTAATCAAATATAGTCTACTGAAAATTTAATAAATATTTTTTAACACTTTTACCTGAAAGGGAATGCAGAAATATTATCTTTATTAATTTTTTTTTTTAAGTTTTATTGAATTTTTTTTGTTTAGGTATTTTATTAAATATAAAGAAGGTGCTCATGGTGTAATGGTTACTGCCATTGAAAATGGACAGTGACTCGAGTTCAAATCCTGGATGAGACTATTTGCATTTCACTATCTACTATCTGCTAACACCCTTGGGAAAAGTATGCATCCAACTATTCTCCCTCCAGCTATGGGTAAATAGTATGTCAGACTGGGCTCTTTAAACTTGTTCAGGCAACCAGTCGAGGAGAAGGAAAACCCTGAATTCAAATCTGTTAAACTCTACTTAAAAATTGACCTTGTGTCACATCCTGTTCATGCAGAGGGGTTGGGTAAATACATAAGTTATTCAATATACATATATAATATTCAATACTCCTGCATCTGGCAACTGACCTGGTAAATGCTCATAAGGTCATTAATCATCTTACCAAATCTTAACAGCACCTTTTTGATCTCCATGTTTCTAACACATGTGGGCATGCTTACAAAGTCAGAAAACAGCATTGCTCACATGACTTTCGGAAACATTTTTTCAGGCTCAGAGTTGCCGACGCATGGAATAAGCTGCCTGCATTCGTTGTGAGCTGCCGAAACACTGCATCTTTCAAAGCCTCCATGCTTCCTGTAGTCTGCCAACACTATACCTGTTACCCCTCTCCACACACATATGCACACTCGCACACACATACATGTATATTATTACTGTACACTGTTCATGTTCCTGACACTAATACATTATTCTGTGTACTGGACATGAGACTTTGATGAGTTGCGGTGCACCTGAGCACTCTACACAATAAATTTCATTATTATTTTTATTATTATAAGTGTCATGGTGGCCATACAGCTGTTTTCTCGTGGGGAGTTGTTTCCACGTCTTGTTCAGGATCACACGCAGCATTCTTGTGCAGCTCCCATCTAGTTTATTCTCTAGTTGCTTCATTAGGGTCCAGGTGATGCAGCCATGCAGCAGTACTGACACGACAACGGCCTGGAAGAATTGTCTCTTTAACTTGTCTGTGAGATTGGATTTCCATATAACTGCCACATATCACCTAAACCATCTGAGTAAGACGGACAAGACATGCAAGACACTGCTGGAGAAGCAAGGACGAACTCATAAGTGACATCCTCCTGTGGAAGCCAGCACATGGGCATGCCAGTGTGGGCCGACCAACAAAGACATTGACCAGGATGCTGCATAGAGGACCTCCCAAGAATGATGAGTGATAGGGACGAATGGAGAGAGATTGTCATGGATATCCGTGCTGACAGCACGACATGATGATGATGATGATAAGTGCCATAAAAAAAATTTAGAATAATGATGAAACAAAAAAAAAAACAATTTCCCACTTGTGGTCAAGGTATTGGTCAGTGTATATATCAACCCTAAATGTTTTGTTTGACCAGCTGATGAATTCAACTTCGCAATGATTGGTTCGCTGTACTGAATCCCTTATTGACCAATTATAATTATATGATTGTCATTGATATTGATTCTGCCATAGACAATGTAATACTTGGCCTAAATAACTTTTTTTTTTTGGTGGGCCATTTTCATTTCACTGTAAATCTACACTGAAAATACAAATTTGTTCTAATCAATACATGTTTTAACACAAAAATATCATAAAATGCATTCTTAATAACAATCAAGTTAATTTCAAATAATGCACAAGCACAATTAGGAACACATTTTAGGATATTTTCCAAAAGGTGTTTTTACTGTTTAAGTTACTGACCCTAAAAAACTGTAGCACAATCTTTTTTAAGAAAAATCATAGCTGAAGCCAACTCTTTTTTATTTGTTTCCAGCACAATTTGTTATAATCTGCTGTAAATAAATGAGAACAATCGTTAGTAAAAAAAAAAAAATGAATATGTAAAAATAAAGAAAACATGTCTGATTTAACATGATTATCAAACTTACTTTTTTTAAATAGATTAGATAAGTATTATTAGCATTATTCGGACTATTGTCCCCATCTTCATTGTTATTTGTACAACGTTTTGGCCGATATACCCTCCGGCCTTCTTCAGGTATTTCTTGTCGGACTCGGGAACCTTAAATAAAGGGTTAGGTTCAAAGTTCCGTGATGGCTCCCGAATACGACAAGAAAGTTCCCGAGTTTGAAAAGAAGGTTCCCGAGTCCGAGAAGGTTCCTGAGTCCGACAAGAAATACCTGAAGAAGGCCGGAGGGTATATCGGCCGAAACGTTGTACAAATAACAATGAAGATGGGGACAATAGTCCGAATAACACTAATAATACTAATCTTCAAGCCTCATCTCAAACATTCAGAGAAATAGATTAGATAAATCTTTAATTAAAAATATTTTATGTTGGGTAAAAATAGTTACTGCCAACGCCCAACCTTCACCTCTGTATTCTACAAGAAACATGTCAAATTTACGTTTCGCAACCTTGAGAAGAATTCTGACAAACTATGTCCGTCATGTTCACTCCTCGCCACAGATTTTGCTACAGATATATTCTCTTGTTTATTGAAAGAATTAGATTTGAATGTTCATAGTTCACAGGAGCCGTCCATATATCTACTAAGATTTGCTTAGTTTGGCTCACGGGCCTCAGATCGCTTACAGCACTTGCTATACTTTTTTTAAAATCCATCACAATATGGTCATATTGGTCATATCTCTCTTAGTATATTCATATAATTTATCTATCTATCTATCTATCTATCTGTTCTACTTTTTAAAATCTCATATTCCATCTAAAATTTTGAAAGAAAAAAAGGATCTATCTATCTATCTCAATCTGTTCATATCCATATATCTATCTATCTCAATCTATTCATATCTATCTATTCATATCTATCTATCTATTTATCTATTTAATTCAGCTTATATATATATATATATCGAGGTATCGGTCAAGGTATTGGTCAGTGTATAAATCAACCCTAATACTTTTGTTTGACCAGCTGATGAATTCAACTTTGTAATGATTGGTTCGCTGTACTGAATCCCTTATTGACTTATTATAATTATATGATGGTCATTGATATATTCTCTTGTTTATTGGAAGAATTAGACTTGAATGTACATAGTTCACAGGATCCGTCCATATATCTACTAAGATTTGCTTAGTTTGGCTCACGGGCCTCAGATCGCTTACAGCACTTGCTATACGTTCACGCATCTAAGTAATGACCAAACTTATTGTTGCTTAACTTGTGATTTGCTTAGTTTGGCACACAGGCCCCAAATAGCTTACATTATCAGATGTTTCAAAGTGGCCACCCATCTAAGTACTGAACTAGGCTCATTGTTGCTTAACTTGCGATTTTCTAAGATTTGCTTAGTCTAGCACACAGTACTTGTTATACTTGTTATACCCATCTAAGTAATGACCAGGCTCGTTCTTGCTTAACTTTTGTTTTACTAAAATTTGCTTAGTCAGGCACACAGGCATCAGATCACTTACAGTACTTGTTATACAAAAAGGTCACCCATCTAAGTAATGACCAGGCTCATTATTGCTTAACTTTTGATTTACTAAGATTTGCTTAGTCTGGTACACAGGCATCAGATTGCTTATACTACCTGATTTTAACAAAGTGGCCACCCATTTAAGTACTGAACTGGCTTGTTAGTGCTTAACTTTGGTGATCTGATAGGAACTGCTTTTTTCAGCATCACTTGATCAAATAATATCACATTTGTTTTGATCTATTTAAAAAAAAAAAAAAAAAAAAAAAAAAAAAAAGAAGCTCATATTTAATCTAAAATTTGAAAAAGAAGAAAGAAAAGAAAAGGTTTTTTGTTTTTTTTAAATCTAAAAACAAAAAAAAAGACCCCCCCAAAAACTAAAACAAAAGCAAAAATAACATAAACGCACACAAAAAACAATATGTTTACCAGGGTTGGCTTTTCTATTTCAGTAATATTTCTACACTTGAACCAATTTTATTTAGCGTATTCCATGGGTAAGTACATTTGCTATTATTTTCGAGTATCACTCATAAATTAGTACATTCACCCTGTATGTATGCATCTATGTATCTATGTATTTATGTATCTATTTTTAAAGATAAATCTAATGAGTGAGATAAACCTACTAAAAGTTTCGCTTAATGCTCTTCAGGGCTAAGAGTCGGATCTTAGCCCTGAAGAGCATGAAGCGAAACTTTTAGTAGGTTTATCTGACTCATTAGATTTATCTTTATTATTTGCTCTACTTAAGTATTGAGCACTTTTTACTTATTAGCTTTAGTTTCCTGGCGGTTTTGTATGAATATATATATCTTATATATATATATATATATATATATATACACATATAAATTGTTTTTTTTTTGGCCAAATATTGTACCAATAGATTATTTTTGGTTGGTATGATTATCTTGGTCTTTTCTTTTTTTCCAAAAATTTTTTCTCCCAGGTGATGTTTGGTAGTATATTTTTACAATCAAACTATTTGCTGTTTTTTTTTTCTCAACAAATTTGGTATATTGTATCTATTTTTATATATCTATGTATTACAGAATTGCCCCTAAATAAGTACCCCCTACCCACCTATTTATCTATCTATTATCTATCTATCTATTTTGTATATCAGTATTGTCCCTAAATAAGTACACTCACCATCTATTTATCTATCTATTTTTGTATATCTATATATACATAATTGCTCCAAAATAAGTACACTCACCTTCTATCTATCTATCTATCTATCTATCTATATATATATATATATATATAATATATATATTATATCTATGTATACAGAATTGCTCCTAAATAAGTACACTCATCCTATATCTATCTATCTATCTATCTATTTTTGTATATCTATGTATATAGTAAAAGTCGTATCAGCCATGCAGCGAGGGAGTCTATCCCCTTTTCAATAGCGCTAGACCAAGGAGATTTTTTTAGCGTCTGAGGTGGAGCGCCACACCTACCATCAGCTCCTTACTTTGCCGCACAGATCCATGTGCTACTCATACACTGAGTTAGCGAGGACATGTATCGAACTAGGAACCTTGTAGTTTCTAGCCGATAGAATTGCCTCTAAATAAGTACAATCCCCCTGTATCTATCTATCTATCTATCTATCTATCTATTTTGTAAATTTACATATACAAAATGGCTCCTAAATAAGTACACTCACCATCTATCTATCTATCTATCTATCTATTTTTGCCTATTTATGTATACAACCCCCCCCCTATTTAAGTATACCCACTCCAAACAATTATTTATAAATAGCTAATTTTCTTCTCAATCAATGACATTAGGTTTTTATCATTTCTAGTTGATCATTATACAACCAAAATTGATGTCATCAGATATCATTTATTATCAAAAGTCAGGCTTCTCAACGTGGTCTATATAGATTGTGGATGGAGTGGGTGAATAAAATTCTGACAGGCTGAATAAAAACATAGAAATCCACAGTAGTTTATATTTAAAAATCTGTTTATAATGGAACAAAAATTGTATAATCATGTAGACTAGTTGCAAGATATCGTACACAAAGCAGAATGCCTGATTGTGTGTTATGGCCACTAGTTATGTGCCATTCAGAACATATGGGTCATTTAAATGAATAAAACATATTGAAGTGGAAAGTAGACATTTAGTGTAAATTTTAAATACCTTACTTAAGAATTAGAAGAACTTATTGAAATGATTTTCAGTCTATATAGGCTATATATAGTCTATATCTAATAGTGAGCAATATTTTCTTATAAATATATAACTTTATGTTATCCTATTGTATATATATATATATATATATAGGGTCATCCACAGACAAGTGTTTCGACTTATCAAGTCTCTTCAGTGTGGCTAGACATTTTGTAAGCTACCTACAGCTGGAATTAAAATCCGATCGGTTGGGTGTCAGTCCGGCACCTTAACCATTAGGCTGTCTTCACTTACCGAATGGGAAGGGGATTTTAACTGTTTTAATACACACATCGCTTTGTATGTAAAGGCCGTCACAGAGTGCTCCATTCCTTAGAAGAGCGTCGCGTTAACGCTTGAGTTGGCGGCCGTCAGCGAGGTCCCCCCAGAGTGCTCAACCCTAGGGGATGGGGAGCATCCTAACTGGATTCTAACTTCGATGTATATGTTCTATCATTGATATTGCATATACATTATTCACAAATATTCACACACACACACACACACACACATATATATATATATATATATATATATATATATATATATGCTCCCATAAATTTGGTATAAACTCTCTAAGGGGTGATTTAAATTAATTTTCACTACAAAGCCTATAAGTAATATTCAATATTACTAGATGAATGAAAAAACTTTAACAAAATATCACAAGCCTTGTACAGCTGTTGAGTCCATTGTAACAGATTTTCCAAGTTCATATATGATAGAAGCTTTTTATAACTTTTTAAATACCAGATAACACCAAGTAGCTCTGCTAGTATATAATATATCATATTGAACTTGGTGGAAGCTGGGCTCAGCCATGTGCCTTATTTACAAAGTAAACAGAGAAACATTTTGAAAATAGAACATGGTTATTTGCAGTACAAACTCACGAACCTGTCACTTAATATTTGTGATCTTTTCAGTGTCGACCAAACCCATTCCTCTCATTAAAAAATATTTCAAGAATTAAAGGTGCATTTGCATCTAGAGTTTACAGATTCTTTTCTCATGTATATTGTATAGAATTGTATTCTATAAAACATACAAACTTTTTACATTTTACATTACACATATCACCTACACTATTCCTTTTTGAACATTTCTCATATTATCGCAAATTTATTCTTTGAATAAATTTATTTGTTATTTTATAATCATATGCATTTGTTTTATTATTTCTCTGTATTTTCTGCCTAACTGTGTCATATTTTTATTCGTCATTCCTAATATTACTGAACACATACTCATAATCCCCTACAATTGTATTAAACACTGGTAGATTAAGTTTTGTTTTTTTGTTGTTTATTTATTGATTTATTAATTGGATATTATTGGATGAATGAAAAACCAGTAGCAAAATTGTTGTACCGGCCGTTCCTACAGTGGAGAACATGCACCGGTTCTCACTATAAATAGTGAGACACCGAGTGGAAAGGAGCACTGTTCCCGTTAACGACAAGCTAGTCGTACATGTACCATTAATTGTAAATACACTTGTCTTATTTTACACCATCTCGACTTGACTTCTTTTTACTGTTGGGACTAACATCACAACAAAAATATCTCAAGCTTTGTACAACTGTTGAACTCCTTTTTAATAGTTTTTTTCATGTTCATAAATTATGGATTCTGAGTTTAGTCATGTGTATTATTTACTAATCAAAGAGAAGTACTTTGAACATAGAAAGTAGTGATTTGTGGCTCAAACTCACAACCTACAACTTAATATTCATAATCTCCTTAGTGCTCACCAAACCCATCTTTCCCATTAAAAAATCATTCAAGAATTAATGGCGCATTTGAATTTATAGTTTACTGATTCTTTACTCATATCAAAGACATGTAAGCATTTTCACAGTATTATATCAAGGATTTTTTAAAAATAAACATTGGAATATAAATTGGTTTTATTTTTTATACTAAACATCAAATTCTATATTGGTTTCACTTAAAGGCTAAAAGATCTTGCACTAATAAATTTAATACCTAGATATATATAATATATTAATGATTTGAAGGCAATTACAATGCGTATAAAAAAAAAAAACAAAAAGATGTTATTTTTGTCTTATCGATTTCAAAGTAGAAACTTCATCTTCAGAGGTGAATATCAGAAATGTACATGCTTATTTTATATATATATATATATATATATATATATATATATATATATAATATTTGTATATGTATAAGTATTAACTTACCGGTGGGTATAAGGACGATCGTTGGAAGCGCACAATATCCAGAGGTTAAGGTTGAGAAAAAACAAATACAAAGTGCTCAATACAATGTAGAGCATAAATTTATTTTAAGAATGGAAAGGAGTAACCTACTCGAATTTCATCGTAAGATTAATCGTAAACTCGATTAATTTAAAGTAATCCTGAAGAATCAATCGATGAAACTCGAGTAGGTTACTCCTTTCCATTCTTAGAACATAATATATATATATATATATATATATATATATTATTTTGTTGCTATTTTACAGACAGTATTAATGCTGTAACAAACTTGGAAAACTTGGATCTAAACTAGCTATTTGAGAAAAATTCTGAATTTCTTCATTGTATAGGCTATTTATTTTCAAATGCTATTTATAGAAGAAAATCTGTGTGTCTCACAATCCAGCAAACACGATTCAATGGAATACAGAGCAAGGTCTGTACCATTTTGGGAGTGTTTCCTCACATCCGGTCTACAAGAATTTATAACCTTAATAGGAACAATATAGTGCCAGATCTTAAGGAAACTGTCTTGAAATAAACAAGGAGACTGTTTGATTCATCCTTTATTATGGTGCTCATCTTAAACCATACGTTTATCTAAAGATAATGTTTTCAGTACAAGTGCTTTGAGAGATTATTAACAGTTGAAGGTTAAAAATTTACTAAGATTTCATATGATAAATCCAGAGAGGTTTTCTGAGGTTTTGAGATAAAGTACAGTGGTTTGCAAAAATTGTGGAGTGCAAAAGTTTCCTTGAGGAAGATTTGCAAAATCAGCTGTTAAATAAAAAAATGTTGTTGCAGCTTATCTGTTATTAGTTTATTTACAGCAAAAACAATTATACCATTTATAGATAGGTATTCATGTTGTATTTTAAGTGGTCTCTGTATGCTTCTCTCGGTATATATTTAAAAAAATGTTTTTTTAAAGTTGGGCGTTATTACGAAGCATTAAAAATATATAAATGAATGAACTTGATATTATGGAGTATTGGATTCACTTATTTTTTATCATTATTTTTTGTCATAAATTTTCAGGTTCGTTAGATACCCTTTATCAAATGAATGTCATTACTGTTTAACGGCTTCCTTGTCTCTGTTGTTATCGACAGTGGCAGCGTCTGTGAAATATTTATAATAACTGAGAATTCCGATGTCTGCGTTCAATCCCTTCACGTGTGTTTGTAATTTTAGAATCCATTTAGTTTCTGATTGTTTTCTAGATTGCGTTGTTGGAAATGCGTGTTCTATGCGTGGAAATGCGTGTAAAATGAAGTGCTATTGTACTATAAATCTCAAATCCCCACTATAAATCTCAAATCCCCGCAATTTATAGATAGGGATATTTATAACCATATAACTGTGTACAAACAAATGATAATTATTGAATAGTTACTTGAAATCATATAACTGTGTACTTAATCATTAGAATTAGATAGGAATAGTTAATCCCATATAACAGTGTGCAATTAAAGTAAAGTAAAGTTGGCAGAGTGGCCTGTTGATGGTATCAGCCATACAGTGAGGGAGTCTATACAATTTTCATTAGCACCAGACCAGAAAGATTGCTTTTGCATCTGAAGTGGAGTACCCCACTTACCATCTGGTCTCTACTTTACCTCACATATCCAAGCTGTGCTACTCATGTGCTGAGTGGGCGAGGGTCAGTATCAAATTCAGAACCCTGTAGTTTCTAGGCAGATACTCTACTGACTGATCTAAACTGGCCCTATATATATATATATATATATATATATATATATATATATATATATATTACACACACATACGCACACACACACACACACACACAACACACACATAATCATATACACAGAGACTTACACATACACACTCGCAGAGAATTTGAAGGAAGACATCACCAGTCAAACAACAGAATGGAAAAGGTTCTAATAACAAGTTAACAGCTCCAGACTTTCATAACCCCCAATGGGGCAACCTGTAAAACAAAACCAAACCAAACCAAAAAATAGACTTTCAGAAATCTTCTGACGAAGAAATATTTATCTCGAAAATATTAAGAATAAATCAAAGGTAAACAAACAACATTATAGTTAACTCATTTTTCTTTACACTTGCATTGTAATAGCCTTCAAAACCAACCAGCAAACCAATATAAACACAATGCTTCAAGCAAATTATAAAACTATTTTATATATATATATATATATATATATATGTAGAAATGAACAATAAATGGAACATTAATTTTTTTCAGAATACAAGGTGTGTCAAAAAGTACAAAAATCCCAATACTTTTTGACACACCTTGTATTCTGATATTTTTTGTATGCAATGAACAGTATATAGGTAAGATATCTAAAAAAATATCAACACTTGATTATAATTATGACTATTTAAGTTTTCAACATTTTATCGCAATCTAAATTGTACTTTTTTATTTGTCTATAATAATAATCCTATATATATATATATAAATATATATATAGGATTATTATTATAGACAAATAAAAAAGTACAATTTAGATTGTGATAAAATGTTGAAAACTTAAATAGTCATAATTATAATCAAATGTTGATATTTTTTTAGATATCTTACCTATATACTGTTTATTGCAACCTAAATATTGGATGGTGTATACACAAGCATCAGACCTTATTATGCAACATACACACGCATATATATGCCCAAACATACACACATATACACCCACATACATACGCACACATATATTATATTAAAAATGAGTAAATAGGTAAACAACACTACACAATGATGATCTACAGCTGAACTTATGAAACTTATCAAATATTCACCTTTGTTTCAAGACTTTGATTAAAAATGTTAGACCAGAACACATTGCCATAGACTGTGATACATAATACATAAGGGTTGCATTTCTTAGTACTTGTTGCTTAATTATTATGGTCTACAGGGAATTTGGGGATTGAAAAGAAAATGGTAATCGGATATCTGGAGAAAGAGAAGAAAAAGAAATAAGAACAAAAAGAGGTTAAAAGTTTGGAAGGGTAAACACACAACGGGGGGGGGGGGGGGAGCCACTGACCGACCAATGACTAAAGTTAAAAATAAAACCGGAAGTTCTAGTTTCTGTGGTGGAGTAGAAATGGTTGACCCTCTCACCTTCGGGACAAGAAACAGAAGAATAGATAAATCTTTCTTCTTTTTTTTCTTCAGCTGGGCCTTCGTAAGAGGCAGACACAAACGGGGCTTCCTGGGTTCCCCTGTGGCATGTTTCACATAGTAGTACCAAACATGATTTAAGATAGAATAATTAGATCTTACCTCCTCTCTGAAAAAGAACCCATGAGCCTAGAAAGAAATAAACAACCCCTTTGTGACCATACAACTTGTGTATGTTGTTTCTGAACTAACGACGGCTACTACTACTAATGACTACTACAACTCAAGTTTCGCCCTATTCAACAGTATTATAATTGTAAATGAGCCTGGATAAACAAATCGTAACAGTCAACTAATTAATAAAAGATTGATAATTATCTACTCAACAGTTATAAACAGTATAGAAGACTTTAGAAAAAATGTCTAAACATTTAGGTTTGGTTTGTTTTGGTTCGGTTCGGTTTGGTTTAGTTTGGTTTGGTTTGGTTTGGTATATGGCATATCAAACTTAGTGGGTCATTTAATGCCGACAAAGTTATGAAACAAATTCATTCATAATGGATACTCAATTTCTTTTATAAACTCATATTTTTCTATTTAACCTATAGATGGGACCCTAATAGGTACTACCACCTATTGGCTGTGGTGATACTTAAGGACGGAATCCTGGTAGATGAGCAGTCCATGACATGCAACACCCTGATAAGGCCCTTACTTAGGCTGGACAAGCGGTCGGCTGGTCACGTCAAGCCCTAACACCCTATTGCCTTTATGGCAACCCCCAACCCTTTTTATCATATGGTTGCTAGAAAGTGGTGGCTGAGGGTTTTCATGTCTTGGGTATGATGTTAAACTCTAACTGATGGTGAGGTTCTGGAGGTCTGGGGAATGTAGAGTATCCCTTTATCACCATTACTTCCAGATCCACTTTGATCCTGAGTGGTAGTACCTGTTAGGGTCCCATCTATGGGTTAAATATAAAATTTGTTTACAAAAAAAAATTGAGTTTAAAAAAATTTCTTCCAAACTATTGCAACAAATCTTTCAAAATTTTGCCAGCATTAAATGACCCACTGCAGTTGATATGCCGTAAAAAACAAAATAAACAAACAAACAAACATTAATTCTTTAAAAGATAGATGGATATTACATCTAGAGACTCTTAACTCAAATGGACACAACAAATTAAATTACCCCAAATCATCACATTTTAACCCTCAAATACAGGGTGATCCTTAAAAAAAAAATTTAAAAAATAACAGAACCCAATTTCTGTTTTTTGGGGGTCTCCCTGTATTACTGATGCAGACTACCAGCTCAAAAAAAAAAAAAAAAAAAACAGAAACCAAATTCTGTTTTTTCGGGTTACTTAGTAAGATATCTAACAATTTAAAAATTCCTTAAGTTTTATAAACTGACCTTCCTGCTTAACAAAAAAAATCAAAACATTGTATTCTATTTATAAACTCAAGCAGAATTGAATGATATTGTCATTCAAACTAAAGTCTAAATTACATTCAAATGTGAAGCCATTCCCTAGGCATTCCTAAGCCTTTTAGTCTCAAAATGTAAATAGTCAGGAAATAAACATGCTCTGATAATTACATAATATCAAAACCAGTCAGGATTATTTTTTAAATTTAAAAAAAGAAATTTTAAATTGTTTATATCTGTTCTTTCATTCATATTGGGGTCAGGTATGGTTTAATTACATTATATATATATATATATATATACATACATACATATTTGAATAGGTATGCCCGCCTAATTCATTAATTATTAATTAATTAATTTTCAAAAATTAGATACAACTTCAATTAAGCACATATTCTCCCAAAAATTGTCGGCTAAAAAAAAGCCATATTAAAACACATCATTTGTTTGTTTACTTCTCATACTGTCGTTACCATAAGTGGAATATAACCTACTTCTAAACAGACGAAAAATCTGGGAAGGGCCGGCTGGTGTAATGGTTAGAGTCCCCACCTGTTAGCTTGACAGTCAGGGTTCGAATCACACAAAGCAGTCTTCCAGTCTATAGCTCTGCTGATGAGGCCTAATAGGCCGAAATGTACATAGATTGATTTTTCTTGATTTGTTTAGCCTTACATTTGAATAGGTATACCCACCTAATTCATTAATTATTAATTAATTAATTTTCAAAAATTAGGTACGACTTCAATTAAGCACATATTCTCACAAAATTGTCGGCTAAAAAAAGCCATATCAATACACATAGTTGGTTTGTTTACTTCTCATATATATATATATATATATATATATATATATATTATATATTTATATTTATATTTTATATTTATATTTATATAAAGATAAATAAAGAAAACTGGAAAATCCCACCAGTGAGACTAGTGTGAGGACTGAAGAGACAATATGTTGAAATAGATTAATTTTCAAAACAATGTTTATATCCATTTATTTATTTATCTATAACACTCCATATATGTAAAAATATATATACAAATCTTTATATATACATTTGAGTTCTAAATTTTGGTTGAATCCTATCAAGGAAACACTTGATATATATATATATATATATATATATATATATATATATTGTGTGTGTGTGTGTGTGTGTGTGTGTGTGGTTGAAAATAGAGGAAAGTGTGGATATAACAACACAGACAGCATAAATTCAATTGATATTTTGCCTCATTTTGGATGAAGCTTCTTCAGAGAGTTATTGACATAAGTTCATGAAGAAGCTTCATTAAAATGAGGTGAAATATCGATTGAATTTATGCTATCTGTGTTGTTATATCCATACTTTCCTCTATTCTCAGCCAGATTTTGTCGGATTTATTCAAATCCTCCACTCCTTATATATATATATATATTAAATGAAATGAAACCATACCTGACCCCAAAGTCATCAGCGAATGAAAGTTTTATTGGCAATATAACTTCTTTCAATACATTCTTCTCTTAGAAACAACATTTCCAACTAATAGACCATGATGAGCACTCTTACATTTTTTATAACCTCAATTTGTACAGTTAATTATTTAATCGACAGTCATAGTTGTGACTAACTCAATATCTTATATTCCCCCGATAAGTCACCCACTTCTATCTATACATATATAAAGGGCAGTTGTGTGAATCTGTATGTCTGGAGGAAACTTCGGCATTGTTTTTTAGCAAAAATAATGATGATTTTTTCGAATAACGTTAAAATTATACTCTGCCATTTTTCCACGTTTCTCGCTAAAAAGTAAACAATTGAATAATGGAAGCTTTTATTTTCATTTTTTTTTAATGTTAAATCTACATTTTTACTGATTCAAAGTTGTAGTAGATATTTCATTACAGGATAAACAATCGTTTATTTAATCTTTTTTTATCTTTTTTTAATAATACAATTTTTATTTAATAAGTTTCCGTAATCTAATGTTATTTATTCACAAAATACGATTCTAATGATATTATCTATTGCGTGTTATTCTGTATTTGTACCAAAATCAAAACTGTGATTTGATATTTAACTTTTAAGCACATTAAAAATTCTATTTTTAACAGAGATGCTAAATGCACTATAATAGTAGTAGTAAAAATGTAATGTAGAGGGAGTGGCTTATTTTTGTTATCAACTGGACAACGAGTGGAGTGCCTCACCTACCATCAGCTCCCCACTATCGCACAAGCCATCCAAGTCAGATGAACAAGACATGTTGGACTATTCTGGAGAAGCAGGGACAACCTTATAAGTGACACTCTCCTATGGGGACCTACACAGACACACACCAGTATGAGTTGGCCAGCAAAAACCCTATATGCACCAGCTCTTTGTGGATATCGGACATTGCGCAGAGGACCTTCAATGGCCAATAGGGATGGGTGGTGAGAAGGAGTCCTGGAGATCCATGCTGTTGGTATGACGTGATGATAATATATATATATATATATATATATATATATATATATATATATAAAATTCTATTTTTTACTCATGCTTATATGTCTATTCTTTTGTTCATATCATATATATATATATGGTTAGATCAACAATGACTACGACGACGATAGGTGTGCAATGCAGAGTCGGGGGACACTGCTAGCTCCCATCATGACGGTAAACCGAAGACATGGACATACGGAGTGTGTTCGTGTAGAGTGAGCCTCCAGGCCAACTAATGTTTATACATCTACTCTTTTGGTCCTTTTACACACACATACATACACACACACACACACACACACACACACACATATATATATATATATATATATATGGAGAAAAAGTGGATGTGAATCCGACAGTATGTAATATTAGGAAAAATTGAGAAAACACACAAGTTCATAAATGAGTAATGTTTATTTTGCAGTGTTTCAATCTATTTCAATAGATCTTCATCAGGACTTTCATTAATTTTAGGAAAAAATGAATGTATCACAGAAAATAAGAAATCTGTGAGACTCTTTTGCTTTGTCGGTCAGTCTATTTAAAAATTGTTGAAAGAAACACTAGCATTCGTGGATGTTTAAAACGTATAACAGAAGGTGAAAATGGTTGCCGCAGATTTTTTAAAAATGTAAACAAACACTGAACAAACAACTGATTCACTTGTACTGGGTGTGTGTGCTTATGTGTGCATGAGTGTGTGTGTGTGTGTAAGCATGAGTATGTATTATATTAGATTATAATTAATGAAATATATATATATATATATGTGTGTAGAAAGTTTTGTAGAAAAAACAAGATGTTAAAAATTTTTGCTGACAGAAATCTGTTTCAACATTATGAATATTTCGATTTTATAAAAATCATCTTCAGAGCTTGTTTATACTCCATACTATCAAGAGTGGAGACGAAAGTCATATGAATTCAAAACGAAAACCTTGATGTTGTAAAAAAGTTATGTGGTAGTTTCAAATATGAGCACTTTGGCCACACTTATCTCGAAAATCGAAATATTGTTCAATATTAGCTATGAATATGTTATAAAATGTTTCCACTTTAACAGCATATTGTGTTGTTTTCATATCCTTTTATCTATACTCATACCGTCGGATTCATTTCCTTTCTTTTAACTTATAATATATATATATATATATATATATATATATGTATATATAATAATTTGTTTATGATTTTGTTAATTTTAACCTATTTCTGCCGTTATCCATGATCAGAAAATGTTTAATTCATGACTGTTTACATTTCAAAACTGAATGGCTTATGGATGCCAAAGGATTGGCCTCTGTGTGAATGTAATTTGAACTTAAGCTTAAATGACATTAGTATCCAATTCTGCACCCGTTTATAAATAACTTCTTTTTTTCTCAAATATATTGTTACTTACTAATATCAGTCTAAAATTTTAAATGAACTTTTAAAAATAAATTTTACATTTTCATGAATTTTTTAGGTAGATCCTCAACTTGGCATCCAGTGTCCGTACATAGCTGTTATAATTACCTGTAGTCTATTTATAATATAAAATCATCATCATCATCCTTCCCCTCGTTATCATCATTGTATGTTCAAAATTTAAAAACAAAACAAAAAAAACACAAATTATATCACACACTTTAGAAATAGAACACTTCTAATAACTACAGAATGGTAAGTTTTGTCTCTTTTTCTTTCCATATTTATAATGAATATTATTCAGTAGTTACATAATACATTAACAATGCCATGATGATGGTTTAATATAAAAACCGAAATGTTTACTTTTAACTATAAAATATCATCATTGATAATAAAATCATCCTCATCCTTGTTTTTTCATGTTTTATATATATATATAATCCAAAAGTCCAGAGAAGAAATCTTCCTTACGACACAAGAGTTTTTTTTAAACCTGTCGCATGTGGCGGAAATGCTCATATTTGAAACTAATACATAACTTTTTTGCAACATCAAGGTTTTCGTTTTGAATTCATATCACAGGACTATTAATATAAAATATAAAAATAAAAAATAAATAAATAAAATAAATAGATGAAAAAAAAAAAAATAAAAAATAAATCTGTTTTCAAATGCCTTTAAAGTAATAAAGAATTCATTATTCACATCTTGGGAGAGTTAGACACTTTGTCTAATCTCCCTGAAATAGACTATAATGCTAAATCTCTAAGTCTTTTGTTTTTTCTTTACTTATATATCGGGTTAGCTCAGTTGGTAGAGCATTCGGATAGAAACCACAAGGTTCCTAGTTCGAAACCGTTCCTCATTAACTCAGCGTATGAGTAGCACAGGGATCTGTGCGGTAAAGTAAGGAGCTGATGGTAGGTGTGGCGCTCCACCCCAGATGTTAAAAAACAATCTCCTTGGTCTAGCGCTATTGAAAAGGGGATAGACTCCCTCGCTGACTAGCTGATACCGACTTTAGGCCGCCCCGTCGACTTTACTTTACTTACTATATATATATAGTCATCCACAGACACTGTGTTTCAATGTATCACATCTCTTCAGTGTGGCTAAATATTTGAAAGCTACCTACAGCCGGGATAGAAACCCAATCAATTCATCATCAGTCGGGCTGCTAAACCACTTGGCTATCGTTACCTACAGAATGGGAAGGGGATTTTAACTGTATAATTCACATGTAAGGGCCAGTTTAGCTCAATCGGTAGAGAGTTCGGCTAGAAACCACAAGGTTCCTAGTTCAATACCGGCCCTTGCCAACTCAGCGTATGAGTAGCATAGGGATCTGTGTGATAAAGTAAGAAGCTGATGGTAGGTGTGGTGCTCCACCTCAGATGCAAAACAATCTCCTTGGTCTAGTGCTAGTGAAAAGGGAATAGACTCCCTCACTGATTGGCTGATACCAACTTTAGGCCACTCTGAGGACTTACTTTATTATTTTAGAGTTCTTCACACCAGCGTTAGCTGATGGTATTTCACTGGAGTCTGAGTGACAGAAAGTCTCCTCAGGTCTCCAGGACTCTTCTGAGTATTCTAGCAAATTGCAGCAATGCAGTATTCTGGATGGTCTCAATTCTTCCACTGATTTCCAGATTTTCCAATCTTTTTTTCAAGCTTTTTGGGACCGTTCCAAGTTCACCAACTACAATTGGTATCACTTTGACTTTCATATTCTATAACTTTTTCAGTTCTCTGGCAAGGTCCAGATATTTGTTCATCTTTTCGTTTTCCTTCATCTTCACCCTGTGATCTGCTGGCACTGCAAAATCCACCAGTTGACAAGTTCTTTCTTTTTGTCAGTCAACACTAGGTCTTTCTTGCTTTATCTCAAAGTCCCAGAGAATTTTATGCGTATCATTCTCAAGAACAGATTCTGGTTTATGCATATACCATTTTGTTGTATGGTCAAAATTAATTTTTTGCATAATTCCCAGTGGATCACCTTCCCAACCCAGTCATGCCTAGTTTTGTATTTCCGTTGTGCTAGTTTGCTACATTCGCTTAGTACTATTATTATTATTATTATTATTATTATTAATTATACATTTAATGGCTGATTCATTACCACTGGTTTCAAAGCATTATATGCTTATCTTCAGACAAATCGCCTTGTAAATGACATCCAAATGAATATACGTTATGAATAGCATTCTCACTTTATTTGACTGTGCATCCTCTGTGTGTGTGTGTGTGTGATTTTTAAAATATGACTCAAAAAGATTTTCCCCTTTAAGGTGGTTGATTTTCTGTTGTTAATTTTTCAGTCCAAGATTTTAATAGAAATTTATTTCTGTGTGGACAAGCTCTAAATATTTCTGATTTAGTATAATGCTTTGAAACCAACGGTAATGAATCAACCATTAAATGTATAGATAATAATAATAATAGATATAGCTCTTACAACGGTAATCAAGCACTATATTTTCCTTCCTTCTACTTTAAAAAATCCCTATATATATATATATATATATATATATATATATATAGGTATATAAAAACAAATTTTTTTGTGATGAAACAAAGAAAATACAGTGCTCAATCACAAATTGTGAGAGCTAATATTTATTTAATTTGTTGCGTTTTTAAAGTTTTTAGGACATTAAGAAAAGATCTTCAATAAACACCATGGGATCTAATTTGACAGCTGGATGATTGCGACCTAGCAAGAAACCTGGGTAGCTGTCTATAATAAACATTTATCTTTAAAAACTCAACAAATTCAATAAATATATATATATATATATATATATATATATATTCTATTTTTTTCTCTTTTTTAAAAAATCAATTATGATTTTCCAGTATTTTGGCAGAGCAAAACATATCCAGATGTGCCCAAATTAGACAACCCTCAGCTTGGGAAGTTTTACTGGTTTTATAACCAATTGGTTGAGTACAATGAAGCCGAGAAAATCTGCTTACATTATAACCAGGAAATTGTGCAATTACCAACATTGCAGGAACAAATATGGGTAAACAAACACTTGTCGGGTAAGAATGTTTATTTTACAGTTTTTTTACCAATAATTATTTTTACCAATAAAATAACTTAAAGTGCAAAATATGCCACTCTTTAACTCTTTGCCTACTTTATCCCAAACATATTCTACTGTAACCCACTGGCTGGTTAATTTGTTATAATTGAGCAGGAGGACTCTGGTTGCAATAATAATAGGACTTTATTTGAATAGAATGAATTCTGAGGTGAATAGATAGTAAACCTTGAAATATCCCACCATACAGGTAAAAAAAATACCAAGAAAATTTGGTATAGCTGTGGTAGGCAAAGAGTTAAATACTTTTTGAAGAAGGTAAGAATTTATGTTAATGTTTATTTTACATTTTTTTTTTGTTGTTTTTTTTTCAAATAAATAAGTAAAATAATTTACATCATCATCATCATCATCATCATCATCAATATAGATAAAAATTTTGAAAGATCTAATTTTTTCCAAAATGTTTTTAAAGTGAAATATATGTCACTCTTTAAATACATTTAAAATAATTCATTTTTTTCCATGTTAAAAAAAATATAAGTGTAAAATCTAATGGGTATGGTGCTAATAGATCTGTTTAAGATTGAAGAAAATATATTTGTGTAAAATACAATATATATATGAAGTCACATTGTATTTTACACAAATATATTCGGATCCACACACACACACATATATATATATATATATATATATATATATATATAAAATTCAGTGTCACTTTATAAATATATATCATCATTATCAAAGTAGGAAAGCACGTGGTATAATGGTTAAAGTCATGGGAAATGGACTCATCGCCCCGAGTTCAAATCCTAGATGTGGTAATTGCATTTCAATTGGCGCTAATACCCTTGGGAAAGGTATGAATCTTACTCTTCCCCCAGCTATGGATAAATAGCAGGGCAGACTGGGCTCTTTAACCTTGGTTAGGCAACCGGTCTAGGAGAAGGAAAACTCTGAATTCAAACCTGTTGAACTCCACTTAAGAAATTGACCTTGTGTCACATCCTGCTCATGCGGAGGGGTTGGTAAATATATATATCATCATTATCAAGACATGTTGACAAGTGGTCATCACTCCTGGCAGGTCCTCTACACAGTATTCAGTGTACGCACATCGCTCTTGTAAATACTTGTTTATTTTTACTATCATTATCATTATCATCATCATTAGTGCCACCATCATATTAACTGCCACTTACCACTACCACCAGCAGCAGCAGCAGCAGCTTCATCATCATCATCATCATCATCATCTTTGTTTTGTACACCTTCTTTATATTATCATCATCATAACTGTTATCGGTATGATCACCATCAATCCTTTGTTTCCCCTATCATCATCATCATCATCATCATCAGTGCCACCATCATATTAACTGTCACTTACCACCAGCAGCAGCTTCATCATCATCATCATCATCATCATCATCATCTTTGTTTTGTACACCTTTAAATTATCATCATCATAACTGTTATCAGTATGATCACCATCAATCCTTTGTTTCCCCTATCATCATCATCATCATCATCATCAATGTAGTTAAAAATGACGAAAGATTCCATTTTACCAAAATGTCTTTTGAATTGGTCTGATGTTTTGCTAACAGGTCATTCTGTCTGTTTTTGGACTGGTCTCAAGTGGTCATCATTCATGAACTGGCATTGGAAAGTAAGACATGGCAATATTACGAATCCGCGGTCTCGTTGGTATCAGAATCTTATTCCTCTTTTGTACGATGTGGACAAAGCATATGCAAAGGGACAATATTTACATAGCTCAAATGGAAGTCATGTTTGCACAGTTGTCTGCCAAAGGGAGTACTCGGCTCGGCAATGTAAGTATTGGTTACTCTCTGTACAAACAATATTTCATACTATTTGTCATAATCTTATTATAATGGAAATTATATAAGAGAAGAAATTTGAAAAAGACACACAGATGTTATTAAGTAATGTTGTATTTATTCGCTAATATTGCAATATTTCAATCTGTATAAGATCATCATTAAAGATTGAAATATTGCAATATTAGCCAATGAATACAACATTAATTAATAACATCTGTGTGTTTTTTTCAAATTTCTTCTCTGATATACTGTCAGATTGACTTCCTTATTTTTTTTATTGATAATGGAGATTATGTAACAGTCCGTCTGTAACCAAAACTATGTCACCACTGACGTCACGATTTCCTTAGTTAATTAAGTTGTATTCTCAATGATTATGAAATAGTTATTATTTAATCCTAATTAGAATCTTATTTATTGACAATGTCCCTATTAAAGTCTAGATAAGTTAGATTTGCCACAAAACTGCCAATATTATTAATACATTTAAAATCCTGAAATATGTGTTATATATCTCTAACAAATAAAAAGTTACAAAGTATATAGTGAGAATAATTTGCAATGACTAAAAAAAACTGGGTTTAATGAATAATTATTTGCTATTAGTGATTTCTAAAACTATCATGTTATTCTCAAACATATTAAAAGCAATCCTATAATAATTTTATATAGAAATCAATTAAAATAACAGTAATATTTTTATATTCATTCTTATTTATTTTCATTAGTTTTTCTAATTTAATATATTTTTATTACATTAAAACTTAAATACTTGAGCCCAGGGGCTGCATATTTTTGCTAGTATGAGTAAAAAAGGTTTTAAAAAATCATACATAGGTAAATATACTTAGTAAAAAGAAAATTAGGATTAAAATAATGTTCCATTCATTGGTTTGGTTTGGTTTGGTTTGTTTTATGGCATATCAACCTCAGTGGGTTATTTAATACCGATAAAGTTTTGAAATAAATCAATTCTTAATGGATAATACAATTTTGTTTATCAACTCATGTTTTTCTATTTAACCCATAGATGGGACCCTAACAGGTACTACCACTCCGGGTCAGAGTGGACCAGAGAGCAATGGTGATGAAGGGTGCTCCACATTCCCCAAACCTCCAAAACTGGAACCTCGCCATCAGATAGAGTTTAATGTCATTCCCAGGACATGAAGACCCTCAGTCACCACCTTCTAGCACCCATATGATAAAAAGGGTTGGGGCTTGCCATAAGGGCAGTAGGGTTGGGAAAATCATATAGATGCTAGGGCTTGATGTGACCAGCCGATTGATCGGAGGGGGCCTCTCCAACCGCCCGTCTAGCCCAATATAGGGCCAAAGTGGAGTATTGCAAGTCATGAACTACTCATCCTGGGCTCTATCCTTAAGCATCACGGGTCGCCACCCACGGCCAACAGGTGGCCCCATTGGGGGATTCTTACCCCTCTTCAGAGGTGTCGTCAGTGCATTCTAACGCCCCACCGACAGGGCGGGTTCCATTCATTAATTTTTTTCAGAATACAAGGTGTGTCAAAAAAGTACCAAGTTTAAAGCTGTACTTACCAAGATAGAAATGAAGAATGAATGGAACAGTTTTTTTTCCTGAATACAAGGTGTGTCAAAAAGTACAAAAATCTTGATACTCTTTTGACACACCTTGTATATTACATTCAAGTCATGCTGATTTCCACTAGATCACCAAAGTTAAGCAGAGATGATCCTGTTTAGTATTTAATTGGGTGACCACTTAAGCAACAACAGGTACTTTGTTTATCAAAATGATTTGATTTGATATTAAATGACCCGAAAAGAGTTGATATACTGTAAAACAAGGGTGTCCTGGGTATGACGTTAAACTGCATCTAATGATGAAATTCCAGTTCTGGAACTTTGGAAGTGTGGAGTACCCGTTCATTGCCATTACTCCCAGGTCCACCCTCACCCAATGTGGTAGAACCTGTTAGGGTCTTATCTATGGGTTGAATAGAAAAAATGTTTTTTATTATTAGTATTATCTGCGTTATTCAGACTATTGTCCCCATTTCAACGTTTCGGCCGATATGCCCTCCGGCCTTCTTCAGGTATTTCTTGTCAGACTTGGGAACCTTCTCGGACTCGGAACCTTCTCGGACTTGGGAACCTTCTTTTCGAACTCGGGAACTTTCTTGTCGTAATCAGGAGCCATCACGGAACTTTGAACCTAACCCTTTATTTATTCCACGGGGGTATCCTGTTCTCATTCCGCTAACCATAGCTGGGGTAGGAGTTGTATTAATTATTTTTCTAACTGCCTCTACTCAGGATTGAACTCGGGATCCAGAGATAACTGTCACTTAGAACTGTCTTAACCTAACTAATACCTGAAGAAGGCCGGAGGCGTATCGTCCGAAACGTTGTACAAATAACAATGAAGATGGGGACAATAGTCCGAATAACGCAGATAATACTAATCTTCAAGCCTCATCTAAAACATTCAGAGAAATAGTTTTTTATTATGTTTTTACATACAGATAAAATACGGAACACTGAATGAAGATGCAAGACCAGGTTGTTGGAAATTAACAAGGTTTTATTTAATAAAGGGTAGAAAATGCTTCTACCCTAAAAGTGACTTAACTAGCTCAACCATGTTGCGTATGTGTCCTGACCACATGAATCCCAATCCAAAAGTGTCATGGTGGAAACCCCACTTCCGGGTTCCCATCAGCCCCCTACTGATCAAGGGGAGTAACTCTAGATTTTGTTAGGTCTGAATCTAACATTCAAAAAAAATTGAGTTTAAAGAAAAGAATTTTCAATACCCATCAAAAATGGAAAAAAACAAAATATCTTTGGTATAAAATAACCTAACAAGGGTTGACATGTCGTAAAATTCAACTGTAAAACAAAATAACTAAACCAAATCTTATGTTATTTCTCTGAATTTTTGAGATGAGGCTTCATAATTAATATTATTCGGATTATTCGGACTATTGAACACATAGCATAGTGGATAAAGGTGTTGGGTTAAGACAGTTCTAAGTGACAGTTATCTTTAGGCTTCAGGTTCAATCTTGGTCAAGGGTGACAGTAACATAGAATAATAATTAATCACCCTGGTGGGTCAAATAAAGGGTTGGGTTCAAAGTTCCGTGATGGCTCCTGATTACAACAAGAAGGTTCTTGGGTTTGAAAAGAAGGTTCCAAAGTTCAAGAAGGCTTCTGAATCCGACAAGAAATACTTTAAGAAGGCTGGAGGGCACATCAGCCAAAACATTGTACAGATAACAATGAAGATGAAGACAATAGTCCAAATAATACAAATAATACAAAATTTTATGTTTATATGTAAAATGCAATAAATTATTGTTTTTTTTTGTTTTTTTTTTGGTTTTTTTCATGTTTTCCAGCCAAATTTGGCAGATTGTTTGGTAATCAAACCGTTGGAAATCTAATTGAGATAACTCCAGCCAAAGTTTTTCAATGTGCCAGCCACTGTTTGGCTATAACCAAATGTGCAACTTTTACAGTGAATAAGCTGACAAATATGTGCATGTTTTTTGACGACAGGATCAGCAACATTTCCAGCAACATTTCCATTGACTGCAACTTGGAAAATACTACATGTTTTGCAAAGGACTAATTGATATTTTTGCATGAATCAAAATCCCACTCTCACCATATAGAAGTGACACACACACACACACACACACACACATGATATATAAAATCTTATCATAATGGAGATTGTGTGTTTTTCTATCTGTAACCAAAACAAACTCAAATTTGAACTCAATTCTATTTCCTAAGACAATAACCATTATACTTAGCATCTCTTATTATAATGGAGATTGTGTGTTTGATTGTCTGTAACTGAAACTATATCACTACTCATGTCCTACTTCCCTTAGTTATTTAGGTCACATTCTTCATGATTTTATTTTTATTTAAACCTCAATTATTAATAAAATTGTTTTACATTATTAATACTCTTAGTTTTATCTACATGCTAATAACATGCAATTGTATTTATATATACAACAAAATAGTGGTTTACAGTGTGAATGGGAAGGCTAATTTACATATTGATATAAAAAAATTGATTTTAATAAATATGTACTTAGTATTATTGATTTCTAATTGTTTGGTTTTATCTTAATGAATATGAGCAAAAATCTCGGGGATAAATCTTAAAAGAAATCCATTAACAAGGAGAAATAACTGTAATTTTATTCTTTACGTCCTATTTTAACTAAATAGTTAAATTAGAAAAAATTAGCAATGAAAGACAGAAGTGATGGAAGAGTAAGTTTCAGTTGTTCAATTTTTCGATTTTCTATTTCAAATCTTTTTATCTGCATTCTTATTTAGTTTCATTAGTCTTTCTAAGATAATATTTTATTACATTAAAACTTAAATACTTGCACCCAGATAGTGCATATATTTGCTAGTTGATATTAATAATATAGTTTGCTATATTTATAAATAAAGTCTGTTCAGTATCAGTGATAGAGTATATATATATATATATATATATATATATATATATATATATATCTGTTAGGATAACAGATATGTTAGGATAACATAGATGCTCTGATGATCAGTGATAGACCATATGCTATTAATAATGTAGATTAGGTCTCTATTTATCTGTAACTGAAACTACACCACTGCTTACATCACATTACCCAAAATCGTCATTACATAGAATAAATATACTCAAAATTTGAGCATGTAACCTTAGATGGTCCTCATCGTTTTTTAAAACAAGTTTTAATAAATATATGCCTGGTACTATATATTCTTATATAGTTTGCTTTATTCTTATATATATTTAAAGTTATCAGAACTAAGTTTCTATTTTAAATTGATTCCTTTTGTTTTTACTCCTTTAATAAATTTGATGATTTTACTTACTTAAAAGGGCCGGGTTAGCTCAGTCGGTAGAGCGTTCGGCTAGAAACCACAAGGTTCCTAGTTCGATACCGGTCCTCGCCAACTCAGCGTATGAGTAGCACAGGGACCTGTGTGGTAAAGTAAGGAGCTGATGGTAGGTGTGGCGCTCCGTCTCAGATGCAAAAACTATCTCCTTGGTCTAGTGCTAGTGAAAAGGGGATAGACTCCCTCGCTGTATGGATCATACCGACATTAGGCCGCCACGACGACGACTTAATTACTTATGGTACAAACTCTCTGACATTGAATTTTTAATTCCCACTTCCTCAGGCAATATCTTTCAAAAATTATTTTTATTTATTTAATTTTTTTGCTACTATATCTAAGTTAGGATAGTGTAGACACAGTCAATGGCGTTTGGTCTGATGATCATATAGACAAGAAACTAACAGTCACCAAGTGCTGTTCACTCTATGTCTATGTTATCCTAACATATATATATTTATCAACCCCTCTGCACGGGCAGGATGTGACACAAGGTTAAATTTCTTAAGCAGGGTTTAACAGGTTTGAATTCAGTGTTTTCCTTCTCCTAGACTGGTTACCTAAACCAAGGATAAACAGCCCAGTCTGCTCTACCAATTACCCAGAGCTGGAGGGAGAATAGTTGGATTCATACCTTTCCCAAGGGTATTATCCTAACTTATATATATATATATATATATATTATATATGATGGACTCTCCTGTCGATTTCGACGTATGAGGTTCAGACAACCTCTTTCATCTAACCTTGTGTGTTAATCGCAGATGACATTTCAGCCCTGCCAATGACTTGCAAAGAAGTCCACAGATGGAACAAGTGTGTGCATTATTTGAATGTATTACTGGGACACTAGCCAATACTCTAGTCCTTTCTCTAGCTTGACGCAGCTTGGTGACCTTCGATGCTGCAAAATTCTTAATATCGTTGTAACACAAAGTCCTCCACATTCTACGATTGAGTGCTGTGCTCTCAAAAGTAGCGTAATCTATATTTGCAGCTGAGAGGTTACTTTTCAACTTGTCCTTAAACCTGAGCAATGGTCGACCCACGTTTCTTTGACCACTGTCAAGCTGACTATACAGCAGAATCTTTGGTATTCTGTCATCATGCATTCACAAAACATGACCAGCCCAGCGCAATTGTGATTTTATGAGGAAGCTCTCCATTCCGTCAATGTTACATATGGTGAAAAGGTCAGCATTAGACATTCTGTCTTCGATGGTGAGTCCACAGATTGCTCGTAGGCAACCTTTGTGGAAAACGTCTAACTGCCGAATCTGTTTTCGATACAGTGTCCATGACTCCAAGCCGTACAAAAGAGTGGTAAGAACAACAGCTCTGTATACTTGTATCTTGGTTACAAGCCTAATGCCCCGTTCATTCCAGAGTCGGTTATATATATATATATAAGGAATGACTTACTGGTAAAAATATTGTGTAGGTCCCAATATTTGGTTGGTACAAGTGTTACTCGGTTAAGTCAGCATTATAACATGATAATTATATGATAATTACAACATGCAGTTAGCTGTAATTAATCAATATCTTAATTCAGTCGATTTAGCCCTGAAGATCCTTATGGTGAAACTCGAGTAGGTTATTTCTGTACACACTATAATATATATATATATGATAGTTCTAAAAAGAAGTTGCAGATATAGATATATGTATTTACCAACCCCTCTGCATGAACAAGGTGTGACATAAGGTCAAATTTTAAAGTGGAGTTTAATAGGTTTGAATTTAGAGATTTTCTTCTCCTAGAATGTTTGCTATACCAAGCCTTAAGAGTCCAGTCTATCCTATTATTTACCCATAGATGGAGAGAGAATAGTTGGATGCATACCTTCCCTTGCTATATCAAATGTCAAATGTAAATAGTCATGACCAGGATTCGATTTCAGGTCGCGTGTTCATTTCCTATGACGGTAACCATTACATAACAAACACCTGCAGGATTAAATATAGGCTAGAAAATTTACAGTCTACACACACACAGATATATATATATATATATATATATATATATATATATATATATATATATATATATATATATATCTCTTATCTCTTTCTTTGAGTTTTTAATCTCTCTCTCTCTCTCTCTCTCTCTCTCTCTCTCTCTCTCTCTCTCTCTCTCTCATGCACGCACACACTCTTTCTTAGAGTTTATTAATCGTTCTCTCTCTCTCTCTCTCTCTCTCTCTCTCTCTCTCTCTCTCTCTCATGTACGCACGCACTCTTTCTTTCTCAGAGTTTTTCATCGTTCTCTCTCTCTCTCTCTCTCTCTCTCTCTCTCTCTCTCTCTCTCTCTCTCTCTCTTTAAGAGTTTTTCTATTATTTTCTTTATCCAAACTGAGGCTGATCTTTTTTTTAACACGGTGAATTAATGTTATTGGGGAATAAATATAGCTTTGACAAGCAGTGGGAGAGAATATATATTTTATGCGCAAAAGAAAGATTTTACTGAGCTCTAATCAATGATATTGAGGGTTTAAATTAGCTGTAAAAACTTACTGAATAAAACACAAAATAGGCCTAGGTAGCCACACAGAAGGTTAATGATATTAAATATAACTGGTAATGATATTAACATTGATATTCAAATAGATTTTATAGCAACAATAATTTAGTTAGAACATTTTTCAGTTAAGAAATTTTTCAGTTTTAAGATAGTTTTGTTAATATTAAAAATTAACACTGAATATAATAAATAGATTAACAATATTGAATTGATTTCAGAATACCATAAATTCAAAGCTTCCCAGTTTAAGTTACAAAACGATCTTTTTAAAACTCTTAATGTCATAACATATTCACATAACATCACAACACGTTCTCATATGATAGATAAAACAGATTAAGTATCTTTTTCAGCATTCCAACACCAGCTTCAGGTCTTCAAGTCATATTTATCACCATTTTGTCAGATATTATATCCAATACAATTATCAATAGTACATGTGTATATCATAAGTAGTTAAGTAAGTAAGTAGGTAATAAATAGATTAATGACTTTTTTGTGTGTGTAAAAGGGTTTTGTTAAATTCTTTATGTATAATAGGCATACCTAAAATGAGACTAAATCGCATTTTTGACTTTAGACCGCACCCCCCCTACAGAAAATAATTTACCAAAAATCAGGGAATTATCCAATTTTAATGAAATTTTCAGTGTTTATTTATCACTGAATGATCTTTATAATGCATTATTTATTTTATTTCAAAACTTTCTCATTTTTTCAGGTCACTTAATTTTGACCTTATGTTGGGGGCATTACATTTTTGCGAGTTGGTCATTTTCGATACTAATTACAGTATAAATAAAGAGATAAAAGACCGAAGTTATGAATAGAAAAAAAAAATTACGGTGGCTTTTCTACGAGAAAATAAGTACCGAAAATTGAAAAATAAAATGTAAAAAAATAATAAATAATAAATTTTTTGGAGATTTCCTTTTTACTCATTTCGATAATTATTTAATTGGCTATTATCTTATAAAAGAAAAAATTATACATTGATATTTTTATGCTTAAAAGGGGGGGGGGTTACATTTTCAATAGAGTTTTTCTTCAAAACTTATTACTTTATGTGTCTAAAATAAGGTTTGCATTAAATAGATATTTATTTCTAGAATCTACAAATATAACATTTTAAACTTAACATCAGTCTTTTCACATTTTAAATGAATTTTATATATTAATTTTTCATAGCAATAATACTAAATTAAAGTTTTGAAATAAAATAACTGATGCATTATAAAATTCATTAATTGATCAATCAATACTAAAAATTTCATTAAAATCGGATAATTACCTGATTTTTGGTAAAATTTTTTTGCAATCGCGAATGTTACATAAAAATTGTAAACAAGCGCGTAAAACCATTGAAAAATAGACAAAATGGTGGATCGCGTCGAAATTGACCAAAACAAATCGTTTTAAATCTATTAAAAATAAACCTTCCCAGTTGTGTTTAAAAATGCTTGTATGATCAAGAGCGAAACATTAAACAGGAAATAAAACAATTTTAACACCAGCTTCAGATCTTCAAGTCGTATTTCTCACCATTTTGTCAGACTGTTGTTCTCATCTTTATTGTGGTATGCATAAACACAATGTTATGCCTACTGTATCCTCTGGCCTTCACCAGGTGTTCCCTGTGTATCCGACTATAGTGATGATCCAATCTGGGAAATCATTTTTGATAGTTCGTGTAGTGAGAGAAGAGACTTACCTCGTGCAAAACGGCAGGCACTTGCTTTGCGTGCAAGTCCACCTTGCCCGAGACATCGGAACTGAACGGGTGAACGAGGAGTGGGTGTGGCAGGAATGCAACAACGAAAAGTTAGAGAGGAGAAGGAAAGGCCTCTTTATAGAAGCTCCTGGGGCATTATGGGTAGAGGTTGGAGATCAAACGTCTGCTTCTCTGAGAGGGAGGGGAGAAAAAAATGGTCATTCAGTCGATAGACTAGAGCGAGCAACGGCGTAAATCAAACGAGGAACGAAGGAGAGGTGGGACAGAAAACGGAGGAGTGGAGGAACTGGGACAGGAGGAGGACAGAGCTGTGAAGGTCACAAGAGAAGAGTCGCTGGTTCAATCACAAGCAAAGAATGTTAGAGATAGTTTGACTTGATCAAACAGGTGTCAAGGAACTTTTGAAGATCTTATCCAAAAAATGACGTCATCAAACAGACATGTGTCATGATCACAAATAAATATATAAATGTTTATTGACGTTTCCTGTACAAATGCAGATAAATAATAGGAAAATTGTTGTATCCTACTTGATAAAAGGTTGCTTCCTACAGGGAATATCATAATCTTTATGTACATATATCTTTATGAACATATCAATATCTTCATGCACATACAGGGTGTTTGGGATAAATTTGACATCGGGTTAGCTCAGTCGGTAGAGTGTTCGGCTAGAATCCATGAGGTTCCAAGTTCGATACCGGCCCTCGCCAACTCAGCGTATGAGTAGCACAGAGATCTGTGCAGTAAAGTAAGAAGCTGATGGAAGGTGTTGCACTCCACCTCAGACGCTAAAATAATCTCCTTGGTCTAGCGCTAGTGAAAAGGGGATAGACTCCCTCGCTGTTTGGCTGGTAGCGACTTTAGGCCACCCCGACAACTTTACTTTTCTTTCTATTTTTCTCAGTAGGTTGGAGGTATTGACGCACACTACCAATTTTGTATCAATTTTGTACAAGGGTTGGCTGAAAAGTTCATAGGCTGACCAAGATACTCTAATGAATGATCATATGAGGTTTATCTTTCAGCATAGTCCTCGTTATTGTCTACACATTTCTTCCATTGATGTTGCAGTACTTGGATCCCATTTGTCAAGAAAATTTATCAACAATTGATATGACGTCCATCAATAAACTTTTCAGCTCACCTTCATACAAAAGATCTCTTTAAAACTCTTAATATAACAACATATTCACATATCATCACATTTCATATATGATAAATAAAATAACAGTATCAGTAACATTTTCAGCATTCCAAAACCTTCCCAGTTGTGTTTAAAAATGCTTGTATGATCAAGAGTGAAACATTAAACAGGAAATAAAACAATTTTAACACCAGCTTCCGGTCTTCAAGTCATATTTCTCACCATTTTGCCAGATGTTATATCCAATACAATTATCAATTTTGAACAAGGGTTGGCTGAAAAATCCATAATGTAACCAAGATACTTTCATGGAATATGATCATATGAGGTTTATTTTTCAACATAGTTCTCCTTGTCGTCCACACAATTCTTCCATCGGTGTTGCAGTGCTTGGAACACATTTGTCAAAAAAATCATCACCAGCAGATTTGATGACAGCTTATGAATTTTTCAGCCCACCCTTGTACAAAAGATATCTTTAAAACTCTTAAGGTCACAACATATTCATATAACATCTCAACTGAAGAATAATCAAAGTTCCAATTATTGTCGAATTGGGAAGACATGGCAACAAACGGTTGTAACCTAATACAAACCCAAATAGTTGCAAAGTCTACTGAAAAATGACAGGGTATTTATAAATTTCCACAATATCATTTAAATCAAGCAGCCAATCAGAACTGATATATATATATATATATATATATATATATATATATATATATATATATATATATATGTGTGTGTGTGTGTGTGTGTGTGTGTGTGTGTGTGTGTGTGTGTGTGTGTATAATTAAACAATAGGCACGTCTCCAGTTTGACAATTTTATTAACAATCTTTTCAAGCTCTTTTTTTTTACATTTGAATGGAATCCGTAGATTAGTCCACCAAAGTTCATATATATCAAATGTAAAAAAGTTGTCCAGGAAGCTCGAAAAGATCATTAATAAAATTGTTAAACAGGAGACGTGCCTTTTGTTTAATTCTACATGTATAAATGAAATAATGCTGCCCAAATACAGACATATATATATGTGTATATATATATATATATATATATATATATATATATATATATATATATATATATATATATATATTCCGTAGTTAGGATCTTTCCACGCATGTTCTAACCAAGCTGATGCAGGTAGACCATAAGGAGAGCTCAATGTGCCTGATACCAGTGAGTAGAAGGACAGAGCAAGATATTTAGTAAGTGAAGAAAAAACTCTAAACTTGGTAAGAGTCATGTTCTTGTGATTATCTGAAGATGCCGTATTAATACGGTTGAAATAAATTATTGTAATGAAGCAAGTTTAGAGTTTTTCATCACTTACTATATATATATATATATATATATATATATATATATATATATATATATATATATATATATATATACTCTTTGGAAAATTGAATTGACATGTAGATGAGTTTATTACCAAAAGGTCATCTACATTCCGAGGTAGAGGAGCATCGTGATAATAATGACAAACTCTAGAGAAAAATCTCAATATGATGTTCCGTATATGTTGCTAGGGGAAGGATAGAATTTTTTTCTACCATAGTTTTTTTTTAATTATCTACAGGTATGTGCTTAGTGAGGGGGGGGGCATTGTCCCCCCCCCACACACACACACACATACACTGTTATTAGGAAGTAAAGTAGTACTTTAACCAAACATATCAAGATTTTGAATTCTCATTTTCAGACTAAGCAAACTCTCCCTACCTGAAAGATTGCAGCTACACAATCTTCTTCTTATTTATTTTTTTAGATTTGGCTGTTGGACATGTTAGGCTAAACTTGGTAAGAATAGAAAATGGTTTTCTCATTATAGTGTAATGGTTAATAAGCTTGTTTTGCATACTGAACAAGAAATCCATCACTAACATTTCACGATCCATATAACGGCAGAAACAGATTCGGTTGTAGATACAATAAACAGACTAATTCATTGATTTGTTCTATGTACAATAATACGGGGTCTTTTTTTTTTTTAAATTGATATCATTTGAGATGTTTCAGAAAAATTGATATCATTTGAGATGTTTCAGAAAAATTGATATCATTTGAGACGTTTCAGAAAAATCGATATCATTTGAGATGTTTCAGAAAAATCGATATCATTTGAGATGTTTCAGAAAAACTGATATCATTTGAGATGTTTCAGAAAAACTGATATCATTTGAGATATTTCAGAAAAATCGATTTCATTTGAGATGTTTCAGAAAAATTGATATCATTTGAGATGTTTCAGAAAAATTGATATCATTTGATATGTTTCAGAAAAGTCGATATCATTTGAGATGTTTCAGAAAAATCGATTTCATTTGAGATGTTTCAGAAAAATCGATTTCATTTGAGATGTTTCAGAAAAATCGATTTCATTTGAGATGTTTCAGAAAAATCCATATCATTTCATAATCAAATAACTTGACCAATTTTCATTCAAATTTTCTCAAATTTTAATAGCATGTTTAAAATTCTTTTTTTTTATTTTCTTTTTACTTTTCATGTGTAGAAATGGCATTCACTGAAAAAGAAAATGCATTTAGACATTAAACGTAGAATTTTTAGTTGTTTCTACACATGCTGGCTTAGCTCAGTCGGTAGAACGTCCGACTAGGAACCACAAGGTTCCTGGTTCGATACTGGCACTCGCCAACTCAGTATATGAGTAGCACAGGGATTGGTGTGGTAAAGTGAGGAGCTGACGGTAGGTGTGGCGGTTCACCTCAGAAGCCAAAACAATCTCCTTGTGCCAGGGAAAAGGGGATAGACTCCCTCACTGTCTGGCTGATACTGACTTTAGGCTGCTCAGTCGACTTTTTTCTTGCACATGCTGTTAAAATTTGAGATTGTTTGAATGAGAATTGGTCAAGTTATTAGAATATGAAATGATATCAATTCTTTTAAAAACACTCTATACTTTGAAAATATACACTGAATCAAACTGTAATAGCAAACATATGATTCACCTTGTAGAATACAGTCTGCTGGACTATTTACCCATAGCTGGAGGGAAGGAGGGATTCATACCTTTCCGAAGGACATTAGAACAAAGTGAAACATGTGGGGAGACAAGTATTTTAATGGTGGTTTAAAAAGTCACTGGTTATTTCTGTTGTGTGTTCACAGGTTGCCCTTTTAACACCATATTTAGTGGTTGTGCTGAAAAGGAATTAAAGAAGGAAAAGGAAGAGATAAAGACAAAAGGTGGTTTTAGGATTCAGGCTTTATTCATGGGTCATAGCTACTATGTGGAGAGGAAATTTCTTCCTGTCTGGTAATAGTGTCTGATCCCAGTTGAGTCCCTAGTCCGTGTCTTGGTGGTAGGAAGTGGGTCCTTTTTCCTACACATGCTCAGGGGATACTTCTTATCTGAAGGCTCATAGGAGATTGTTGTTTTTTATATAAATTTTTTTATTGTTTTTATTTTTATTTTTTTTTATAAATATCATACAATGTGTTCTTAATAACAATTAAGTTTATTTCAAATAATGCGCAAGCACAATTAAGAACATATTTTATGATATTTTGGTGTTAAAACATGCAGTTGTATTGATTCAAACAAATTCGTATTTTCAGTGTAGATTTACGGTGAAATGAAAATGGCCAACCAAAACATATGGCTTCCTCAAAGTGAAACAAACAAGAGGTGGTTACTCTCATTTATGTAACTAATGTTCAGATTACCCTTGTTTCTTAGGATTTTTTTTGCATACAGTTTTAATGAATATGAATAATTTTTAAACAGATCTATTTGATCCATAAATGGGACCCTGACAGATACTACCACTCCAAGTTCGAGTATCCCTGGTATTAATGGCAATGAAACAGTGCTCCACAAAACTAGAGCCTCACTATCAGATGCTGTTTAATGTTGTACCTAAGACACCTCTTACAGGTAAATATATACCCAATGGTACTAGGGCCACAACCCAGCTAAAGGGGCTCTGGTGAAAATCCAAAGGACATCTCCATCATCATCAGGAATCAACAGCTTTTCGTGTACTTGTTACTGTTGTATATTCTTTCTTCTAGCGTCTGGACTTCGTCTTGGTGACTTCATGTCTTATCTTCCATTGGGAATTTCTCTTTATCAGAATCCCTGTGTCATTGGTAGTTTTTAGATAATAACCCAAGACTTCAATTTGCTTTAGATCATATTTTATTCCGAAATCCCCACCAGACTACCTGCGCAGATTGAGTTGGCCGTGTGCTTAACACGACTTACCACTTTCATGGTTTGGCCGATACTGAACTAAACTCTGTTTCTAATCTAAACCGGAAAAGGGTCTTCTCCACCGATTTTCACAGTATCCACCGGAAGGATCAGGATGAGGTCAAGCCGTGTCACTCAATCCTTTAAGGCTGCCAGCTGCAACTTATAACAGCCATTTTGGTTTCTACACTACTGTAAATAAGTGTTAGGATACTAACAATTATGTAACATTACTGCGTCAGAGGAAAATCTGTGGCAAACAAAGGCATCTCCTCCCCCTGACCGGGATATGCATACAGGGTTTGGGGATTGCTTGTGAATTTCCTATTCTCTTGTTTACTCTTTTCAGGAATTCACAAACAGTGTCGTTCATTCAGGATACAGGGAATTTGTTGGATGGAGCCGGCTCAACTGACCCTGGATAAATGCTGTCACAACTACAACAACAACAAAAATATCAAGCACTTTTTATGCACTTTTTTTTATTTGCATTTTTTTATTTTGTATATGTGTGTGCGTATGGCAAATCTATTAATGACTAGCAGCAGCTACTCAGTGTCACCTAAAAATTGACCCTGCATTGATCCAGCTACTCTGAAAAGAAATATTAATGTCTACTATCTAAATATTAAATGAAAAAAAATCCATGCTATTATCATTTAAATTTTAGTTTTTAATTATCTTCATGAATATAATTCAAATCTCTATTATTTTTGCTCAAAAACCAAGCTCTGGTGATATTTAATGTGTATATATATATTTACTTTGTCGTTAATTGTTTTATTTTCGAAGTTTCCTCCGAACATACAAATGCACACAACTGCCCTTTATATATGTATAGATGGAAATTAGGTCTCTATTTATCTGTAACTGAAACTATGTCCCTGCTTACGTCACATTACCCAAAATTGCCATTACATAGAATAAATACACTCAAAAAAAGTTTTAATAAATATATGCCCAGTATTATATATCTATACATACAGGGCGAACCAAAAAAATTATGGTATTTGGGGGGGGGGGGCACCCTGTATATATACTATTACTGATGCTGACTACCAGCACAAAAAAAAAACAGAACCCAAATTCTGTTTTTTGGGGTCACCCAATAGTTTGTTTTATTTTAATATATATTTAAAGTTATCAGAACTAAGTTTCCATTTCAAATTGTTTTTTTTTTACTCCTTTAATAAATTTGATGATTTTACTTACTTATGTTACAAACTCTCTAATATTGAATGTTTAACTCCCACCTCCTCAGGCAATATCTTTCAAAAATTAATTCTTACACTGCCCATGGGGCATTTTTTTGTGCTAGTTGTAATAGATAAATATAACTCATAAATGAATCATTAAAAATTGGCCTCAAATAAATCAATGTGTCAGTTTTGATATCACAAATATCTGATGTTCTATTAATATAGTTCATAAGATAAGATAAAACTGTTATCAATAAAATCGGGGAAAACTGTAAGTTAAAAGAAACATGAGAAATAAAGAAATCTAGTTTATATAAAATCATACATTTCAATGTGTTCAAATGTATTCAAAATTTTAATCACAAATATAAAATAAAAACAATTTTTCTTAGATTATACAGGATCTTGTATAAGAAAACCTCAACTTTTTTATTTGTGGGGATTAAAATAAAACTAAAATAAAATTTTTTTTTTTTTAAATTACAAACTCCTATGAGCCTTCACTGGAAGAACCCTTCGAGCATGTGCAGGAAAAAGGACCCACTACTAACCCCCAAGACAATCTCTCGGCCATTTGAATTTGGTTTGGTTCGATTTGACTGGTTTAATGGTATATCAACCCTGTGGGTTATTTAATGCCAAAAACTGTTAGATACTTGATAAGAACTGTAAATAAACACTACAAAAGTTTCCTCTCTAACGGTTTTTAGATATGGAACTATAGAGACAAAAGTCTGATTAAGAGTGTAAATATTGATACAGGTTGGATTTATTTGTTTAAAGACATATCAACTCTTTATGGGTTATTTAATACCTTAATTTGATTCATTTATTTGGCTTTGTGCTATACTATGCAAAGCTTGGGATTGTCTCATCGTGGTGTAATGGTTTAAAGGCATATCAACTCCTTATGGGCTATTTAGTGCCAAAATTTGATTCCTTTCTTTGGCTTTGTGCCATACTAAGCTAGGCTTAAATGAATCAAATTTTGGCATTAAATAACCCATAAGGAGTTGATATGCCTTTAAACCATTACACTATGATGAGATACTCCCAAGTTTTGCTTAGTATGGCACAAAGCCAAAGAAATTAATCAAATGCCCTTATTACCTTGTGTCACATCCTACTGATGGTGAATGGGTTGGGTAAGTACCAATTAAGCTGGGCTTGGTAAGAATAAAAAAGGTTTTCTCATTATGGTGTAATGGTTAATGAGCTTGTCTTGCATACCAAACAAGAAATGTATCCACAAGAAACCCACAATAAAGCTAATAACATTTTGCCATCCATGTAATGGCAGAAACAGTCTGTTTGTAAACACAATAAACAGACCAATTCATTGACTCATTCTGTAACCAATAATAATCTGAAAATAATCTACATCAAATCAAACTGTAATAGCAAGCACATGATTTACCTTCTAGAATTCATCAACAGTTAAGGGGTGGAGAAAGGGATAGTGCAAAGGGAAATGCAAACAGCCTCATCCAGGATTTGAATTCAAATCACCAATTCAATTTCCAACAACAATTTTCAACAACGATTAATCATAGGTTAGCTCAGTCGGTAGAGCGTTCGCCTAGAAACCACAAGGTTCCTAGTTCGATACTGGTCTTCACCAACTCAGCGTATGAGTGGCACAGGGATCTGTGTGGTAAAGTAAGGAGCTGATGGTAGGTGTGGCGCTCCACCTCAGATGATAAAAACAATCTCCTTGGTCTAGCGCTATTGAAAAGGGGATAGACTCCCTCGCTGACTGGCTGATACCTACTTTAGGCCACCCCGACGACTTTTTTAACTTATATCTTTGTAATAAGTAATTGAGAGTTACCTCCCCTATTTTATGATTACCTCCCCTTTGGAGAACTCTCTAGTGAATACTAGACTATATAAACTCTCAGTAAGTGTAACAATTATTCTAAGTAGAATAAAGCTTTCCAAAGTCTATCGGTGTTATTGATTGTCATTATAATCTTTAATGTTACATTGCAATTTCTTTTTCAAGGGCTGGTTTAGCTCCGTTGGTTGAGTGTTCGGCTTGGAACCTCAAGGTTCCTAGTTTGATACCAGCCCATGCGACCTAAGCATATGAGTAGCACAGGGATCTGTGAGGTAAAGTGAGCTACTGATGGTGAGTGTGGCGCTCCACCTAAGATGCCAAAACAATCTCCTTGGTCTAGCGCTAGTGGAAAGGGGATAGACTCCCTTGCTGTCTAGCTGATACCAAATTTAGGCCACCCTGATAACTCCTACTCTTTTTTAAATTGCACTTTTTCCTTTGTCAATAGTCATTTGTTTACACACAGTTACATTATATCAAGGATTCCTGTGTATATAATAATTCTGGTCTTCCTACAAATTACGATCGTTATCATCTTGCAAGCTCATTTCCTATAATAGTAACCATTACACAACTAGCACCTCCTGCAAAAAATCTAACTCTAAAACTCAAAATGCAAACTCTCTCATCATTTGCTTCATTCAAAAATCATCTCTAAATTCACTTCTGTCAATCAAATACCTTCACTTTCATGGTTTGTTTGTTGGTTTGGTTTGTTTTCCGGCATATCAACCCTTTTCGGGTCATTTAATGCAGAAACAAGTCATTTTGATAAAAGTCTCTATGTTTCAAGTTCTTAATATTTTCAAATCTATTAATAATGGAGATTCGCTTCCAGTTTTTGTCTGTAACAAAAATTACATCAATGCTTGCGTCACATTACCCAAAATTGTCATAACATAGAATAAATGCACTCAAAATTTGAACATGCAATATTAGACAGTCCTCATTGTTTTTTAAAACAAGTTTCAATAAATACATGACTGGTATTATATATCTATATATAGTTTGTTTTATTTTAATACATATTTAAAGTTTACATTTCAAATTGTTTTATTTTTTAATCCTTTAATGAATTTAATGATTTTACTTACTTAGGGTACAAACTCTCTGACATTGAATTTTTTACTCCCACCCCTCAGGCAATATGTTTCAAAAATCTATTTTTACATCGCTCGGAGGGTGTTTTTTATTTTGTACTAGTTGGTATAAATAATTTTCATTAACTTCATTTGGTTTGGTTTGGTTCTGATTGGTTTTGTTTGTTTAATGGTATATCAGCCCTGTGGGTTATTTAATGCCAAAAACTGTTAGACCGTGAGACAAAAGCTGGTACTCAAGTTTCCTTTACAGGTGTATTTTTGTAGATGTATTTCATGGATGTATTTTATATCTGATTTATAATTTTTGGTATATTTTTATTTCTTTCAAGAAGGATAAAATGTCATCCATGTTGGTATTCTCAAACAGATCCCTCATATTATTTGCATTGAAATTATTGAAATTCATATTATTTGTGTTTACTTTCATTGGGTTGGATGTTGCTTGTGAGAGAACATTTGATAACACTTACAACGTTGAAGAAACAGTGGAAATTTCCACTACACTAAAACACTTCTAAAATCAATACTAATTTGGTTGATACACTTTTACTTTATAATATAACTAGATTTTTCACCACTTTTGGTGAAATGTTTATTGTCATAGAAATTGGAGATGGTGAACCAAGTTCAAATCCTGGACTAGGCAGTCTGCATTTCACATAGCACAAATACTCTCCAGGATGGTATGGTTCCAACTATTCTCCCTCCAGCTATGGGTGAATTGTAGGCTGGGCTCTTTAACCTTGGTATTGCAACCAGTCTAGGAGAAAGAAACCTCTGAATTCAAACCTGTTAAACTCTGCTTAAAAATGACCTTGTGTTTGCATCCTACCCATGGTGGAGGGGTTGGGTAAACACAATATAACTAAATTTAATTTTTTTGATTGCTTTTATCTGATAAATTTGAATGAAAACAATAAGCTTAATGAGGTTATCTGAATTCTAACAAGCAACCTATTTTTTTTCACATTGAATAGCTTGTGACATCATTTTATTTACAAGTAGCAGAGCTACCAACCATTGCCCAGGATTAAAAAAGTTAAAAATAAATCTCTTACCTATAAGTTGTTTATTTTTATTATTATTCTTATTTGTATTTTTTTCTTCTATTTGTTTTTTATTTGCTTTTTATTAAGTTTTATCCTTTATTAATTTGTTTTATTTTTTAATCATTTTTTTGACCATATAACCTTTAGGCACCCATTTTGTGATCTCGTTTCATAAGGACATATTTTTCATTTACAACGTCACCATCCGGTTGTTTGTTAGGGGGTTAGGGTTAGGGGTTAGGGTTAGGGGTTAGGGTTAGGGTTAGGGGTTAGTTTTGTAATTTTTTTAAAAACTCTAAAAATCGTCTGTTAACAAACAACCAGATTTTAATGGTGTAAATGAAGAATATGTCCTTATGAAACGAGATCACAAAAGGGGTGCCTAAAGGTCATATGGTCCCATTTTTTTAACTAATCTTTAATATATCAATGACTTATACCCTTATTTTAATTTTTATTTAGCTTTTATTATGGAAAATGAGGAGTAAAAAGTTTTTAAACTCCACTCTTGGAAAAAAATTGAGTGTGAATTTTATTGAACTTTAGTCTTTGCTGGTGTCCACCAATTTTTCTTTATAAAAGGATTTGTGCTCAGTCGTATATAGCAATAGCATAATCTTTACAGGTCACTGCCGTCCCTCAATCCTATAACTCCACCACCAGAACCTTTCCTCTCATGAGCCCTCAAATGACTCATCAAACCCGCTGCAGATCCACAATGTTTGATGCAAATATGACATAGGAAGGACATCCTTCCCATTGTATCAGATGATAAAATTTGATGCTTATGCACCACCATATGTCTCTTAAGACCAGAAGCTGACTTACAGACTTTGTTGCATATTGCACAAGACACATTGTTTGTTCCTGGAATTTGCATGAATTGTCCCTGATGAGATTTCCTATGATTTGACATATCCAGCCTTAGATAGCAGAATTTGACCACATGTCTGACATTTTCAACCCTTCATGTTCTCTCCAATTTTTCATTATTGTACAAATATACTTACATACAGACAGACAGACAGGCATAATCTTTCTTTTATATATATATATAGATTAGGGTACCTCATGTGATGTAATGTTTAGCTAGCTAGATTTGCAAACCATTGATTGTGAGTTTGATTCTCATTGGGCACCCCATACTTCTGGCCTTGTACCACATCTAAGCTAAGCTTAGTAAATAAGTATATAGATTAGTGCTCTGAAAGTAATGCCTTTGCTTTTTATTTCTACAGAAACCACAATAGATACTGTGCTCTTTCCCACTGTGCATATTGAGCATAGAGTGTACAACAGTTCAGTTAAAGATGTGAACTGCAAGACTGCTTAAACAGGTGGTTTTGTTAATAGTAATGAAGAATTTTGTAGGGACAACCACACTTTTTAGATGAGCTGATAGCAGAAGAATTGTGCTCCACAGTAGCACATTATTATTTTGAAAATAATTCATAAAAGCAGTTTTCCAGTTTGTTTTTAGTACAAGATGATTGAAAAGTAACTCCCTATTTTAAACTATTTATAATCTTTTTTATATGCTGTTACATTTTTCTCAATTCTTTAATGTATTTTGTGGCAATAACGGTTATTGCCACAAAATACATTAAAGAATTGAGAAAAATGTAACTGCATATAAAAAAAGATTATAAATAGTTATTGCCACAAAAGACATGCATGCAAAATACACGCATGCAATCGGCTGTGATTAATCAATATCTTGATTAATTTGGTTGATTTAACCCTGAAGATCCTTATGCTGAAACTCGAGTAGGTTATTCCTGTGTATACCATTATAATAAATTTGCACTACTATGTACTGAGCACTTTATATTTGTTATATCACTGTCTTACCATTGTGAAAATTGCACCAACTAACTATTGTAATCAATTTCACTGGTAAGTTACCTTTTTCATGTAAAATCATATATATATATATATATATATATATATAGTATCCAATTGCCGCATTAACCTTTCCATTGCAGTGGCATCAGTAAATAATCCAAAAGTGCTCAATATATCAAAAACATAAAGCAGTAATAATAATGATAATAATAATAATAATAATAATAATAGTAGTAGTAGAGGAAAAGAGTTAGGGGTCTACCATGGTTTCAATCCAAATGATTTCATCAGGACCCTGTCCTATGCTTAACTAAGTCGATGTAATCTTTTAGTTAAAATTAGGAGTTTAACTAAGGAATTATATTGACTTAGTTAAGTGTGGGGTAGGGTCCTGATGAAATCATTTGGATTGAAACCATGGTAGACTCTTAACTCTTTTCCTCTATGAATATCATATATAGAA
>CM042153.1:39809518-39827223 GCA_023376005.1 Doryteuthis pealeii
GAGGCTGGAAGGAGAAGAATTTATGAGAAAGGTTAATATAATACAATTTTAAAAAACTGGAGCATATCACCCCTGATGATGGCACTTCGAAGTGCCAAAAGTACTCGGGACCTAAACTTTGGTGAACTTATCCACAAATTCCACCCAAATATTAAAAAATTGGCCAGAAAACTCAAAAAGATCAAAAATAAAATTGTTAAACAGGAGATGTGTCTTTTGTTTAATTCTACATGTATATACATATATATATGCATTTCACATTACACTAATTCCATTGGGAAAGGCATGAATCTATCTCTTCTCCTCCCAGCTATGGGTAAATAGTTGGGAAGGCTGGGTTCTTTAGCCATGGTAAGGCAACCAATCTAGAAGAAAGAAAACTCTGAAGAAAGAAAACCCTGAAATATATATATATATATATATATATATGTGTGTGTGTGTGTGTGTGTGTTATGATCAAAACTCCTATTATATTCATATATATATGTATATGTGTGTGTGTGTGTGTGTGTGCAAGTAAGTATCAACCTAATTCCTCCACCACTCACAGGATGCGACACAAGGTCAATTTTTATGTAAAGAACTGCTGGCTTTAATTCAGGGTTTTCTTTCTTCTAGATTGGTTGCCTTACCATGGCTAAAGAACCCAGCCTTCCCAACTATTTACCCATAGCTGGGAGGAGAAGAGATAGATTCATGCCTTTCCCAATAGAATTAGTGTGGTGTGAAATGCAAACAACCTCATCCAGGATTTGAACTCAGGTTACCAATTCTATTTCCTAAAACAATAACCATTATACTAAACATCTTATTATGATAGAGATTGTGTGTTTGTCAGTCTGTAACTGAAACTATATCACTACTCAAGTCACAATTCCCTTAGTTATTTATGTCACATTCTCCATGATTTTTTTTTTTTATTTAAACCTCACTTATTAATAAAATTGTTTTACATTATCAATATTGTTGACCATATCTACATATTAATTACATGCAATTGTATTTATATATACCACAAAATAGCGTTTTACAGTGTGAATGGGAAGGCTAATTTGCATATTGATATTAAAAATTTGATTTTAATAAATATGTGCTCAGTATTATTGATTTATTGCATGTATAAGTAATTGTAAGTAAAAGTAAAGTAAAGTCGTCGGAGTGGCCTGAAGTTGGTATCAGCCATTCAGCGAGGGAGTCTATCCCCTTTTCAATAGCGCTGGACCAGGGAGATTGTTTTTTTTTGCATCTGAGGTGGAGCGCCATACCTACCATCAGCTCCTTACTTTACCACACATATCCCAGTGCTACTCATACGCTGAGTTGGCGAGGGCCAGTATCGAACTAGGGACCTTGTGGTTTCTAGTCAAACGCTCTACCGACTGAGCTCACCCAGTCCTTTATAAGTAATTGTAATCAAGGAGAATATTTAGTCATATCCCCACTCACCAAGCTTCAATATTAGCATTAGTATATTTCTAATGACACACTAACACTGCGGGAGAGTTACCATGGCATAGTGTTTAAGGGCTGGATTGTGACATTATAGTAAGCATATCTGATCACCAGTTGTGTTCCGCTCTATCGCCTGGGGTGTTAGAATACATTGACTGAACCTCTGCAGAGGGGTAAGACTTCCCCAATGGGGCCACCTATTGGCTGTGGGTGGCGACCCATGATGCTTAAGAATAGAACCCAGGAGGTAGAGTAGTCCATGACTTGCAATACTCCACTTTGGCCCTTTCTTGGGCTAGACAGGCGGTTGGAGAGGCCCCCTCCGATCAATCGGCTGGTCACATCAAGCCCTAGCAACTATATGATTGCCCCAACCCCATTGCCCTTATGGCAAGCTCCAACCCTTTTTATCATATGGGTGCTAGAAAGCGGTGGCTGAGGGTCTTCATGTCCTGGGAGTGATGTTAAACTCTATCAGATGCTGAGGTTCCAGTTCTGGAGGTTTGGGGAATGTGAAGAACCCCTTCATCACCATTGCTCCCTGGTCCACTCTGACCCGAAGTGGTAGTACCTGTTAGGGTCTCATATATGGGTTAAATAGAAAAATGTATTTATAAAAATTGAGTATCCATTAAGAATCACTTTATTTCAAAACTTTATCGGCATTAAATGACCCACTGAGGTTGATATGCTGTATGTAGTGTAATTATTGTGGTGCCAGTAATTTGACCAAAGAATGGCCCCAGAAGGGGAATTGAAAGTAAAAACAGAAGTTCCAGGTGTTGAACGGAGGTGGAAATGACATAGTGACGAGTAACGAGCAAGAAGAAAATCGTCCTCTTTTCCTTTCAGCCATAGGAAGAGTCAGACGGGCTCCTGATCCCTTGTGTTGGGACAGCGATATAAAAGTTGATACCATGTTAGAAGGTAAAATAATTTAACCGTACCCTCTCTCTCTTTCTCTCTGTCTTTCCATCCTGGGAATAAATACTCATGACTATACAACTTGCGTGTATGTTGTTCCTTGACCTAACAGCAACTAACAACGACGACTGCTGCTGAAACTTGAGTTGGCCCATACTACATATATCGTTCTGGAGTTTGCCACAAATACACTTTGGTAGTGTGACCACACCGTTATACTACACTGTAAAACAAAACAAACCAGACCAAACCAGTTGCACTATTATGCATGTCCATGGAACAATGTGCATATTTCATCTGTTGGGACACTATGGGCCGGGTTAGCTCAGTCGGTAAAGCGTTCGGCTAGAAACCACAAGGTTCCTAGTTCAATACCAGTCCTCGCCAACTCAGCGTGTGAGTAGCACAGGGATCTGTGCGGTAAAGTAAGGAGCTGATGGTAGGTATGGCGGTCCACCTCAGATGCTAAAAACAATCTCCTTGGTCTAGCGCTATTGAAAAGGGGATAGACTCCCTTGCTGACTGGCTGATAACAACTTTAGGCCACCCCGTCGACTTTACTTTACTTTATATTCTTGTAATAATTCTTATATGTTTTTTTATATGTATTAAATGTCCTATATGTTTATATGAGCTTATCTTGTATTTTCTTCTGTATAAAAGTGTTTTATAATTTGCTTGAAGCATTGTGTTTATATTGGTTTGGTGGTTGGTTTTGAAGGCTATCACAATGCAAGTGTAAAGAAAAATAAGCTAACTATGGTGTTGTTTGTTAACCTCTAATTTTTCTTAATTTTCCTAATATTTCGAGATAAAATCTCTTCGACAGAAGATTTCTGAAACTGAAGCTGTTGTTAGTGACCGTCCATTCTGTTTTGTGTCTTATATTTTCCAAATTCTCTGTGTGTGGGAGTGTGTTTATGTGTGTGTGTCTGTTCAACAATTCCTTCTGTATGTTTATTAAGTGTTAGTCAGTTTGTTTTATTGTTGTTGTTGTTTTTTGTTTAATTGTATATCAACCTTGGTGGGTCATTTAATTCCAAAGCCATCCTTGTAAAAATCAGTAGTGGTACTATTTAACCATAGCTGAAGGTAGCATGAGGGGTTCATACCCTTTCCAAGAGTATTAGTCCAAAAATGAATGTAATAGCATAACAGGATTTCGAACTTGCTTACTATGTGTAACGTAATTAAACGGTCTATAGAAAATCTAGATTGAAAGAAAGAAAACAGTAATCATGTTTCTGGGTAAAGAGAAAGAGAAAAAAATAAGAAAAAAAGAAAAGAGAGCTTTAAGCTGACTAAGATTCTAAGCCCTCAATGTATGTCAGCCAGTGACTGGTCAATGACCCCTGAACTAGATAAAAAACAAACAGAAGTCCCAAATTTTCTGCAGCAGAGTGGAAACAGATATGTCCCTTCCCCTACACTGGGACCACAAGCAGAAGTAACGGAACTCATTCTTTTTTCGCTGTGTGTCTCTCAAAGTTATGAGGAGAGTTTTAACTAGCTGGGTAGAGGGGGATTTTTTTAAGTTAGTACCACAGATCCATTATTACTGAATCGTGAGTTGAATCCTCGTGGGATGCCCCATTTAAATCCCTATTTTAAAAAAATAGACCATGCATTGATCCAGCTACTCTGAAAAGAAATGTTAATGTCTACTATCTAAAATATTAAATGAAAAAAAAAATCCATGCTGTTATCATTTAAATTTTATTTTTCAATTATCTTCACAAATATAAATCAAACCTTCATTACTTTTGCTCAAAAACCAAGCCCTGGTGATATTTAATGTATATAAATATATTCACTTTGTCATTAATTGTTTTATTTTCAAAGTTTCCTCCGGACATACATATACGCACAACTGCCCTTTATATATGTATAGATGGACACACCAGTGTTGTCCGTCCAGCAAAAATTTACATTCATCAGCTCTTTATGAACACTGGATGCCATCTAGAGGACCTACCAATGACTGACAGGGACAGATGGCAAGAGAGAGTGAAGAAAGCTGTCTTGATGATGATGATGATGATGATGATGATGATGATATTTCTGTGGAAATTCTATTTTGTATATGTTTTCTTTGTTTTATTTTGATATATAATTTTATGAATAAATTTACAAAGAAAACTTACCATATTTGACGGCATACAGGATGCACTTTTTCCAAAATTTTGGCTCAAAAAATTGCCCTGCATCTTATACATCATTGGTGAAGTTTGAGACCTATCGAAGGCCTAGGCTAATCTTCTCTATGATGCTCACTAACCCAGCTTACGCTCAGTACTTTTACTTACCCTAAACTCCATGCATCCTTATTTTATTGCTGTCATTACTAATACTACTACTGTTATTCACTCCTTTTCCATTTTTCACATTGATGGTATTTCACTGGAGTCTGAGGGACAACAAATCTTTTCAGGGCTCCAGGACACTTCTGGGTATTCCGACTGCAGCAGTGCAGTATTCTCGATGGTCTCAATTCTTCCTCTGATTTTCAGATTTTCCAACCTTTTTTTAATTTTTTCCAAGCATTTTGGGACCGTTCCAAGTGCACCAACTACAATTGGTATCACTTTCACTTTCATATTCCATAAATTTTTCAGTTCTCTGGCAAGGTCCAGGTATTTGTCCATTTTTTTCATTTTCCTTTAGCTTCAACCTGTGATCTGCTGGAACTGCAATATCCACCAATTGACAAGTTCTTTCTTTTTTGTTAATCAACACTAGGTCTGGTCTTCTTGCTGGGATAAGGTGATCCGTTTTTATTTCGAAGTTATTATTATTATTATTATTATTATTATTATTATTATTATTATTATTATTAAATAATTTTATTATTATCATGATTTCCTGCTATTGAGATGTCTTGTGTATGCTTATTGCTTGCCTGTACTGCCAAATTGCTTTTATACAGCTATGTTTCTGCTTGTGTAATGCACTGCTAAATTGTTTTCAACAATATATGCTTAAATATACTAAAAAACTTTTTTTCCTGAATCTGACCTGCTGAAATGGGGGTGCATCTTAAATGCCCGTGTGTCTTATATGCTGTCAAATATGGTAATTATTATTTTTTAAATGCATCCTTTAAATTACATAAAATTGTATCATAATTTTTGTGTGAATTATTCCATAGATTATCATTATTTATCTAATACTTACTCATTCCTCAGTTGGTAGAGCATCTGCTTAGGAATCACAAGGTTCTGTGTTCAATCCCAGTCCTCACCAACTCAGTGCACTAGTAGAACAAACAGCTCGGGTAATCTGATCTGTGTGGTAAAGCATCTGAGATTTGATGGTAGGTGTGGCGCTCCACCTCACCAAAAGCAACCTCCCTGGTCTAGCACTAGTGAAAAGAGGATAGACTCCCTTACTCTTCAGCTCATACCTACTCAGCAGACTACTTTTTCTTTTCTTTTTTTACCTTTTACAAATAAATAAACAAATGAGGGTAATTAGACCAGTTCAGATTTAAAGTTCAGTTTATTTTCATTTGTTAATGAATAAGTTAAGAAAAATTTAATTAAAATTGAATAATTTATTGATTTTGGAAAATTTTATCTTTATTTTATGAAATATCATATTTTTTTGTTTAAAAATAAACTTTTAATAGTTTTAAAAGTTTTCATTCTGCATTTCGTTTTTTTTTAATCATTTTTCTACCTCTTCCATTTCTTTTTCTTTATTCCATTCTCTTCTCTCTCTCTCTCTCTCTCTCTCTCTCTCTCCTCTCTCCTCTCTCTCTCTCTCTCTCTCTCTCTACCACTCCATTTCATTTCTCTATTCCATTTCTCTTTTTCTCTCTCTCTTCTCTATCTCTCTCACTCTCTCTCTCTATCTCTCCTCTTTCTCTATTTTCTCCCTCTCTCTCTCTCTTCCATTTCATTTTCTCTATTCTCTCTCTCTCTCTCTCTCTCTCTCTCTCTCTCTCTCTCTCTCTCTCTCTCTCTCTCTACCTCTTCCATTTCATTTTTTCTATTCCATTTCTATTTCTCTCTCTCTCTTTCTCTCTCTTTCACCCTCTCTCTCTCTCTCTCTCTCTATTTCTTTCTTTCTCTATCTTACATTCCTTTTACTTCTCTCCTTTCTACCTTCTTTTCTTCAATGAAACAGACATTAAACATCTAATGTATCGGGTTCAGTCGGTAGAGCGTTTGGCTAGTAACCACAAGGTTCCTAGTTCGATACCAGTCCTCACCGACTCAGCATATGAGTAGTACAGGAATCTGTGCGGTAAAGTAAGGAGCTGATGGTAGGTGTGGCGCTACACCTCAGACGCTAAGATAATCTTCTTGGTCTAGCGCTAGTGAAAAGGGGATAGACTCCCTCGCTGATTGGCTGATACCATTAGGCCAATATATATATATATATATATATATATATATATATATATACGTTGGTAATCCAAAAATTAGGATCTCCCTGTTGCATTTGCTGTGTATGCGGCTATCCATGGCCTTGTGCGCAACTTGCTGTCACGATCAGTCTTAGCTTGGAAGTCTGATGGGACTCCCGATTGACACTACCTCCAATTGTGAAGTTTGCGCAGTTATTAGCTTTTTGAATGCAAAGGGAATTAAACCGATTGAAATTCATCGCCTATTAACGGAAGTGCATGGATATCAAAAATGTTCATAAGTAGTGTAGAGAGTTTGCAATGACGACGAGGTTCAACGCTTCATCAACGACATGGCGGCTAGCTTGTATGACATGGGCCTACAAAATCTGCCACAGCGCCTAGAAGAGTGCATTAACCGAAATGGCAATTAAACATCATTAAAAATAAATAAACGTTTCTGTGATTTCTAAATATTTTGTCGACTTTACCTTTGGGATTAGCCTGTGATTTTCTTATGTTAAATTTAGAAATTAATGTTTTATCATTAGACGAAGAATCTATTAAAGGCAAATATGGAATTCAACTATCTCAGTCACTATAGAAAGAGGTATTTTACTATAGGAATACGATAAAATAATTTTACTATAGAAATAAGTCAAATTAGGACATTAGGCCGCCCCGACGACTTTTATAGTACTATTGTTTCTTTTCTCTTTCTTCTTTTCTCTTTCTTTTTTTCTTTTCTTTTTTCCTTCCTTCCATTCCATTCCATTGAAGCAGATAATAAATGTCTAGAGTACATTATCAGTTCCTTTCTCTTTCACTCTCTCCTCTCTTTCTTTCTTTCTTACTTACATATCATACTTTGTGGAGGTGTTTGTGGTGTAAAGGTTATGGTCATATGAAATGGGGGAAAGGTATGAATCCTATTATTCTCCCTCCAGCTACCTCGGCCGGAACCCCTGAACAGCTTGGGGCCCTGGAAGGGCAGTTTTCATATATTTTCTATGAATATTAAAGTAAAAAAGTAAAGTCGTCAGGGTAGCCTAAAGAGAGGAGCAGGCAATCAGCGAGGGAGTCTATCCTCTTTTCACTAACGCTAGACCAAGGAGATTGTTTTTGCATCTGAGGTGGAGTGCCACACCTACCATCAGCCCCTCACTTTACCGCACAGATCCCTGTGCTACTCATACGCTGAGTTGGTGAGGGGAGGGCCGGTATCAAACTAGGAACCTTGGGGCTTCTAGCCATTTACGTATAGTAGAGTGGATGGGGCTCCATATCATAGATTGGGGGGAGGGTTTATTATAGATCCAACAGTGACAATATTTACCTGGGCTGAACCCCTCACAGGGGATGAGGGTGGGGCTGCTGATAGGCCTGGGAGGGCAGCTTTCATATATTTTCTATGAATACTATTTTATGAAAATTGACATGTAGTAGAGTGGGGGGGTCCATATCATAGATTGGAGGGAGGGTGTATAATAGATTCGGGGTGGGGGATAGACCCAAGCACCAGCCCAGATAATTATTACAAAAATGTGTAAGCATTCAATTATTTGTACTAGAGTGAAAGTCTTGGTATTTGAATATTAAAAAAAAAATGTTTCTATGGAAACTTATCAGCTGATAAGTTTAAAAAGGAGTGGGTGTAAAAAACAAAAAGTAAACAAAAAAAAAACTCCATTTTCTTTTCTAGATTCTGGTGTGATATGATAACTGGTGAATTGCGTTTTAGCAAAAAAACTGAAATGCTGCACTCATGATCACTTTTTTTTAAATCTCAATAATCCTACCAGAATTCTTCAGAGCAGTAATTCCTCCAAGAGCTGAAAAATGGTAAAATAACTAAATTACAACATCTAATAATCAAACTCAGTAACTTTTAAGGGTGAATTCTTATTTATTAACAAAAATTGGGTGCTTATCACATAAATGCGCCCTGGCCCCCTGCCCTAAAAAATGCTAAGCAGTGCCTGCTGAAAATCCAACCCATGCTACTATTGAACTCCTTAGCTGTTTGAAGGTGTTTTTCCCAAAAAATTAATGCGATATGAAAGTGATATTTTACTCTTTTCTCGACAATTAAATGTAAATATTTTAACCCCCTGCCACCACTTTAGAATATTTTTTAGCAGCTTGAAGACGTTTTTTATCAACAAATAACTTTTTTTAGTGGTCTGAAGGCATTAAAAGTAAGCTACCACCCAAGCTTTTTATTGACAAGTAAATGTAAATATTTTAAACCACCCTTTAGAATATCTTCTTTTTTTCTTTTTTTTTTTGGTATTTTCCTTTTATTTTAATTCAAAACAACAGTCACAAATTTTTAAATAGATACAACCAAGTTTCGAAAATAAAAACAATTGATACATAATTAAACAAATACAAATAAAAAATAAAAATATTTACATATTCTTTTACTTGGGGTGGGGGGTAAAATATTGCTTTCATATCACATTACCTTTTTGGAAAAAACGCCCTTCAAACAGCTAGGGAGTTCAATAGTAGTGCGGGTTGGATTTTCAACAGGCACTGTTTAGCGTTTTTTAGGGCAGGTGGCCAAGACGCATTTATGTGATAATACCCAAAGATTGTAAAATAACCAGCTTCAAACCGAATTCTGACCCCTAACCTCATGTAGACAGGTATTTCGGCTAGTAATGTTTCTCCTCAATTTCTTTCTTACTTTCTTTCTTTTTTCTTGCCTTGAATTTTTTTATGAATGTGTTTTCTTTTTCTTTTTTCTCTTTCTTTCTAAATTTCTTTCTTTCTTCTTTTCTTATTTTAAAAGCTTTTATCCATTTTTCTACAAGACCATCTCATCATTAAGCTCCTGAATAGATTAGATTCAATGTCTAACTCTAAGGAGATTATTATATGCTGGATACCAAGCCATATAAGAGTGAGGGGGAAAGAAAGAGCTGACTCTGCAGCTAAATCGGCTCTAGATTTAATCCCTGACAAGTTCCAGATACCATATACTGACTTACATTTAATGTTGAAAAATATTTTTTTAAACTAAGTTTAATTGAAATTATACATTGCAATACTAACACAAACAACTGTCTTAATAATAGATTCAATAATTAATTTCAATGGTTAATTAAATGTATAGTAATTTGGGTTTTTTGTTGTTTATTTTTTTAAGCAATATGTAATTAAAAACAACCTTAATCCCCTAAAACCATAAACCAATTCGCAAAATGTTAATTCATAGACTGTAGTTAAACTGTCAAAAACACTTTCTGTTTTAATTTTCCAACCTAAATTAGAAAACAGCCACTTTTTATCCATTTCACTCCCCTTCTTTTATTTTTCTCTCCCTTCTTCCCTTCTTTCTTTCTTTCTTTCTTTTTTCTCGTCTTTGAAAGCTTCTATCCATTTCCCTCTTTTTCTTCTAATATTCTTTCTCTTTATTCTTTTCTTCCTTCCTCCCTTCCTTTGTTTTTGTTTTTTTTTATTAAAAGCTATTATTCATTTTCACCCTGTTCTTCTCATAATTTTCTCTCCTATTCTTTCTTTCTTTCTTTTTTTTCTTTTTATTTCTCTTAAAAATGTTTAACCCTTTTTTTAATCTTATATTCTTTCTCTTCATTCCCATCTTTCTTCTTTCTTTCTTTTTTTTTCTCTTAAAAATGTTTAACCCTTCTTTTTAATCTTATATTCTTTCTCTTCATTCCCTTCTTTCTTTCTTCTTCTTTCTTTTTTTCTCTTAAAAATGTTTAACCCTTTTTAATCTTATATTCTTTCTCTTCATTCCCTTTCTTTCTTTCTTTCTTTCTTTCTTTCTTTTTCTTCTCTTAAAAATGTTTAACCCTTCTTTTAATCTTATATTCTTTCTCTTCATTCCTTCTTTCTTTCTTTCTCTTTCTTTCTTTCTTCTCTTAAAATGTTTAACCCTTTCTTTTTAATCTTATATTCTTTCTCTTCATTCCCTTCTTTCTTTCTTTCTTTCTTACTTTCTTTTTCTTCTCTTAAAATGTTTAACCCTTCTTTTTAATCTTATATTCTTTCTCTTCATTCCTTCTTTCTTCTTTCTTTTTTTTCTTCTCTTAAAATGTTTAACCCTTCTTTTTAATCTTATATTCTTTCTCTTCATTCCCTTCTTTCTTTCTTTTTTTTTCTTCTCTTAAAATGTTAAACCCTTCTTTTTAATCTTATATTCTTTTTCTCTTCATTCCCTTCTTTCTTTCTTTCTTTCTTTTTCTTCTCTTAAAATGTTTAACCCTTCTTTTTAATCTTATATTCTTTCTCTTCATTCCCTTCTTTCTTTCTTTCTTTCTTTTTTTCTCTTAAAAATGTTTAACCCTTTTTTTCTTATATTCTTTCTCTTATTTCTTTCTTTTTTTTTCTTCTCAACCCTTCTTTAATCTTATATTCTTCTCTTCATTCCCCTTCTTTCTTTCTTTTTCTTTCTTCTCTTAAAATGTTTAACCCTTCTTTTTAATCTTATATTCTTCTCTTCATTCCCTTTCTTCTTTCTTTCTTTCTTTCTTCTTTCTTCTCTTAAAATGTTTAACCCTTTTTTTAATTCTTATATTCTTCTCTTCATTTTCTTTTCTTTTCTTTCTCTTCTCTTAAAATGTTTAACCATTCTTTTTAATCTATATTCTTTCTCTTCATTCCCTTCTTTCTTTCTTTCTTTCTTTTTTTTCTCTTAAAATGTTTAACCCTTTTTTTAATCTTATATTCTTTCTCTTCATTCCCTTCTTTCTTTCTTTCTTTCTTTCTTTCTTTCTTTCTTTCTTCTCTTAAAATGTTTAACCCTTCTTTTTAATCTTATATTCTTTCTCTTCATTCCTTCTTTCTTTCTTTTTTTTTCTTCTCTTAAAATGTTAACCCTTCTTTTTAATCTTATATTCTTTCATTTCATTCCCTTCTTTCTTTCTTTCTTTCTTTCTTTCTTTCTTTCTCTCTTAAAATGTTTAACCCTTCTTTTTAATCTTATATTCTTTCTCTTCATTCCCTTCTTCTTTCTTTTTTTTCTTCTCTTAAAATGTTTAACCCTTTTTTTAATCTTATATTCTTTCTCTTCATTCCCTTCTTTCTTCTTTTTTTTCTTCTCTTAAAATGTTTAACCCTTTTTTTAATCTTATATTCTTTCTCTTCATTCTTCTTCTTTCTTTTTTTTTCTTTCTTTCTTTCTTTCTTTCTTTCTTTCTTCTCTTAAAATGTTTAACCCTTCTTTTAATCTTATATTCTTTCTCTTCATCCCCCCTTCTTTCTTTCTTTCTTCTTTCTTTTCTTCTTCTCTTAAAATGTTTAACCCTTCTTTTTAATCTTATATTCTTTCTCTTCATTCCCTTCTTTCTTTCTTTTTTTTCTTCTCTTAAAATGTTTAACCCTTCTTTTTAATCTTATATTCTTTCTCTTCATTCCCTTCTTTCTTTCTTTTTTCTTCTCTTAAAATGTTTAACCCTTTTTTTAATCTTTATATCTTTCTCTTCATCCCTTCTTCTTTCTTTCTTTCTTTCTTTCTTTCTTCTCTTAAAATGTTTAACCTTCTTTTTAATCTTATATTCTTTCTCTTCATTCCCTTCTTTCTTCTTTTTTTTCTTCTTAAAATGTTTAACCCTTCTTTTTAATCTTATATTCTTTCTCTTCATTCCCTTCTTTCTTTCTTTTTTTTCTTCTCTTAAAATGTTTAACCCTTCTTTTTAATCTTATATTCTTTCTCTTCATTCCCTTCTTCTTTCTTTCTTTCTTTCTTTCTTTTCTTCTCTTAAAATGTTAACCCTTCTTTAATCTATATTCTTTCTCTTCATTCCCTTCTCTTTCTTTTTTTTCTTCTCTTAAAATGTTAAACCCTTCTTTTTAATCTTATATTCTTCTCTTCATTTCCTTCTTTCTTTTCTTTCTTTCTTTTTTTCTTTCTCTAAAATGTTTAACCCTTCTTTTTAATCTCATATTCTTTCTCTTCATCCCCTTCTTTCTTTCTTTCTTTCTTTCTTTCTTCTTTTTTCTTCTTTCTTCGTTCTTCTCTTAAAATGTTTAACCCTTCTTTTAATCTTATATTCTTTCTCTCATCCCCTTCTTCTTTCTTTTTTTTTCTTCTCTTAAAATGATAATCCCTTCTTTTTAATCTTATATTCTTCTCTTTCATTCCCTTCTTTCTTTTTTTTCTTTTTTTCTCTTAAAAATGTTTAACTCTTCTTTTTAATCTCATATTTTTTCTCTTCATTCCCTTCTTTCTTTCCTCTTTCTTTTTCTTCTCTTAAAATGTTTAACCCTTCTTTTTAATCTTATATTCTTTCTCTTCATTCCCTTCTTTCTTTCTTTCTTTCTTTCTTTCTTTTTCTTGTCTCAAAAGCTTTTATAAATTTTCCTCCTCTTCTTCTGATATTCTTTCTCTTTCTTCCTTCCTTTGTTTTTCTATTAAAAACTATTATTCATTTTCACCCTTTTCTTCTCATATTTTTCTCTTCCATTTCTTTCTTTCTTTCTCCCATTCTTTCTTTCTTTCTTCCATTCTTTCTTTCTAATCTTACCTTCTCTCTATTTTGTTTTCATTTTTGCAAATCATCACCTGATTACAATCCACATATCATCCAATGGCCTAATTTAAGACATAAACAATGAAATAATGAAACCTAACATCAAGCAATGTATTACTGGCATCAAACAATACTTTTGACACAGTTCATGTACCTCCTACAGTAATTTCTGGATATATTTCAGGCTATTTTCTCCCAGGAGGTCAATATATAGATGTACACATGTCATATATTAGATCATATTAATAAAAAGAGGTGAAAATAACATTATTTTTTGTTATTTCAAAGAGTTCCTTTGTCATTAAAACAAATATTACAAATATTTCCACTTTTTCAAATATTCTATAAATATTTCTATCAAACTGAAATAAAATTAGGGCTGGCTAGCAGAATGTTTCTTATAGCCTATTGGGTCATCAGGGTGTAATGCCAAGTTTTCTTTGTTGCATCTTTCCTTCCATTTCTTTTTCTTCCTTTCTTTCTTTTTTTTTCTTTCTCTTCTTCTTTCTTTCTTTTCCTTCATTTGACTATTATTATTAATTATTGATATTATTTAGAAGCAATCACTAAGGATTAAAAATAAATATTGATATATGACTATTATTATAATGATAATAGTCCTATATTCGTATTGATTATTATATTCATTCACTAAGGATTATGATTATTATTGTTAATCAATATCATTATTCAGAAGCAATTACTAGGGATTAAAGATCTATAATGATATATGATTATTATTATTAATTATTATTATCATTCAGAAGCAATCACTAATGATTAAATATCACAAATTATATATGATTATCATTATTAATTATTATTATTATTATTATTATTATTTGCTCCTTTTGAGTTTTCACATCAGCATTAGCTGATGGTCTTTCACTGGAGTCTGAGTGACAGCAAGTCTCCTCAGGTCTCCAGGACACTTCTGAGTATTCTGGCAGATTGCAGCAGTGCAGTGTTCTGAATGGTTTCAACTCTTTTTCTGATTTCCAGACTTTCCAGACCCTTTTCCAATCCTTTTGGGACTGTTCCAAGTGCACCAGCTACAATTGGTATCACTTTCACTTTCATATTCCATAACTTTTTCAGTTCTCTGGCAAGGTCCAGATATTTGTCCATTTTTTCATTTTCATTTAGCTTCACCCTGTGATATGCTGGCACTGCAAAATCCACCAGTTGGCAAGTTCTTTCTCTTTTGTTAATCAACACTAGGTCTGGTCTTCTTGCTGGGATAAGGTGATCCGTTTTTATTTCAAAGTCCCAGAGAATTGTATGCGTTTTGTTCTCAAGGACAGATTCTGGTTTATGCATATACCATTTTATTGTATGGTCAAAATCAAATTTTTTGCATAATTCCCAGTGGATCACCTTCCCAACCCAGCCGTGTCTAGTTTTGTATTCTCGTTGTGCTAGTTTTCTACATTCGCAGAGTATATGGTTTACAGTCTCATCTCTATTCCCAACGAAGTCTACATTTACTATTTTGTTGGGTCTTATCAATTTTCGCTTTGATGTAGTTTGTCCTCATGGCATTATTTTGTGCAGCAATTATAAGTGATTCAGTTTCTCTTTTGAGGTTTCCTTTTCTTAACCATGTCCAAGTCTTTTCATGTGCAACCTCTTCAATTTGTTGTTTGAAGCGTCCATATAATTGTTTTTCTTCACATTTTTTTTTTTTTTTTTTTTTGAGTTTTATCGTTTTTCTGTTTGTCCATCTGTCGTTTCAACTATTGTGGCCGCCATAATAGTTTGTCTTTGCTCTTTCTTGTATAATCTTCAAGTTGTTGGATTGTGATTTCTACGCATTCCTCTATGTTGGCAAGTCCTCTTCCTCCTTCCTTTCTTGACACATATAATCTATCTCTATCATCTCTAGGGTGGAGAGCCTTGTGCATGGTCATTAATTTTCTCATCCTTTGGTCAATCTGTCTGAGTTCTTCTTTTGTTCATTTTAAGAATGGTCCTGAGTATCTTATAATGGGGACAGCCCAGGTATTGATTCCTTTGATCAGATTTCTGCTGTTAAGTTTCGTTTCTAGAAGTTTTCTAGTTCTCCTGAGATATTCTTTTTTAACTTTTCCTTTCATTTCTGCTTGCATGATATTGTCCGCTTCTAAAATTCCTAAGTATTTGTAGCCTTCATTTTCATCAAGAGATTTTATTGTTTCCTGATTTGGCAGTTGTATTCCATTCATTAATTTTCTTTCACCCCGTTTTATTACAAGCATAGCACATTTTTCAATTCCAAATTCCATCCCTATATCCTGGCTATATATTCTAATAGTTTGTACTAGGCTCTCCAATTCTTTTTCATTTTTTGCAAAAATTATTATTATTATTATTATTATTATACAGAAACACTTATTAAAGTTTAAAGATTAATAATGATATATGTAATACTTTATAAATAAGCATAGTTTAACAGTGTAAGAATGGTTCAAAGTTATATATACTTTGAATACAAAACTCCGACGAAGTTGACAGACAAAAACATTTAATATAGTACAGCACATGGATATTACGAGATACAAAGTACAAGGTAAAACAAGTTACATAAAGAAAGATAAACACACATTCATGAATGGTACAAGATATACAAAAAGTACAGGCATGAGACTAGGGATAGTCCATGCTGTGAAGAACTTACAGTAATGTAAGTGGGGTCAAAAGCCCCAACGAGAAGGGATAGACCGTGTCTAGCCCATGTGTCTCGTGGTTACTGGAACAGGAAAAGAGGGAGAAGCCTTTTGAACTTAAATACTAATTCCCCTAGCAGGCACCAGCAAACTAAACCAGGCAGACAACTCTCCCAGGCAAATATGAAACTAACGCTACAACAGGTTTGAATTCAGAGTTTTCCTTCTTCTAGACTGATTGCGCAACAAAAGTTAAAGAGACCAGTTTGCCCTACAATCTACCCATAGCTGGAGGGAGAATAGTTGTATTCATACCTTTCCCAAGAGGAATAGCACTGTGTGAAATGCAAACAGCCTCGTACAGAACTTGAACTTGTCTTACTGTATCCATTTCCTATGGCGGTAACCATTACACCAAACGCCTCCAAATATGCATGTGAAGGTGAGTGTACCTGAATGTGTGCGTATGGGAATAGGTAGCGTATATGTATGTATGTAGGAAACGTGTGGTGTAATGGTTAAAGTCATAGGAAATGGACTCGTCGCCCCGAGTTCAAATCCTGGACGAGGTAATTGCATTTCACTTAGCACTAATACCCTTGAGAAAGGTATGAATTCTACTCTCCCTCCAGCTATGAGTAAATAGTAGGGCAGACTGGGCTCTTTTACCTTGGTTAGGTAACCGGTCTAGGAGAAGGAAAACTCTGAATTCAAACCTTTCTCAAGGGTATTAGTGCTAAGTGAAATGCAATTACCTCGTCCAGGATTGAACTCGGGGCGACGAGTCCATTTCCTATGACTTTAACCATTACACCACACGTTTCCTACATACATACATATACGCTACCTATTCCCATACGCACACATTCAGGTACACTCACCTTCACATGCATATTTGGAGGCGTTTGGTGTAATGGTTACCGCCATAGGAAATGGATACAGTAAGACAAGTTCAAGTTCTGTACGAGCTGTTTGCATTTCACACAGTGCTATTCCTCTTGGGAAAGGTATGAATACAACTATTCTCCCTCCAGCTATGGGTAGATTGTAGGGCAAACTGGTCTCTTTAACTTTTGTTGCGCAATCAGTCTAGAAGAAGGAAAACTCTGAATTCAAACCTGTTGTAGCGTTAGTTTCATATTTGCCTGGGAGAGTTGTCTGCCTGGTTTAGTTTGCTGGTGCCTGCTAGGGGAATTAGTATTTAAGTTCAAAAGGCTTCTCCCTCTTTCCTGTTCCAGTAACCACGAGACACATGGGCTAGACACGGTCTATCCCTTCTCGTTGGGCTTTTGACCCCACTTACATTACTGTAAGTTCTTCACAGCATGGACTATCCCTAGTCTCATGCCTGTACTTTTTGTATATCTTGTACCATTCATGAATGTGTGTTATCTTTCTTTATGTAACTTGTTTTACCTTGTGTACTTTGTATCTCGTAATATCCATGTGCTGTACTATATTAAATGTTTTTGTCTGTCAACTTCGTCGGAGTTTTGTATTCAAAGTATATATAACTTTGAACCATTCTTACACTGTTAAACTATGCTTATTTATAAAGTATTACATATATCATTATTAATCTTTAAACTTTAATAAGTGTTTCTGTATATAATAATAATAATAATATAATAATTTTGCAAAAAATGAAAAAGAATTGGAGAGCCTAGTACAAACTATTAGAATATATAGCCAGGATATAGGATGGAATTTGGAATTGAAAAATGTGCTATGCTTGTAATAAAACGGGGTGAAAGAAAATTAATGAATGGAATACAACTGCCAAATCAGGAAACAATAAAATCTCTGATGAAAATGAAGGCTACAAATACTTAG
>CM042153.1:39827233-39852233 GCA_023376005.1 Doryteuthis pealeii
TTAAGTCTGGTAGCCAAATGCCAATAAAATTTGCAACAAGTTCTTGTATTATTTGTCAATACATGTATTAAATTTCCATTTGTGTGTTTGTCTTCTTTCGTCCGAACAATTTCCTACAACTGGGAAGATTTAAAAGGCTCTCCCTTTAAACCCTGCAACCTCCCCCCCCAAAAAAAATCAAACAAAAAAACAAGAACTCAATGTGTAGGTTTAAAGTTAACCTCCCTTTGTTGATAATTAACTTAGAGTGATCGATCGTGGTGTTATGAAATATTAGTGGCAGGCCGTCGGTAAGTCTCTACTTAATGACTGGTGGTGCCGCCATTTGCATTCTGGACTTCGTACGTCATATGAGACGGTCGCTTCGTGTTACTCCTTCTTACACTCAACTGCTTGTGGTTGTTTGTTAGTTGGTTGGTTGGTTGGTTGGTTGGTTTTCATGTTTTAACTGCAGGTCAGAGTGAACCTGGGAGTATTTGCTATGAAGCCGTGACCAAACTCCCAATGCTTCGGAACTGAACCTCACCACTGGATGAATACCCAAGATATTTGGGTTAGCTCAGTCGGTAGAGCGTTCGGCTACAAACCCAAGGTTCCTAGTTCGTTACTTGTTGTCGCCAACTCAGCGCACGAGTAGCACAGGGATCTGTAGCACAGCTGATGGTAGATGTGGCGCTCCACCTCAGACGCAAAAACAACAAAAACAATCTCCTTGGTCTAGCGCTAGTGAAAAGGGATAGACTTCCTCACGATTGGCTGATACGCGACTTTAGGCCACCCGACGACTTTATTTACTACATTGCAGCAGAAACAGTAAGCATATTCTAGGCACCAATCAGGTGGCAACTGCCAGTGGAGTGAGAAGGATAGTTTATTCACTCAAAAATAATTTATCTTGACCAAGTTTTTGTTCTACCAAGTCAATAACCGATAAAAGTTGATTTTTTTTTCATGCACTTGCCACAGTATTTTCTTATTCTTTTATTTAAACTTTTAATTTTATCATTGATATTATTAGTATTAGAATGGAATACTTGAAACTTTATAAACTGTGTGCAAATAAATTATTATTATTAATTAGGAATAGTTAGTTGAAACCATATATCTGTGCATAAATTATTAGTATCAAGAATATTTGCTTGAAGCTATAATTGTTTATGAATGATTATGAGTTTTTCACACCAGTGTTAGCTGATGGTCTTTTACTGGAGTTTGTGTGACAACATGTCTCCTCAGGTCTCCAGGACTCTCCTGGGTATTTTAGCTGATTTCAGCAATGCTATTGTCTGAATGGTCTAAATTCTTCCTTTGATTTCCAGTTCCTCCAGTCTTTTTTCTAAGCTTTTTGGGACCATTCCTAGTGCACTAACTACAATTTGGTATCACTTTCACCCTCATATTCCACAGCTTTTTTTAATTCTCTAGCAAGGTCTAGGTATTTGTCTATTATAATTATTAGTTTTTCACACCAGCGTTAGTTGATGGTCTTTAACTGGAGTTTGAATGAACAAATTTCCTCAGCTCTCCAGGACTTTCCTGAGTATTCTGGCCAATTTCAACAATGCTGTTGTCTGGATGGTCTCCATTCTTCCTCTGATTTCCAGTTCCTCTAGCCTTTTGTCTAAGCTTTTGGGGACCAACTTACATCATCAATCATCATCATCATCATCATCATCATCATCAGTTACTGTTGCATAATTGTATGGTGACGTAGGGTTTTTGACAAGCCTGTAGTGAGAGTTCTGAGGGAATGGAAAACACCAGTGACAGTTACTGGCCCCAATTGACCTCAGAGGGCGAAATATCGCAGTCACGTGAAATTTATTTAGTTTGTCAGTTTGCAGCCAGACCCGGGTGGGACAGACTTCTTCTACTTTGGCTGGCTCGCTCTGTGTGATGAGTTAGAAAGGGCAAATAAAGTCTTTGATCAAAGCCATAAGTCTTGTTGATTAGTTATTACATGACTTAAACGCATGCCTTAGTTAGAAAAGAAGAAACAACAAAGTAAAAGCAAGAACTTAGACCTAGATGATCATGACAAGAATAGAAGAGTTAAAATCCACATTAGCAACTAGACGAAAAGACAACCAAGTAATTATGGGTTATTTCCTATAACTTCAACATAAACAAAGAAGACCACTCTTGACTGATAAATTATTTATTTATTCTACTAGGAAAAAAAAGACGTGGTTAGGGTTAAGGGTTTAGGGTTTAGGGTTAGTTTAGGGTTTAGGGTTAGGGTTTAGGGTTAGGTTAGGGTTAGTGTATGGGAAAATAAATAGATAATTTATCAGTCAAGAGTGGTTCCCTTTTGTTTATGTTGGAGTTATAGAAATAATCAAAATTATGTATCTGTCTGTCTCTCTCTGATGCCTTACTCTCTCATCATTTAAGAACTCTTGTTATGTACCTGACGAGAAAGGGGTACATAACATTACTTGAACCATATAATTGCTAAAAAAATACTGACTCACATTAAATATTCCAAGGAGTAGTCTTTGTAATGTGGTGGCTAATGTGTTGGACTGTGACATCATAGTAAGCGAGTTCAAACTCCAATCATGTGTTGTATACTCTCTAACTTCATTATTCTTCTGCTCATCTTTGGTATCTTACGTTCTTCTTCTAGCATCTGGACTTCGATTTGGGGACTTCGGGTCTGGTCTTCATTAGGGATATCTCTTATCAGAAGCCCCGTGTCATTGGTAGTTTTAGATAATAACCCAAGACTTCGATTTGCTTTAGATCATATTTTTATTCCGAAATCCCACTCAGACTACCTTCATGGTTTGGCCGATACTGAACTAAACTCTCTTTCTAATCTAAACACGGAAGAGGGTCTTCTCCACCGTTCTCACAGTATCCCCCAGAAGGAGGATCAGACTGAGGTCAAGCCAAGTCACTCAATTCCTTCAAGGCGCCAGCTGCAAATTATAACAGCCATTTTGGTTTCTACACTAATGGTACATAAGTGTTAGGAATCTAATAATTATGTAACACAATGCTATTATATATTATTTACTTAGTTTAAGCTTTATTAGCTGTGGCAGTGTGACATAAGGTCAAAAGTATGGAGCAACTAGTGAAGTAAAACTCACTCAATGTTCTGCTAATCTAAGCTTATTAACCATTACAAACCAATTGAGGTGCCCCCCCATTGCACAATTCCAGTTTGAAATCTAAAAAAAAGTTTTTTTTCCAGCTCAATCAGCGGCAAAGAAAGCAGGGAGACTTGTATGCTCAAGGGAGAGTTGACTCATGGGTGGAGTGGTCCAATCAGTTAATCTTACAGGCTGCAGATGCTCAGGGAAGGGGGGTGAGGGCGAGAGGAGTGGGAGTAGGAGAGGGGGAGAGAGGGAGAGAGAGGAGATAGATATATGTTTTGATAATAATTTCTGACATATGAAAACAACGCAAAAACAAATCACAATACCTGTACCAAAATAAAATTGCATAGATATAGATAAGAGGTGTACTTATTTTGGGACTGAGTTTCACAGTTGCAGAATTTGGTAATAAATAATACCTAATGATATCCGTTTTGCTTGTAATAATTCTCTACTAGAATAATAAAATCTCTTTATCTTTGGTTTTGAAGAAAATCTTTTTAATATAAATAATGAATAAGATAAGGTACATTTATTTACGTACCGCTTTTGGAGGCACGCTTAGCGTAATGGTTATTATCATGAGGAAATGGAATCGAGCCGACCCGAGTTCAAAATCCCTGTTCAAGGCTGTTTGCATTTCACTTCACTCACTAATACCCTTGGAAAAGACATGAATCCATCTGTTCTCCTCCCAGGTATGGGTAAATAGTAGGGCAGACAGATTATTTAGCCTTGGTTAGGCAATCAGTCTAGGAAAAAGGAAAACTCTGAATTGGTAACTAGTTTTATTATACTTAAAAAATTGACCATATGTCGCATCCTGCTTGTGTTTGGAGGGGTTGGGTAAGGCATGAATCCATCTATTCTCCCCCAGCAAATGGTAAATAGTAGGGCAGACTGAATTCTTTAAACTTTTGGTTAGGCAACCAGTTTAGAAAAAGGAAAACTCTGAAGTGTAACCAGCTTGACTACACTTTAAAAATTGATCTTGTGTCACTTCTTGTAGTAGAAGGGATTGGGTAAGCCATGAATATATCTGCTTCTCTCTTGGCTATAGGTAAATAGAAGGGTAGACGGGATTCTTAATTTTAGTTTGGCAATTACTATAGGTAAAGAAAAATTGTAACCAGCTTTACTATGCAAAATTGACCTTGTGTCACATTCTGTGCATGGAGGAAGGGTTGGGTAAATACATACATTTTAGCAAGTTTGGTTTGGTTTGTTTTGTTTTTACGGCATATCACCTTGGTGGGGGTCATTTAAATGCAGACAACATTGTGAAATAAATTCATTCTTTGCATAATACAATTTTGTTTATAAAATTCATGTTTTTCTATTCAAACCCATAGATGGGACCACAACAGAGTGGACCAGAGGAATGGTGATGAAGGGTGCTCCACATTCCCCAAAAAACCTCCAAAACTGGAACCTCACCATCAGATAGAGTTTAATGTCATTCCAGGACATGTAGACCCTCAGCCACCGCCTTCTAGTAACCCATATGATAAGAAGGATTGGGGGTTGCCATATGGGCAATAGGGTTTGGGGAAATCATATAGGTGCTAGGGCTTGACGTGGCCAGCCAATTGACGAGGGGCCTCTCCGATCACGCGTCTAGCCCAAGAAAGCCTAAAGTGGAATATTGCAAGTCATGGACTGCTCAGCCACCTGGGTTCTATCCTTAAGCATCACGGGTCGCACCCCATGGCCAACAGGTGGCCTCATTGGGGGTGTCTTAACCTCTGGCAGAGGGCAGTTGGTGCATTTCTAACGAATCAACGCCGACAGGGGAGGAAATTTTAGCAAGATTCCATGGCAAAGAGTATATGTATATAATACAAACACATAGTATAAAAGTCTAATACAAAGAATAAAATCAATTAGTTTTTTTAGAGTCCTTTCTACACAATATTTATTTTATTCTCTCTCTTTCGCAATATGTAGAGTTACTTTTTGTCCTATTTACTGATCAACATCCTCGTACATACATACATACATAATATATATATATATATATTTACCAACCCTCCGCACAAGCAGGATGTGACACAAGGTCAATTTCTTAAGCGGAGTTTAACAGGTTTGAATTCAGAGTTTTCCTTCTCCTAGACCGGTTTACCTAACCAAGGTAAAAGATGCACAGTCTGCCTACTATTTACTCATAGTGAGGAGAGTGAATTTCATACTTTCTCAGGGTATTAGTGCTAAGTGAAATGCAATTACTGTCAGGTTTGAACGTCGGGGCGACGAGTCCATTTCCTATGACTTTACATTAACCACACGTTCCTAATACATACATATACGCTAACCTATTCATACGCAACATTCTGGTACATCACCTTGCACTGCTATTTGGAGGCGCTTTGGTGGTAATGGTTACGCATGAGAATGGATCAGTAGACCAAGTTAAGTTCTGTACGTAGCTTGTTTGCATTTCACATCAGTGCCTAATTCCTCTTGGGAAAGGCTGAATAGACAACTATTCTCCTCGCAGCTATGGTAGATTGTAGGGCAACTGGTCTCTTTTAACTTTGTTGCGCAATCAGTCTAGAAGAAGGAAACTCTGAATCAAACTGTTGTAGCGTTAGTTTCATATTTGCTGGAGAGTTGGCTGCGCATGGTTTAGTTTGCTGGTGCTGCTAGGGAATTAGTATTTAAGGTTCAAAAGGCTTCCCTCTTTTCCTGTTTCCGCAGTAACCCGAAGACACATGGGCTGACACGGTCTATCCTTTCTCGTTGGGGCTTTTGCCCCAACTTACATTACTAGTAAGTTCTTCACAGATAGATCTATCCTGTCTCAATGCCTGTACTTTTGTATATCTTGTAACCATCATGAATGTGTGTTATCTTCTCTTTATGTACTTGTTTTACCTTGTACTTTGTATCTCGTAATAATCCATGTGCTGTACTATATTAAATGTTTTTGTCTGTCAACTTCGTCGAGTTTTGTATTCAAAGTATATATAACTTGAAAAACCATTCTTAAACTGTTAACTATGCTTTTTTATAAAGTATTACTATATCATTATAATCCTTTAACTTTAATAAGTGTTTTCTGTTAGATAATAAATATAATAATAATAATTTTGCAAAAATGAAAAAAAGAATTGAGAGAGCTAGTAAAACTATTAGAATATATAGCCAGGATATAGGGATGGAATTTGAAGTGAAAAATTGTGCTATGCTTGTTAAAAGGGGTGAAGAAAAATTATGAAATGGAAACACTGCCAATCAGGAAACAATAAATCTCTTGATGAAATAAGGAAACATACTTAGGAATTTTAGAAGCGGACAATATTCATGCAAGCAGAATGAAAGGAAAAAGTTAAAAAAGAATATTCAGGGAACTAGAAACTTCCTAGAAACGAAAACTTACAGCAAGAAATTGATAAAGGAATCAATACCTGGGTGTCATTATAAGATATCAGGACATCTTAAAATGAAAAAAGAAGAACTCAGACAGTTGACCAAAGGATGAGAAATTAATGACATGACACAGGCTCTCCACCCTAGAGAGATAGAGATGATTATAATGTGTCAAGAAAGGAAGGAGGAAGAGACTTGCAACTAGAGGAATGGTAGAGAATACAATGCACATTGAAGATTATCAAGAAGAAGCAAGACAACATTATGGCGGCAAAATAGTTGAACGACAGATGGACAAACAGAAAACGATAAAAATCAAAAAAAAAAAAAAAAAATGTGAAGAAAAAATTATATGGACGCTTTCAAACACAAATTGAAAGAGTTGCACATGAAAAGAGTTACATGGTTAAGAAAGGAAACTCAAGAGAACTGAATCCTTATAATTGCTGCACAAAATAAATGCATGAGGAAAAATACATCAAAGCGAAAATTGATAAGCCCAACAAATAGTAAATGTAAGACTTCGTTGGGAATAGAGATGAGACTGTAACATATACTCTGCGAATGTTAGAAAACTAGCACAAACGAGAATACAAAACTAGAACGGGCTGGGTTGGGAAGGTGATCACATGGAATTATGCAAAAATTTGAATTTTGACCATACAATAAATGGGTATATGCATAAACCGATCATCTGTCCTTGAGACAAAACCATACAAATTCTCCTGGGACTTTGAAATAAAAACGGATCACCTTAATCCAGCAAGAAGACAAGACTACCATCGTGTTGATTAAAAAAGAGAAAAATTGCCAACGGTGGATTTTGCAGTGCAGCATATACAGGGTGAAGCTAGAAAATTGATGAACAAATGGACAATATCTGGACTTGCCAGAGAACTAGAAAAAGTTATGGATATGAAAGTGATAAGTGATACAATTGTAGCTGGTGCACTTGACAGTCCCAAAAGGATTGGAAAAGGGTCTGGAAAGTCTGGAATCAGAAAAGGAGTTGAACATTCAGAAATGAACTGCTGCATCTGCCAGAAACTCAGAAGTGTCTGGAGACCTGAGGAGTACTTGCTGTCACTCAGACTTCCAGGAAAGAGCATCAGCTAATGCTGATGTGAAAACTCAAAGGAGCAAATAATATAATAATAATAATAATAATTATTATAATGATAATCATATTAATATTTGTGATATTTAATCATTAGTGATTTGCTTCTGAATGATAATAATATTATAATATAATCATATATCATTATGATTTAAAATCCCTAAGTAATTGCTTCTGATAATATGAATATTGATTAACAATTAATAATCATAAATCCTTGTGAAATGAAAATAATAATAATCAACTACGAATATAGGACTATTATCATTAAATAATATGTCTATATATCATATTTATTTTTAATCTTAGTGATGCTTCTAAAATATATAATAATTAATATAATAGTCAATGAACGGAAAAGAAGAAAGAAGAAGAGAAAGAAAAAAAGAAAGAAAGGAGAAAAAGGATGAAGAAGATGCCTAGAAAACTTGGCATTACACACCTGAATGACCAATAGGCTATAAGAAACATTTCTGCTACAAGCCCTAATTTTATTTCAGTTTGGATAGAAATTTATTTATAGAATATTTGAAAAAGTGAAAATATTTGTAATATTTGTTTTAATGACAAGGACTCTTTGAATAACAAAAAATATGTTATTTTCACTCTTTTTTATTAATATGATCTAATTATGACATGTGTACATATATATATTTGACCTCCGGAGAAAATAGCCTGAATATATCCAGAAATTAACTGGTAGGAGGTACTGATGTGTAAAGTATTTGTTTGAATGCCAAGTAATACAATTGCTTGAATGTTAGGTTTTCATTATTTCTATGTTTATGTCCTTTCAATTAAGGCATTGGATGATATGGTGGATTGTAATCAGGTGATGATTTGCAAAAATGAAAACAAATAGTAGAGAAGGTAAGATTAGAAAGATGGAGAAAGAAAGAAGAATGGGAGAAAGAAGAAAGAAATGGGAAGAGAAAATTGAGAAAGAAAAGGGTGAAATTGAATAATAGTTTTATAGAAAAACAAAGGAAGGAAAAGAGAAAGAATTCAGAAGAAGAGGAGGAAAATTTATAAAAGCTTTTGGACAAGAAGAAAGAAGAAAGAAGAAAGAAGAAAGAAGGAATGAAGAGAATAGAATAAGATTAAAGAAAGGGGTTAACAATTTTAAGAGAAGAAAGAAAGAAGGAGAAAAGAAGGGAATGAAGAGAAAAAAATATGAGATAATAAAAGGAGGTTAAACTTTTTAAGAGAAGAAAAAAAGAAGAAAAAAGAAGAAGGGAATGAAAGAAAGAATAGTATAGTTAAAAAGAAGGGATTTGATCATTTTAAGGAAGAAAAAAAAAGAAAGAGGAGGGGATGAAGGAGAAGAATATAAGATTAAAAGAAGGGTTAAACATTTTAGAAGAAGAAAGAAGAAGAAAGAAGAAGAAGAAAAGAAGAAAGAATGAAGAAAGAAGAAGGGATGAGGAAGAATATGATAAAAAGAAGGGTTAACATTTTAAGAGAAGAAAAAGAAAAGAAAGAAGAAAGAGAAATGAAGAGCAGAATTATAAGATTAAAAAGAGGGTTTAACATTTAAGAGAAGAAAAAAAAGAAGAAAGAAGGGAATGAAAGAGAAGAATATAGATTAAAAAGGGTTACATTTTAAAGGAAGAAAAAGAGAAGAAGAAGAAGAAAGAAAGGAAGGGAATGAAGAGAAGAATATTAAGAATTAAAAGAAGGGTTAACATTTTAAGAGAAGAAAAAAGAAAGAAAGAAGGGAATGAAGAGAAGAATATAAGATTAAAAAGAAGGGTTAACATTTTAAGAGAAAAAAAAGAAAAAGAAAGAAGGGAATGAAAGAGAAAATATAAGATTAAAAAGAAAGGTTAAACGATTTAAGAGAAGAAAAGAAAGAAAGAAGAAGAAAAAGTAAGAAGGGGATGAAGGAAAGATATAAGATTAAAGAAAGGTTACCAATTTTTAGAGAGAAAAATGAAAGAAAGAAGGGAATGAAGAGAAAGAATATAAGATTAAAAGAAGGGTTAAACTTTAAGAGAAGAAAAAAAGAAAAGAAAGAAGGGGAATGAAGAAGAAAGAATATAAGAATTAAAAGAAGGTTAAACATTTAGAGAAGAAAGAAAGGAAGAAAGAAAGAAAGAAAAGAAAGAAGGGATGAAGAGAAAGAATATAAGTTAAAAAGAAGGGTAACCATTTAGAGGAGAGAAGAAGAAAGAAAGAGAAGAAAGAAAGAGAAAGAAAGAAAGAAAAGAAGGGAATGAAGAGAAAGAATATAAGATTAAAAAAAAGGGTTATAAACATTTAAGGAAGAAAAAAAAAGAAAAGAAAGAAGGGATGAAGGAGAAAGAATATAGATTAAAAAAGAAGGTTAAACATTTTATAAGAGAAGAAAAAAGAAAGAAGAAGGGAATGAAGAGAAAGAGATATAAGATTAAAAGAAGGGTTAAACATTTTAAGAGAAAGAAAGCAAGAAAGAAGAAGAAAGGAAGAAGAAGAAAGAGGGGAAATAAAATGAAAAGATATAAGATTAAAAGAGGGTAAACATTTTAAGAGGAAGAAAAAAAAAAAGAAAGGAAGGGAATGAAGAGAAAGAATATAGATTAAAGAGGGTTAAACATTTTAAGAGAAAAGAAAGAAAAAGAAAGAAAGAAAGAAAAAAGAAGGGAATGAAAGAGAAAGAATATAAGATTAAAAAAAGGGTTAAACATTTTAAGAAGAAAAAAAGATAAGAAAAAGAAAAGAAGGGAATGAAGGAGAAGAATATAAGATAAAGAATGTAAACCATTTTAAGAGAAGAAAAAAAGAAAGAAAGAAAAGGAGGGAATGAAGAGAAAGAATATACAGATTAAAAGAAGGGTTAAACATTTTAAGAAGAAGATAAAGAAAGAAGAAAAAGAAAGAAAGAAGGGGATAAGAGAGAATATAAGATTAAAAAGAAGTTAAACATTTTAAGAGAAGAAAAGAAAGAAAGAAAGAAAGAAGAAGGGAATGAAGGAAAGATATAAGTAAAGAAGGGTTAACATTTTAAGAGAAGAAAAAAAAAAGAAAAGAAAGAAGGGAATGAAGAGAAAGAAATATAAGAATTAAAAAAAGGGGTAAACAATTTTAAGAGAAATAAAGAAGAAGAAAAGAAAGAAGGGAATGAAGAAAGGATATAAGATTAAAAAGAAGGGTTAAACATTTTAGAGAAGAAAAAGAAGAGGAAGTAAGAGAAAGAAATAAGATTAAAAGAAGGGTTTAACATTTAAGAGAAGAAAAAAAAGAAGAAGAGGGAATGAAGAGAAAGAATATAAGATTAAAAAGAAGGTTACTTAAGAGAGAAAAAAAAAGAAAGAAAGAAGGGAATGAAGAGAAGAATATAAGATAAAAAGAAGTTAAACTTTTAAGAGAAGAAAAAAGAAGTGAAAGAAAGAAAGAAAGAAGGAATGAAAGAAAGAATATAAGTTAAAAGAAGGGTTAACATTTTAAGAGAAAAAGAAGAAAGAAAGAAGAAAGAAGTAGGATGAAGAAAAAATATAAGATTAAAAGAAGGTTAAACCATTTTAAGATGAAAAAAGAAAGAAAGAAAGAAAGAAAGAGAAGAAGGGAATGAAGAGAAAGAATAAAGATTAAAAAAAGAAAAGGGTTAAACATTTTTAAAGAAAATAAAAAGAAAGAGAAAGAAAGAAAGAAGGGAATAGAGAAGAATATAACGATTAAAAAGAAGGTTTAAACATTTAAAGAGAAAAAAAAAAAGATAGAAAGAAAGAAAGATGGGAATGAAGAGAAAGAATATAAGATAAAAAGAAGGGTTTAACCATTTTTAAGAGAAATTAAAGAAAAAAAAGAAAGAAAGAAAAATAGAGAGAAATTTATGAGAAAGAGAACAGGGTGAAAAGAATATAGCTTTTAATAAAAAAAAAACAAAAACAAAATGAAGGGAGGAAGGAAGTATAATAAAATAAAGAGAAAATATTAGAAAGAAAAAGAGGGAAATTGGATAGAAGCTTTCAAAGACGAGAAAAAAAGAAAGAAAGAAAGAAAGAAGGGAAGAAGGGAGAGAAAAATAAAGAAGGAGTGAAATGGATAAAAATGGCTGTTTTCTAAATTTAGGGTTGGAAAATTAACAGAAAGTTTGTTTTTGACAGTTTATCTACAGTCTATGAATTAACATTTGCGAATTGGGTTTATGGTTTTAGGGGATTAATGGTTGTTTTTAATTACATATTCTTAAAAATAACAACAAAAAACCAAATTACATCATTTAATTAACCATTGATAATTAATTATTGAAATCTATTATTAATGACTTGTTGTGTAGTATTGAATGTATAATTTCAATTAACTTAGTTTAAAAAAATATTTTTCAACATTAAATGTAAGTCAGTATATGTATCTGGACTTGTCAGGGATTAAATCTAGAGCCGATTTAGCTGCCGAGTCAGCTCTTTCTTCTAGCTTATCTATGGGGTGAAATACTGTTCGTTGGAGAAGTGGCACTAACAAGTGTATTCTGGTCGCTGGTTGTAGAGTTCTGTAGCGACGTGTCATTTTGTCGGTTCTCGTCCATTAAGTGAAAGTAGGGGATGCTATTTTAGAAGCTTCTCGCCTGGGTAACTGTTCTTTTAAATGACGGTGGATGGGGCCCTTTTCAAGTAGACTATTTAGGTCCCCAGCTTTCTGATAAGTTTGCTGTCGAAACGACCTTCAGAAAGTATGCTGTTAAAAAACGCTCCGTCCAGGTCGACGGCCTGTAGACAAGTTTGGTGGTGGGACCGCTTATTTTGTGACTTCCCTCGGTAACTGCTCTGTGATAAATAAAGTTTTCCCCCTAGCAGCAGGGGAAGATAATTCTCTGTTGAATTTCCGATAGTACATCTGGTAGTCCTGAAAGTATTTGTAAAGTCATAAACAATGTGAAATAGTTATGATAAAAAAGACCAAAAAAAACCCACCCAGTTGATTACATTTTTTTTTTAGTTTAAATCTTACAGGCTGTACTTTTTTGACACACCTTGTAGTCTGGAAAAAAATAACCTTCCATTCATTCTTCATTTCTATCTTGGTAAATACAGCTTTAAACTTGGTACTTTTTTGACAAACCTTGTATTCTGAAAAAAATTAATGAATGGAATGTTTTTTTGTTTCACAATACAAGCTGTGTCAAAAAGTATAAAAAATCTCAATACTTTTTGACACACCTTGTATACTAGTCCTGAAAGTACTTATAAAATCATAAACAATGTAAAGTGATTATGATAAAAAAAGAAGAAAAAAAACAACCCGCCAACCAAGAAAAAAGAACCAACCAACCAACCAGCCAACCACTCACTATTGAGTTCATTTGTTGTTGTTTGTTTTAATCTTACAGACTAAACACAAGGTACATCTGGTAGTCCTGAAAGTACTTGCAAAATCATAAACAATTTAAAGTGGTTATGATAAAAAAGACAACCAACCAACCAACCAACCAACCACTAGCTGTTCAGTTCATTTGTTATTGTTGTTTTTTAATCTTATGAACTGAACACTAGGTACATCTAGTAGTCCTCAAAGTACTTATAAAATCATAAACAATTTAAAATAATAATCACAACAGGAATACAATGCTAGGCACAACTGGGTTGGGAAGGTGATCCACTGAGAATTATGCAAAAAATGAAATTTTGACCATACAACAAAATGGTATATGCATAAACCAGAATCTGTTCTTGAGAATGAAACACATAAAATTCTCTGGGACTTTGAGATAAAGACTGATCATCCTATCCCAGCCAGGAGACCAGATTTAGTATTGATTAACAAAAAAAAGAAAACATATCAACTTGTGGACTTTGCAGTTCCAGCAGATCACAGGGTGAAGCTGAAGGAAAATGAAAAGATGGATAAATACCTGGACATTGCCAGAGAATTGAAAAGGCTGTGGAATATGAGAGTGAAAGTGATACCAATTGTAGTTGGTACACTTGGAATGGTCCAATAAACTTGGAAAAAAGACTGGAGGATCTGGAAATCAGAGGAAGAATTGAAACCATCCAGACTACTACATTGCTGCAATCAGCTAGAATATTCAAAAGAGTCCTGGAAACCTGAGGAGACTTGTTGTCACTCAGACTCCAGTGAAATACCATCAGTTAACGCTGATGTGAAAAACTCAAAAGGAGTGAAAATAATATCTTTTTCAGCTAGTATATTAGGTCTGAGACCTGTCAGCTGTTCCTTATAAACATTCATCTTAATTCCACAGAATATTTATACTCTTTCTACAGATTATAATGAAATTTATTGTGTACAGTGCACCACAACTCATCAAAGTCTCATTTCAAGTACACAGAATAATGTATTAGTGTCAGAAACATGAACAGTTTACAGTAATAATATGCATGTATGTGTGCGTGTGTGTGCATATGTGTGTGGAGAGGAGCATCAGGCACAGTGTTGGCAGACTACAGGAAGCATGGAGGCTTTGAAAGATGCAGTGTTTCGGCAGCCTACAATGGACGTGGGCAGCTTATTCCATGCCTCGGCAATTCTGAGCGTGAAAAAATGTTTCGTAAAAAAATGTTTCTGAAAGTCATGTGAGCAATGCTGTTTTCTAACATTGCCTTATAGGAGTTTAGAGATGGGGGCATTCATTATTGATGATGGTAGTGTTATAACAGAAATAGATATCTCTTATGATTCACAATCCTTAATTCACAATACATCCACTCGCCAACAAAACAAAACATAAGTTGCGGACGCCAAGCGGATGTTAACTCAACGGTACCCTAAAACGAAGTGACCAAATTAACACCGTTCTACACATAGGCTCCAGCAAAACTTCCGGTCGAAAAACATTAAATATAAACAATTAAAAATATACTCTATTTAATGTTTTTCAACCAATAAAAAATTTTCCTGCTAAACCCTTCAAAAGGATTTTGGATCCTATGCTTTGCTATATAAACAAGCTGACTTAAAGTCGAACACAGTCGACCAAGGGTTTCCAAGTTATGAGTATCGCCGGCAAGATAGAAGGGACCGCCGAACTGACCACAACACACACCCGTGTCTCACCAACCAACTCAACTTTGCTTCAACCCTACGTCGTAGCCTACGGCCGGTCCGATACCTCAAATCACCATATCAACATACAACTTTTACCTAGGTACATCGTACCCAGCCAACACAATACTACAACTACTATTCACTGGTTCATCTGCCCACATCACTCTCCACTACAACTGACTCGGCCACAGAGCCCTTCCTGACTTATTATCCACGCCATACTATACCCACACCCACACCACACCTCGCGCCACGCAGAGCCAGAACTGACCCACGCCTACCCTCATTTCACCAAGCAGCGAAAAGGAATTACCATCACAACAATTCCAGCTTTTGTTTATTTCAAATAAACGATATTAATCCAAACCTTCTCGTCTATTTTTTCTTTTGCAAACCATACACATTTTGAGATATTTCATTATATATCAGTAGTTTATTCCATTCTGTTACTATAATGTTACTAGAATAATTTTTTCTTGCATTTGCTTTACAAAATTTTTTAAAGAGTTTTAGTTTATATGATAAAAAAAGAAAGAAAAAAAACGGAAATGTAGTTCATATTGTGAAATATAACAAACTGGATTGTATTGTTGTTATTACAGGAAATACATTAAGGACTTTTGATATCCTCTTGAAGTTTCAGAATGTGTAAATGGAAGTTATAGTAAAAAAAAATCACATCCTGTTATCTAAAATATGTTTAAAAAAGAAAAAAAATGTTTTTTTTTAAATCACTTCACCTCATTTCTTATTGGTGAAAAAAAAAAGGAAAAAAAAAAAAAAAGGAAAAAAAAAAAAAGGAAAAGATTAAATACAAATTTAGAATTAGAAGTTTCAACCATTTTGATTCTATATCAATAATTGGTTTGTGTTTGTTTGTCAGTCCTCAACAGACAGTGAAATATCCCCACTTTACCACACAGATCTCTGTGCTACTCATACGCTGAGTTGGCGAGGGCTGGTATTGAACCCAGAACCTTGTGTTTATACAAATAATATATACACATATAAATTGACTCATCAGATATACTGACAAAGAACCATACGTGGACTCCACAATAACATCTCATATATATATATATATATATATATATATATATATATATATTTACCAAGCTCTCCACAAGCAGGATGTGACACAAGTTCAATTTCTTCAGCAGAGTTTAAGAAGTTTGAATTCAGAGTTTTTCTTCTCCTAGACTGCTTACCGAGTCTAGGTTAAAGAGTCCAGTCAGATTTACCAATAGCTGGAGGGAGAGCAGTTGGATGCATACCTTTCCCAAGGGTATTAGCACTATGTGAAATGCAAACAACCTCATCTAAGATTTGAACTCATGTCGACGAGTCCATTTCCTACAACTTTAACCATTACACCAGGTGCCTCCATATATATATATATATATATATATATGCGTCTGAAGTGGAGTGCCACACCTACTATCATCTCCTCACTTTACTGCACAGATCCTCAAGCTACTCATAAGCTGAGTTGGCGAGGGCCGGTATATAGGTATATATATATATTCTTTCTTTTCTTTTTTTGGAAGTCCGTCACAGATGACAATGATGTCACTCCATGTCTTCAACAGTTGTGGACCCTCTGGTGGTTCATTAGTCAAATTCTGGACTTGCAGATGCGGTCACACACATTGCAGGGGAAATTCCATCTACATCTGGTTGTTCATGACGATGAAGACGTCACCGCTCTGCAGTCCTGTTTATCTTATTATTGAGCTGCTTAACTCCTGTATGGCAGGTGTCTCACCAACCCTGTCTGTTGGAGGCCAGATCTTCCACGCTTGAAGGTGTGATGTTACATTTCTTCAGCGTTGTTTTATATGGTCTTTGAACTGCTTTGGTGGGGCTACTGCCCTCTGCATGTCATCTGTGAGTTCACTGTAAAGTAGTTTACGTGGGTGTGTGTCTGCAGGCATGCGGATGGTGTGACCCAACTATCACAGTTGGCATTGCGATAGGATGGTCTCAATTGGGTCAATGCGTGCTCTGCTTCTAATTTCTAAGTGGGGGAATTTGTGCCACCACTTTATGCCAAGTATGCGTTGGAGGCAGTTGATGGGGAATGCCTCCTATTTTTTTAGATGTCTGCTATATAGTACATATGAAACATGGACCTTATACTCCCACCAAGAGCGTTGGCTAAATACCTTCTACCTTCGCTGCCTTAGACGTGTACTGGGCATCACATGGAGGGACAGGATCACTAACACAGCAGTCCTAGAGAGAGCTCAACTCCCCAGCCTGTACTCTCTACTGAGACAACGTCGTCTCTGATGGTTGGGTCATGTACGTCGGATGGATGATGGACGAATCCCGAAAGACATCCTCTATGGAGAGCTAACATCTGGTAAAAGACAGATTGGTCGCCCCCTACTGCGATTCAAGGATGTCTGCAAAAATGATCTCAGGTGCTTTGGCATTGTCCCTTCCAGCTGGGAAAATTTGGCTCAGAATCTCCATAGAGGACTGTACATGTCAGAATTCACCCTGATACAACATCATGAAGCTAAGAGGTCCATAAGAAAGCAACGGCAACAAAGCATCGGAACATCATCATCTACAGGGACAACCTACAAATGCAAAATCTGTGGTCGAGTATGTTTCTCAAACATAGGACTTCATAGTCACAGGAGGCGCTGCAACCTCAGGGGCACACAAAAACTTTTATCATAGTCTTTTGAGACTGAATTGCCAATGAATGATGAATGAATATAATACCCACAACTCACTTCCATATAAGAGTATGGATAGGCATACAGTTTTATATACAGAGATCTTGGTATTGATGGTGAGATCTCTGTGAGATAGCCTTTCACTTCATATATATATATATATCCTGATGAAGGTTTAAAGAAACCGAAACGTTTAAGTGTCGATGAATAAATTAATCTAATTTTGGAATACTTGTTTTTTTCAAATTTCTTAATATTGTCGGATTTATTTTCATATTTACTCCCATAGCTCAGTCGGTAGAGCGTTCGGCTAGAAACCACAAGGTTCCTAGTTCGATACCGATCCTCACCAACTTAGCGTATGAATAGCACAGGGATCTGTGCGGTAAAGTAAGGAGCTGATGGTAGGTGTGGTGCTCCACCTCAGATGCTAAAACAATCTCCTTGGTCTAGCGCTATTGAAAAAGAGATAGACTCCCTCGCTGACTGGCTGATACCGACTTTAGGCTGCCCCCGTCGATATATATATATACATATATCTATTATTATACTAAAGCTGAGCGAATCAACTTTTGGTTCCCTAAGGCTTTTTTCCTGTTAAGTTTAATGACTAAGATTAAATACTTAAATATTCCTTACCTTTGGGATTGAATTATGTTTGAAAAAAATTAATTTTCATCATTTTAATTAGCAGTAATCTCTCACTAATCTCACTGCCTATTAATTTCACCCCCTCTATTATCTATTGGTCTATCTTGGGAGAGTCATTCTCTCAAAGCCAGGCTAACTACTACCACAACCAAATCAGCAGTCAAGAGAGATCTTTGACCATCCCCTTTCTCTTCTGTCATCATAAAAATTGTCAATAGTGTGTTTTTTTATCTTTTTTTCTTCTTTTTGTTAATTTAACTACCGAATAAGCATAAAAAGATTTTACTTTATTTTCAAAACTTTTTTCATTAACGTTTTGTTTGTCAATTAAAATCATGGTGAAGTAGAAAGGGATTATTTTTAATATTACATAAAAAAAAAAGGATTTTCTGTCATCTCCAGAACTTCTCAACACCTTAGCTATTAATATAGGTATACCCAATTTGTCAAAAAAATTGTGTTTTTACAGTACAAATTTCCCCCCTCCCACAATTTGAAAAAAATTACCAAAAATCAGGGAATTATCCAATTTTAATGAAATTTTTCATGTTGATTTATCAATGAATGAATTTTATAATGCATCAGTTATTTTATTTCAAAACTTTCTGATTTTTTTCAGGTGACTTAACTTTGACCCCCCTCTTATTTTGAAGTTGTAAAATTATAATAATGGGGTTATATGTGATTGATACTTTTTTCTGCATAGATAAAAAGACAAAAGACCGAAAGTGTGAATAGAAGGAAAAAAAATTCGAAGGAATCTGCTCTGGCAATAAATAAATACAGAAAATCGGAAAATAAAATGAAAATAAAAACTAAAAAAATAATTTTTGGACATTTTGTTTTACTCATTTTGATAATTATGTAATTGGCCATTATCTTATAAAAGAAAAAAATATGCATCAATATTTGTTCCGTTTAAAAGGGAAGGTGCTAAATTTCCAATGCATTTCCAATTGATACTAAAGTAAAGTAGTTATTAAAAAAAATCTCTTTAGAATCTATTAATATGACATTTTAAACATAACATCATGCTGCTCATATTTTAAATGAATTTTATATATTAATTTATCATAGCAGAAATACCTAATTAAATCAGAAAGTTTTGAAATAAAATGACTGATGCATTATAAAATTCATTCATTGATAAATCAATACTGAAAATTTCATTAAAATTGGATAATTCCCTGATTTTTGGTAATTTTTTTCAATCGAGAGTTAAATTTATTTTGTAAACATGGATTTTACAGCAACTCACGGTGGCCATCTTAAGATATATTTAGTCAAAATTGACCACAAAAATAGTTTTGAATGTGTTAAAAATAAATTACATGTGTAATATTATTTTGCTCTTTTTTTTTACTGATGCTCATTATGTTACTACTTTTCGACTAATATGATATTATTATTATTATTATTATAAAGACGAAAATAATATGATATTATTATTATTATTTGATGAAAATAAAAATAATATGATATTATTATCATTATTTGACAAAAATAATATGATATTATTATTATTATTATTTGATATTATTTTTGTCTCTGCTATTGATAAGTCTGGAGTATAAACAAGCTCTGAAGATGATTTTTATAAATTGAAATATTGTTCAATATTAGCTATGAATATGATATAAAATATTTTCACTTTAACAGCATATTGTGTTGTTTTCATATCCTTTTATCTATACTCATATATATATGTATATATATATAGACAACCTTTGAATTTCTTAGGTTTCCATTGTAAGAGCAGTCCATAATGATACTGATGTTTCTACTTTGAAAGGAGGGAAGGAATCTAATTAACATAAAATTGTTATCTTGATTATATAGAGAATTTAGATGATTAGAAAATGATGTTCACCAAGAATGCAGATCTCACAAAATTATTTAGTTGCAACTCGAAACTGTTTATTCTCGAATTAGCGCATTTTATGCTTATATAAATCTCACTTTGATATAGCATTTCTGTTGAATTACAGTTAAACAAACGGACACAGACACAGACATTTATATTTTATGTTGTCAAAAATATTTAAAAAGTCAAGGTTAAATGAATTCATTTTTACATAACGAATTCAGAATGATATTACATTAAATATTTAGTACTTCCCACAAACATCTGTCTGAAGATTGGGTATTTTTTCTTTTTCCCTTTATAAAACACATGAAACTAATGGTTACAGAATGCACCAAGGAAGATCAGATAAGAATCATTTTAGCTCATATATGTATCGAGGTAGAGCTTTCCAGGGTCGACTTAAATTAACTTTCACTGTCAGCATAAAGCAATGATCGTCTGTTGTTTACAGACTGGATCTCTCTGGTGATTGAAAAATATATAAACAAATGTATGTATTTAATAGTTTAAACACAGCAGCTGTCAAATGGCCGAGAGGTTAACGAATCCGGCTGAGGAAAAGTCAGTTGGGTTTTACTCCTGGTCAGAGATAGTTTCTGTGTCTAGCTACTCTGAAGAGATGTGAAACATCGAAACACGATCTCTGTGGATGACTTATATATATATATATATATATATATATATATATATATATATATATGTGTGTGTGTGTGTGTTTTTGGGTGTATAAGAAAAAGTGTGTATATATGTGGTTCTTTTTTATACAAATTTACTAATAGTACAAAACATATTTTTAAGAATGTTTATAGTAATTTTTTATCATATATCAAATATGTTTGGAAAATTTTGATTTTAAAACTTTCCTTTTCTAATGTTATATTTTACAATAAAAAGTATCAGGTGTTTATGTTTATGTGTAGAGGTGAGTGGTGTGCATATGAATGTATCTGTAAGTATGTGAAGTACCACATACTTACAGATATATTCATAAAAGTCAGTCAGGTTTCACTCCTGGCTAGAAGTAGTTGCTCAGTCTAGCCACACTGAAGAGACATGAAACGGCGAAACATGGTGTCTGTGAATAACTATATATATATATATATATATATATATATATATATATAGTCATTCACAGACACCATGTTTCAACATATATATATATATATATATATATATATATACGTCGAAACATGATGTCTGTGAATAACTATATATATATATATATATATATATACACACAACCACATACCTAAATAATGCACAATGTTTTCCTTCAATACACACACTAACAGCGTTACATACTCACACCTTAAAATAGAATATTTGATGTCATATTTCAAAACCGTCTCCTTTTTTTCAAACTTCAGAAAATTTTTTAAACAGACTGAATAAGAAGGATTACCACTCACTTTTTCTCATCTTTCTGTGATATATAATTTCTTATCTTATGCCCTGAAGATGATCTATTTAATAGATCGAAACACTGCAGCGTCGGCCAATAAACTCACCACTTAACCCATTTAAACCTGTGTTTTTTCAATTTTCTTGATATATTACATACCGTCGGATTTATTTCCTCTCTTCACATATATATATATATATATATTACCACAGTGTATGGTTAACACTATCTCACTTGATGAGAGAGTAGCAAACCAATATATAGTATCAATATATATATATATATTATTAAGGGATTTTATAAAAATGTAAAGTAGATGGAGTGGCCAATTGTCAGTATTCAGCAGGACAACTAGGGAGTCTATCCCCTTTTCCCTAGTGCTAGAACAGGAAGATTGTTTTTGCATTTGAGGTGGGGTGCCACGCCTACCCTCACCTCTCCACTTTACTGCACAGATCCAAGCAGTGCTACTCATGCACTGAGTTGGTAACGGCCAGTATTAAACCAAGAACCTTGTGGTTCCTAGGCGGATGCTCTACCGACTGAGCTAATCCACATTCTTAAAAAGTTGTTTTACCCCATTAGTAAATTTGCATAAGAAAATAACCAAAGATAATGCTATAGAGCAAACAAAAAGTTTACAACAAAAATGTTTAGTGTCTAAAATTAGACAACGAACATTATGAATGCACATGTGAATTGAATTAGCAAAATTACTGACTTAGTATTGATACAGAATATTAATAAGACATGTACAAGTCACAGCTTTTAATTACTCTGCATATTTACTATCGGAAATCTGATAGTGAATTATCTCCCCCTGCCGCTAGAGGGCAAATCACCAACAGGAGGTTGGTGCCAGAATCAAACCCCGGCACTTGTCTACAGGCCATCGACCTGGACGGAGGTGTTTTTTAACAGCATACTTTCTGAAGGCCGTTTCGACAGCAAACTTATCAGAAGTTAAAAAATACCTAAATACCTAATAGTCTACTTGAAAAGGGCCCCATCCACCGTCATTTAAAAGAACAGTTACCCAGGCGAGAAGCTTCTAAAATAGCATCCCCTACTTTACTTATCGGACGAGAACTGACAAAACGGACGCATCTCTACAGAACTCTACAACCAGTGACCAGAATACACCTGTTAGCGCCACTTCTCCAACGAACAGTATTTAACCTCACAGATAAGTCTGGTAGCAAATGCCAAAAAAAATTTGCAACAAGTTCTTGTATTATTTGTCAATACATGTATTAAATTTCCATTGTGTGTTTGTCTTCTTTCGTCCGAACAATTTGCCTACAACTGGGAGATTTAAGAGGCTCCCCCCCTTCAAACCCGTAATTCCTCTTATAAATTGAATTAGCAAAATTACTGACTTAATATTGATGCAGAATATTAATAAGACATGTACAAGTAACAGCTTTTAATTACTTTTGCACATTTACAAGCACACGACGTCAATAATTTGTCACATTGTTCAAGCGTGATTTTGTTCTATTTCTCTCTGTCACAAATTAGGCACTAACATTGGTTTCCCTCAAAAAAATCCTCATTTGGACTGAGATCTGGACATTTCACCAATGATCATCCAAAAATTCTCAATTCAACTGTGATCTGGACTTTTCACTAATGAGCTTTCATAACTTTTCAATTAAACTGAGATCTAGACATTTTATCAATATCATCCAAAAGTTCTCAATTAAACTGAGATCTGGACTTTTTACCACTGATCTTCTAAAAATCCTCAATTAAACTGAGATCTGGACTTTTTACCAATGATCTTCCAAAAACCCTCAATTAAACTGAGATCTGGACTTTTTACCAATGATCTTCTAAAAATCCTCAATTAAACTGAGATCTGGACTTTTTACCAATGATCTTCCAAAAATCCTCAATTAAACTGAGATCTGGACTTTTAGATCTGAGATCTGGACTTTTTACCAATGATCTTCTGAAAATCCTCAATTAAACTGAGATCTGGACTTTTTACCAATGATCTTCCAAAAATCCTCAATTAAACTGAGAATGCAAATTTATCATTAGTGTAGAAATTTTATGTCAATTTTGATCTTTAAGATTGAATTAATTTATTTCAGAGAACTCTTTTATCATAATTTAATCTAATTTAATTTTTACTTTATTTATTTTGATTTTATCTTTATGCAAAGTTACACCTGAAAAATGCTAAAATTTACACAGATAGATTGACTGATTGATTTTAATGGCATGTCAACCTGTTTAGAGTTATTTTATGCTTAGATGTTAGGAGGTCACATTCATATTTACATTTTTTGTAGTTATTTTTCTAATAATGGATGCTACTATTGAATGCAAGGGACCAGTTTAGCTGAGTCGATAGAGCTTCCGCCTAGGAACCACAAGGTTCCAGGTTTGATACTGGTCCCTGCTAACTCAGTGCAGGAATAGCACAGCTTGGATCTATGGGGTAAAGTGGGGAGCTGATGGTAGCTGTGGTGCTCAGCCTCATATGCAAAAAAAAAAACAATCTCTCTGGTTTAGTATTAGTGAAAAATGGATAGACTCCCTCATTGATACCAACAATAGGTCAGTCTGCTGACAACTTTTTTTTACTAATTATTGAATGTGAATAAAATCTTAATCAGGCCTTTTACATTTGGTCCTTCTAATTTTTGCTGTTTTAATGAAAGAAAATTAAAATTTGTATTTGCAGTTTCTCTAATGTTATTTGGTAGTCGATAGAAACAGATTTGTCGACCTGAGTTCAAATCCTGGATGAAACCAAAGTTCACATAGTACTAATACCCTTGGGAAAGGTATGAATCCAACTATTCTCCCTCCAGCTATGGGTAAATAGTAGGGCAGACTGGACTCTTTAACTTTCGTTGGGCAACCAGTCTAGGAGAAGGAAAACTTTGAATTCAAATCCGGTCAATACTAGAATAGGTTCAGTCCAACTTAGTGATCTATTTCAATTGAAAAAAAAAAATTATCAGCATCACAGTCTTGGAAGACCATAGATTTCCTGTACTTTTGAGTAAAGTTTTAGCATCTTCTGTGACTGTGAAGACCAATGTATAAAAGACAGAATCGACCACAGATGTCACATGGTAAGGCTGGTCCTGAAGATGTGGTATTTATGACGCATCTCATTTATGTGGGTCAGACACAAGGTCCTATTAATGTGAGACCACCTACGAACCGAAGTTCATGGAATGGCAAGCACAAACAATGCATGGATCCCCTCAGCATTCATCTCCTAAGGAAGAACCTCAGGCACTGGGCAATAAACCCAGCCCTGCTCCTTTAAATTAAGGGGGCAGGTATTGCCAAGGAGGACGGCCCCCTGGTTCTTAAGATGTTGATGGTGTGCCAGTGTCCTGTTGCTGTTGCTTTCTCTTTGTTCTTTGTTGTTTCTCTAAAAGCACGTGGCCAATGCTAACACTTGATGAGGTCAATGTATAAATTGACTTTGATGAGGCGTTTGATGCTAAGGCAAAATTTTAATCTATTTAACTTTGTCAAGTATCAAAGGTAAATTCAGATTGAGCTGATAAAAAAAAAACATGAAACCTTGAAATATAAATAAATAAGATGAATAATAAGAAAATAAGTTGTTTACATTTTTATTTCTATTCTAACATTTTTATTTGTTCTAATTAATTTATTTCATTGAATTCTTTTTATTATAATTTAATCTAATTTAATTTAATTTTTATTTAATTTGTTTCATTGAATTTGTTTTATCATAATTCAATTTGATTTGATTTCTATTTTATTTATTTTATCAAATTCTTTTTTATTATGATTCAATTTAATTTAAATTCT
>CM042153.1:39862233-39942558 GCA_023376005.1 Doryteuthis pealeii
ACCAAATGTCATTGGTATTTACTGTGCACATCATGCATGCAAATCAGGCACAAGGCCCTATTAATTTGGAACCACCTACAAGTCAAGACTCATGGGTGGTGCGTGCAAAAAATATGTTGATTCCGTCTGCATTCCCCCTCAAGGAAGGGCGCCTCAAGCACTCAGCAATAGATGAAAGTGATTTGACGAAAGTGATAATGAGTAGACTTTATTGTCCGAGCAGACTTATTTAATAAAGCTGCTGTGTCAATTTAGACCAAGTAACCAATAAGTACCCCAAATCATCAACTTGGTCCTATCATTTTATATTGAAAAATAGTAGTGATTTTCTCTTAAGTAAGTTTTTCTTAAAAAATATGAGGTACGTCAGAATAGTTCCAGGACTGGTGTCACAAAAGATGTGAGGGGCATTGTCCACTGCTAGTTCTTGCCACAGGACCAGACGATCAACCAGCATGTCTAGAAAGAGATACTGTTGCTCAGCGCGCGAAAAGAGGTGAGAGATGTAGCAGGAAAACTTGTTGGTGCTTCTCCATGACAATACACCTACCCACACTGCCCTGAGTATCTGAGAGTTCCTGGCCCAGAAGAACATCACTGAGCTGGAGCAACCTCCCTACTCGCCCGACCTGGCTCCATAGGATTCATCAAGGGAACCCATTTTGAGCATGTGCACAACATCAAAAAGGCCATGACAACAGAGATATAGAGAATCCTGGAAGAATCCTTCCAGGAGTGCATGCAAGCGTGGCAGAGAAGGATGGGAAAGTGCATTTGACTCCAGGGGGATTACTTTGAAGGGAATAACTTGTAGTTTGTAGTTTGGATTAGAAATGAATTTTTTGTGATTTGACGAAAGTGATAATGAGTAGACTTTATTGTCCGAGCAATAATGAACAGAAATAACACAAAACAGGATTGAAGAATATAAAGAATATTGGTAATCCTTAACTTGTTCTTGGTAAATTCCTACTATAAAATAAATTGAATCCTCATTTTATGTCCATGTTTTTGCAATAAATGTTTTAAATATGTTTGCAATAAATGTTTTTAAATAAAGAAAAAATATATGTTTGCAATAAATGTTTTTAAATAAAGAAAATATATTCAGTATTGTAAAATAATGGGTGCAAGAAAAATAAAACATTTATTGCAAAAACACGGACAAAAAATAAGGGTTCAGTTTATTTTATGGTAGGAATTTACGAGGAACAAGTATTGGAAATTCCATAGTTAATTATCTCCCCCTGATGCTTGGGGGTGAATCGCCAACATTGTATGTTGGCGCCAATACCAAAAACTTCACTTATCACGGAGCACCCACTGAAGGTAGTCGCGTAAATAGCTGTCCCTACACTTCATTCATCACTTAGCCCAAAAACAGGGCTTACTTCTAAGGACCGTTTAATTGGACGGTGGCATATTTTCACAGCACACTTTCAAAGGCACAAAAGCACACTATCGAAGGCTGAAGACCAAATAGTCTACTTGAAAAGGGCCCATTCACCGTCATTTAAAGAACTGTTAACCAGGGCGAGAAGCTTCTAAAATAGCATCCCCCAGCACTTATCACTGAACCGGTTACGAGGAAGAAAGAGAAACGTCCGAAGAAGCGCACTATCAACATTTCCTACCAATGAATAGAATACCCCTGTTATCACCACTACTCCAAGAACATCACTTAACTCAGATATGTCTTCTAGCAAATACCAATAAAATTTGCAAAATAAGAGTATTTATGGGGTTTTGAAGGAGCTCTTATTTCTCCGTAGTTGTAGGCAAATTGTTTACCGAATGCTCTACCAACTGAGCTAAATGAAGCCATATTCAGTTCAGTTTACAATTGAATGACAATGGGCTGGTTTAACTCAGTCAGTAGAGGTCCTGCCAAAGTAATCGCAAGGTTCTGGTTTTGATACTGGTCCTTGCCAACTCAGCGCATGACAAGCACAGCTTGGTAATCTGATATGAGCTGACGGTAGGTGTATTGCTCCACCTCAGAAAAAGATCTATGAAACAATCTCTCTGGTCTAACGTTAATTAAAAGGGGATAGCTATTTGGCTGATACCAACAATAGGTCACTCTGCAGACTTATTTAAATAAAGCTGCTGTGTCAATTTGTCTTCCAAATCTTCACTTCTTATGACCTCATAAAAACAAAACAAATATGTCAGTATATGTCTCTTCTGTATATTCTAAGAATCACACATTACTATTCGACAATAAAAATTACAAATTCTTTTAAAAATATTAATCGAGCTCAGATTGGACCAATTTTTAGTTCACCTGAATTCTAAAATTCGATTTTTTGACGCAGAAAAAAAAATTTAATTTATTTCACGTAGAAAATAAAAATATTTAAGCAGACAAAAGATTCAAAATCTCTTAAAAATTAATTTCTTAAAAATTTTTTTTTTATATAATAATAATAAAATAATTTTATATAATAGAATATAGTACATACGAATTACAAAAGCAAAAAAAAGTTTTCAAATATTAATATTATGACATTTTTTGCGTTTTTTTGCATTTTTTTATTTCCGATTTCATTAATTTTTCCTAAAAAACTACAGCTTGGTACGTTATAGAATTTCATTGATATAGTTATTCAGACTCTTATCTTTATAGAAAAAAGTACAAAATTTTTCTGACGTCATTTTTTTATCTCATAAAATAAAATGGTGTGTGTGTGTGGGGGGGGGGGGTGATAGACCTCGTAAAAAAATATTTCCCTTAATATATTTTAGAAAAAAACTATTTCAGATATATTTACATTGGATGGTAAACATTTATGGAAATGTTCGTGAAAATCAGATAATTAATTGATTTTTCATAGAATTTAAAAAAAAACTCTTATCGTAACTTGTTTTTAGCTACGTTAAATTTCAGTTGATTTAACAGTGCAAAAATGAAAACATTGTTTTTCAATCATAATTTTCATTATTTCCGTAAGCTGAAAATTTTTTTTTTTAAATCATCAGGAGTTTATTTAATTTTTTTTTTTTTCGAATGGAAAAAATTTTTTCAAGAAAATATTAATTTTCTGCAAGTTTCATTGTGTTAAATATAGTGTGTGGCGGGGGGTAAATTTCACATGGTAAAATTGGTGGTACCTATGAATTCTTCACTCTTTACTAAATAGAAGCATCAATACAAACAGGGGAGGCTGCTTCAAAGGGAATCCAACGTGTTCATGGTTCGTCGAGTGAAGACAGAAAGATCAAACTTAATAAAAAAAAAAACAAAAGAACGCGTATTCATTTTCATTATATAGTTGGGTGCGTAATTTTGTGAATTTGGAGTATTTGTTTAGAAAATTATCTAATTATTAATAAAAGTTTATTTTTATTTTCAGTCCTAAAAAGGAAACTATTGTATTACGCATAAAACCTAACAACAGATAATTTTACTATTCCGGTTGATGAGCCAATCCAGGTTTTATAAGCAGCCGGTGGCCTGATCAAACGTAAGAAGTCATGTGACTCTGACGTTTTACGTGCTTGTAGTTTACTTTTTTCTTCAGTTGTCCAGTTACCTTCGCGGTGGTGGATAACTCGTTAAATAAATAACCTCATACGGAAACGACTAAATGACAAGTTACTGGAAAAGAGAAAAAAGAAATTCTGTTATTCATTGACGAAAAAAAAAAAAATAGCTACACGAAAATAATTTAAAGCCGACCATTCCGTCATGTATTCTCGACGGAGAAGCCTGTGTTTATTACCACCACAAAGATGTCTTGTTTTCTTATTCCTGTTGTTGGCGATAGTTAAGGTAAATATATATATATTTTTTCTATTGCTGTAATTTAAATTGTAACCTGGGTATGTAATTCTTTTCTTTTCTTTTTTTAAATATTGTCTGTTAAACAGTTTTTAAATGTCAGTGCATTAAATACTTACTGTATGTGTCACAATAGTCACATTGTCATTACAATAATGTTACTACAATTTATTGACTATTAAGAGAGAAAAAAATGATTTTTCGTTAATTTTCTTATTACTTTAAAAGTGTAAAAAAATAAGTAAATAAGTTATATTTTTTGTTTCGCCTTATAAATGTCTTGAAAAAGAATTTTAAATAAAACTAAACTTTTTACACCGGAAAGGTCGAAATTTCACTTGGATTGTTAAAAAATTTAAAGTAATAAATGCTCAAGTATTTAAAAAAAAATCTATTAGTTCTTACAAGATAAAACTGAGTTTCTTACATACCAAAAAATTCCTTAGTTTAGGACTGAGGAAATTGAATTAACAACTGAGTTATTATAAAAGAATCCCTTCAAAATACAAGTTTTATTTCAAATTAAATTACACATTCTTTTTTATTCTTATTTTCATGATAATTTAAATTTTTTTACTTAATCATAACTAATAATTCTTTAAGATTTCACCAAAAATCCCCCCCCCCAAAGTAGCTTTCTTGAATTTTTCTGTAAAAAAAGAAAATTGAATGTCACGTTAGTAAATTTTATTTCAATTAAATGATATTTTTACAATATAACTTATTTGAGTAACATTCTTTAAAAAACTGTAATATCTAGAGGAAAAAAAGAAACCTGTATTGTATTTGAATGTTGATCCCCCATTTTGTGACCGCAATATCACCTCATATCAACATGCTCCTCCCACAACAACAGTCTAAGAGATAATATTGATTTTCTTTTTATAAACAAACAAGTTCAGGTCGAACATGGGGTGATATTTTTTTTTTTCCAGCTAAGTAGTAAAACCTCGTCTTTGCTAGTGCGTAGTTTTTATTTTAGATGTTATAAAGTATTATTTTATATAGAAGACCTCTGCCGAAAATACCGGTCGTGCAATAAGAGATGCACTCTCTCTCTTCTAACTGTATTATTCATCACAATCACATGATTTTAGTCATATTCGTTATATGGAAGCAGACAGTTACATAATTATTGATTTAATTTTGTTTTTTAAAAGTCTTACCTTTTGATAATTTTTTAAAAGGTATACTTCCTAGTATGTTTGAAAAAACAACAATTATTTAGGAAGTATAAAAAAAAGATAAAGATCTTGTACTACTGTTGCTCAATTATCATCCCGTTCTTTCACTAAGATAAGAGATATTTAATCGTAATTTGAGCATTATTAATTTTTTTTTTAAATACTTCTGTTCATTTTTCTTCTCTTGAATTATTTATTTCCCTAATTAAAAGCACCAGCATGTTTCGTTTAGATTTTTTAAAACAATTACTAGAATCCGTTTGGTTCCCGTTGTAACGGGTCCATGTTGATAATGCTTCTGTTTAATATTAGGGAGGAATATGGATTGAATGATTCTTATTAGTTAGTTATCTCGGGTATGTCGAAAATTTGGAAGATTAAACTTGACTTTACGTAAGAATGTTGGCCCCACAAAAATATTATTAAACTGGCAATTGCTTTCCTTTATTAAATCGTGAGAATTTTATTAGAACAATACACTTAAGTGTTCTAACTTTAAATTAAAGCATTTTAAGTGTATTACTCTTATAGAACTTGGGCACCTCACGTGGTTAAGCGTCCTAACTATTACACCACGTGAGGTGGCCAAGTTCTATAAGAAGCGTAATACATTTGAAATGCTCTAAACTTATCGATGGCACAAGGCCAGAAGTATAGGGGCACCTAGTGAGAATTGAACTCTCTACCAATGGTGTGAACCTCAGTGTTAACTTAGCAGATCATTGGTAGATTATTGTCATTGATAAAAGCTTAGTAAAGAACTTGCTCTAGTCAAACTCTCGCTATAGTTTGACGTTTAGGGTTAATGAGAATTTTAATGTATTACATTTATACTCTACTCTTGGTTTCGTGTTTGTCCTAGCAGTTATAAACATTTTTTTCTAATTTAAAAAAAAAGGGGGTATTGGTTGATTAATTTAACTTGGGGGGGGGTGAAATATTCTATTTATTTGTATGTAGGTATCTCAATCCTGATGTTTTGAAGCATACTGTTTTAGATTTTTCAACTCTGAATTGAAATTATGCCTGACTTAAATTTTTTGAACGAATTGTTCATATGAACAATTTGCATTTTCCTGTTTTTTTGTTTTTTTTTGTTTTTTTTTGCTATTAATCGTGAAAAATAATTTCTGTTGATTTACAATTAAAATATCTCCTTTCTTTCCTCATTTCACTTTCTAGACAAAAGTAAATGTAATAATTAAATGGGGACCTTGATAAACTTTTATTTTTGTTGCTTAAAATGTACTTTTGAGCTTACATGTTTGGACTTTTCTTTTCGTTCCACTTATGAAACTGATAAAATGTGGGAAATTTTTGTATGTTTTCCTCGGTGGCAATCGTCAATAATTGTCTGTCATGTGTGTAGGAAGAAAATCGTTTGAGTGTTTTATCTCACCTGTTACTTTTACCTTTTGTGAGACAGAAATAATGTTGAAGAACAACCAAATGAAAGGCATATGTATTTTCTTAAATATATATTGTATACCCAAAATTGGCCTAAAACAAGGCCCTAGAGGGCCTTGCTTCAAATGCTTTTTTGACAAAATGACTTTACCCCCCCCCTCCTACAGAAAATAATTTACCAAAAATCAGGGAATTATTTAATGAAATTTTCAGTGTTTATTTATCAATGAATGATCTTTATAATGCATTATTTATTTTATTTCAACATTCTTTTTTTTTTTTTTTTTTTTTTTTTCTCAGGTCACTTAATTTTGACTTTGGGGGTGTAAAATATTGGCGAGTTAGTCCTTCTTTGATACTAATTACAGTATAAATAAAAAGATAAAAGACCGAAGTTGTAAATAGAAAAAAAATTTTTAAGTGGAATATTTTATAAGAAAATAAGTATCGGAAAATAAAATGTAAAATAATTTTTGGAGATTTCTTTTTTACTCATTTCGGTAATTATTTAATTGGCTATTATCTTTAAAATCAATACTGAAAATTTCATTAAAATCAGATAATTCCCTGATTTTTGGTAATTTTTTTTGCAATCGCGAATGTTAGATTAAATTTGTAAACAAGCAATTTAAAAATAGCCAAAATGGCCGAATGGATCGAAATTGACAAAAATCCTTTTAAATGTATCAAAAATAAATTGCATATGTAATGATATTTTTCTTTTTTTAATGATGGTCATTATGTTACTACTTATCGTTTTAGACAAAAGTTTGACCTTAAATAATAGATTTAATTAATTTTAATTAGTTTTTTTAAAAAACTATAGCAGACGAATTTTGGGTATAGCTAATATAAATTGAAAGCGTGTTGAAAGAATCCACAACACACTAACTTTGTATTCTTTCAACACTCTTTCAGTATACCCAGTTTGTCCTCTGCTTCTCATTTTTAAAAACGAATTAAAATTAATTTAATCGATTATTTTGGGTTAGTTTTAAGTCGAAAAGTAGTAACATAAAAAAACAGTAAAAAAAAAAAAAAAAGCAAAATAATATTACACATGTAATTTATTTTTAATACATTTTAAACATTTTTTGGTCAATTTTGCTCAAATGTAACTTAAACATGTCTGCCGAGGTTTTGAAAGTTTTGATTATAAAATTCATTCATTGATAAATCAACACTGAAAATTTCATTAAAATCGGATTTTGGGTCTTTTTTTTTTTTTTTTTTTTTTTTTAAATCGGGTGGTGGTGGTTTAAATTTGTTTTGTAAAACACGGATTTTTCGGCAACTTTGGCCTTACCTAATATAAACAGACACTTTATTAGTGACTCAAAAGAAAGATTGCGCGATAAGCTGGAAAAATGCAATTTTACAAAAGTGTTATTAAAGAATTACCAAGTTTTAACAAATTTACTAACAGTAGGAAAAGATAAAAAGTTACAAAAGGATTTTTAGCCCCTGGATACACATGAGGGTACTGCACAAGTGAGCAAAATTAAGTTTCATGCCTGTCAATAAGAAACCTACAAATGTAGTAGTAAGCAAACATTTGTTTTTTACCAAGTTTCAAATTGTGATTTCTTTTTTTTTTTTTTTTTTTTTTTTTTCTTAATTTAACCGATGCTATTAAAGATCCTATAAGTGAAACATGTTTGGGTTTGAATAATAAACTGTGCAAAATTTCATTGTCCTACAGTGGATTTAGTTTCTAAACAAACAGTAAACACATTGAAAAGTTTTTCAACAGTCATATTAGCCCTGACATTAGTCTCTTGCTATGGTTTTAGGCTATTTTCATACCAATTCATATGTCATGTATGAAAAGCCTTTAGTTAATGACAATTAGTCACTTGAACAACTGTAAAATTACACAATATTTATTTACTTATTTCCATGAAAATTAAGACATTGAAGCCTGATGACAAGGGATCTGTCTGCTACTAGGGGTCAAGGGTATGCAGCTGTGGAACAGAAAGTAATTTCTAGATGACACACCATAAAATTGTGTTTGTGCTATACCTTGTGGGTCTCCAAACTCCTCCACACTAAATGATCATGTGTAGCATTCTTTGTTGGGGGGGGGGGGTGAATTAGCATTGCTGCTACTGTTTTTTCTTTTACAAAGCGTCTATAATAATGCAGATTGGAGCAGATGCTGTTGGGGGATTTTCTTTGAAACTTTTTTTATTTGGGAAAACAGTTGGTTTAAGTTTTGCCACTTTATTCCAAAAGCTGAAGGATTATTTGTAGAAATATTAAAGAAAAACAGTTTATTTTGAAAGCAGAATAACATGTAAACTAAAAAAAAATGTAGAATTCAAAGCAATACAATCCAAAGTAAATATTTGTCAATATCTCCAGTTTAAAATTAGTTATTACATTTTTACTTATTTCGTCTGTTTTTTTTTTTTTTTTTTTTTTTTTTTTTTTTTTTTTTTATGCCTCCTTGGACATTTCTCATTTTGTCTTCCCCCACATCAACCTTAATTAAAAAAAAACAAAACAAACTTTGCACAGATTTTATACATTATTAATATAGTATCTATGTACAGATCAAACTCTGTTAAGTAATTCATCTGATAGTTCCCCCCAAACTCCCTCTTAAATTCTTTTACTTGCTGTTTTTTTTTTTTTTTTTTTTTTTTTTCTGAAATCATCTAACTTAGTATAAAAAATTGTATGCTATTGCTGTTTTTTTTTTTTTTTTTTTTTTAAATCTCATTACACTATTAGCAAAAAAACAAACAAAAATCCTATTTATTAATATACTTAGTTTTTGAAATCTGACTTGAGAGTAAATTTTCAGTTCGAAAAAGAAATGAAGGAAAAAGACACCGAATTGTAATCATAAAAGAATGTTTTTTTTTAACAATTGATAGCCAAAAAAATGCCAACAATTTAAAAACAATTATTTTTGATAATGTTAAAGCCTTTTTGTTCGTCAGACACCTACAAAAAAAATCCTCAAATGAAAAATGTCTTTTTTGCTGTTGGTTTCTAAGTTAATCCTCGTTTCTATTTTTAGAGTAAGTTAAGATCATGTGACTTTGTACTGTTTGCATAACATGTGTAAACTAGTGTCTCTAAATTCTAGTCGGTGCTAGCCCTGTCAATGGGGTTTAGAATACGCTGACTGTATGCTCTGCAGAGGGGTAAGACCACCCACCTCCTAAAAAAATTAAAAGTAATGTCTTGGGTATGACATTAAACTGCGTGTGATGGGGAGTGTGAAATACCGCTTCATTGCCATTACTCCCAGGTTCAATCTGACCTGGAGTGGTAGTACTTGTTAGGGTCCATCTATGGATCAAATAGATCTATTTAAAGATTATTCGATTGTGAAAAAAATATGAACGTGATTCCCTAACCTTTAGACATAAATAACAATAGAAGGGTTGACATGCTTTTAAAATCAATCTAGTGGTTAATGTTTTCTGCAATCATAAAACTTTTTTAATTGAAATAATTGTATTATTTATAGTTACTTGACTTTTTCTAGATAAATGAGTTTTTGAAAAATGAATATGGGAAAAAAATGTTCATCCCTTAATTGATTTTGATTTAATTTTTATCAGTGTTAAAAGGATTTTTGTTACCTAATAGGTATGTACTCTATATTAATACAATCTGATAGTTGTATGTTAATGTAATGCAATAATTGTTAGAGCAGTAATATTAAATGTTCTTGAAGTTAATTTTCAATTCAATAATACAATGTCTGCATTCATGCTCACCAAAATCATTATTATTTAATGGGGGATACTTCTCTTTATTTACACTTATATAAATTTTATAAATAGGATTTGACTTAGCAATAAGGTTAATGGCTGCCAAAGGTGGCTTTTAAGTAGATATTATAGCTATTTTTGCAGTTGTATGGTTGTCAATAGTTTGTTACTGCAGATTTTATAAATATAAAATTACTATTTTGTTGGTATTGAACTTTAGACAAGATCAACACTTGAACCAAATAGGGGTGATATCTTTTCTAATTTTATATTTATGGGCTTAACTCCCTTTATTGTATATGTAGTGATTTTGTGTGGTGTCTGTTCATGCCTTATATCTTTTTCTTTTTTTTTTTTCTTTTTTTTTCTTTTTAATCTAATTTCTGTATATAACAGATAACAATGAAATTTCAAATTGGGACCCTTCAATCTTTCTTAAAAAGAATCCTCAATATTATCCTAAACTTGTTACTGTGGAAAGCCAACAGGTTCAAGGATCATTTGATATTGACTATTTTTAGTTTTACATCAAAAGTCACTGTTTCTCTATCTTTTTAGCCATTGTTTTAACAGCTACTGTTTTTACAGCATTTGATCTCAATTTATATGGATATTGAGCTTTAAAAATATGAAAGAAACTTCAATGCGGAAAATGCTTTCCAACTAAGGAAGTAGCATTTCCAATTGATCCGCCCCCCCATTTTATTAGGGTTATTGTTATTTAATCACATTAGTTATATAGAGATCTGTAAATGGAGGTCAAAACTGTTTGAATTATGCAAATATCCCCAGTGGTTCAAAAGTTATGAGAATTTAAATCCCTGAAATTGGGGGTACAAAAATGCTCGAAAAATATCAAATCACAGACCGCTTCAAAACAAGAAATTCAGTAATTTCTTTTATTTTTGGAGCAATTTTAATGAAACTTGGCATTCTGAAAAAAAATTGTATGTTCTTTCTGATTCTGCACTCAAATTGTATGTATCTCTTTGGTTTAAGTTTACCACTAGATTATTCAACATTTTCATTTTAATACATGTATACACATACATAGTATTAATTTAAATAAATTGTTTTAGCTTAAGTATATTTTTAAATGCCTATGTTCTATTACATACAAGAAATAGAATACCTGTTTACATTCCTTGTTCTTTTCTTTTTTTCAAAATTGAAAGTTTGACAAAAAATCCTGATGTCAAAGCCTTACCAAATTTCACACATAGATCAAAATAATTCTGAGATTATTTTATTAATGATAGTTTTTTTTTTTTTTTTTTTTTTTTTTTTTGCTTTGCTTTGCTTTGCTTTGAAGAAATCTCGATCAAATTTTCTCTATTGTATTTTTTATTCCACGGATCAGAGGAGAAAAAATTTTCTAGCAAAGAAAATAGAAAATGCTGAATAAATCTTTTTCTTTGGGTGTTTTGTGATTGTTTTCTTAAACTGACCAGCTGGGTCTGTCCCAGAGACTTACAGCTATGTAATACAAGTAATGTATTCATATACAAATGAAACTCTATCATCTATATGTATATGCTATACCAAGATACCTATGGTTACTTGGATTTCATTTGTTTATAATGACAATTTCCTTAAGATGTGCACAGCAGAAGTGAAAGCAATTTTCTGTGCTTCAAATACATTAGGCTTTCCTGGTATGGCATTGACAAATTTACATTTTTTTTTTTCTTTAGTAGTCCCAGTGCTTCAACAACTACTGGTATTGCTAAAATTCTGCCGATTTATATTTTGAAAGCTTTTCAAATTCTTTCAGGGCAGTTTCAATCGTATGTGTGTGTATATATATATATATATATATATATATATATATATATATATATATATATATATATATAATGGAAGTTTTTTTTCTTTAAAATTTTCCCCAATAGTGTCTGGCCTGTTGGTATTTATATTTCTGTATGCATATTGGGAAAATCCCACACAATTGTAATATCTTTTGTCTTTGTGACTAGTTCAAGATAATACTCCTACCAGTTTTTAGTATATAAGTGCATTGTAGTGTTTGCAGATGGTCTAATGGTAGTATTGTTCCATTCTGTCATGTTACAGTTTGTATTTAATTTCCTGCAAAGACAGAGCACCTGCTATTATCTGATCAATTGTTTTAGTTTTATAGTCACTTAGTATGCATTTAATTTTTTTTTTTTTTAGTAAACTTTGGTTTTGAGTTGATATGAACCCTTATATTTTGGCTTTTTAACCTTTTAGCTAATTATCATTACTCTTTATCAAGTTTTTCAGACTGATAGTAACTGGTGATTATCATTATTTGCAAATTTGAATTATATCTGTAGTTATTTATTAAATTATGACAATATTTGGTTGATTCAACTGATGGCATCCTCATTTCTCACCCTGTTGGCTGAGGCAGAAGAATACACCTACTGCACCTCTACAAATGGTGTTATTCTTTCTTGCTTAAAAAAAACAAAAAAACAGTACATTTATTTTTATATAATCTTGACATCTATATTTGAAAAATTGCATAGGTGAGAAACTGTCAGTAACCAAGTATCATTGACTCTGTCCACACTACCCTAACTTAAATATAAATGCTCTGTCCGTGATATTTAGTGCGATTTACTTATAGATATAGCACCCTGTATCACCACACACACACACACACACACACACACACACACACACACACACAAGTTGTTGGTGGCCTAAAGCCGGTATCAGCTAAACCAAGGAGATTGTTTTTGAGTTGGAGCGCTACACCTACCATCAGTTCCTCACTTTACCGCACGGATCCCTGTGCTACTCATATGCCGAATTGGCAAGGACTGGTATCGAACATGGAACCTTGCGGTTCCTAGTTGGACGCTCTATTGACTGAGCTAAACCGTCCATATATATATATATATATATATATATATATATATATATATATATATTATACACACTTTTTTATGTAGTGTGCATCCAGACACTTCACTGTCTTTTACGATACACATAAAAATAAAGTACCCAGTTATTACACAGGCTTGCTACTAAAGATAAGGATGCTGTATCAAACAAAACAATAGATTTTTGTCTGAATTTCTGGGATGAGGAATTACAATTATGTATTTAGACTTGTAGAGGTGCACGTTGTCTAACAGGTTATCATCATAGGAAATGTAATCAGTGACTCAAGTTCAAGTCGTGAATGAGGTTTCTTAGCGAAGGAAAACTCTGAATTCAAAATGGTTGTTTTCTGCTTAAAAATTGACCTTATGTCTGGTGGTAAAGGGAGAAGGGTTGGGGGGAAAATCCATACTTAGTCTAGTGTCCTCATCTTGGTTGTTATTCTACTCACAATGTATCCTGTGTAAAAGTAATGTATTTTTTGTTGGGTGGGGAAAGGCAGATAAGCAACATCTCAACGACAAATTAACTGCTAAAAAAATGGCCAAGATATCCCCCTCCCCCAAACGCGTGGGCAGCGGAATGAAAACAATTTACACCCAAAGATTGAATAAAGGGTTTGGTTCCAAATTCCTACGTTACTATCATAGACATTTGAAGAAGCCTGAAATATTATGACTATACTAACAGCCAACATGAATGCACTTGTCAGAGTTCATCCATGTTTAATATAGATACCCAAATTTGTCGGCTGCTAGCTTTTATTTAAGGTCAAACTTTGTCTAAAATGATTAGTAACATAATGACTATCATTAAAAAAAGAAAAATATCATTACATATGCAGTTTATTTTTAATAGATTTAAAAACAATTTGTTTTGGTCAATTTCGACGCGATCCGCCATTTTTGCCTCTTTTTCAATGGTTTTAGGCGCTTGTTTACAATTTTAAAATAACATTTGGGCTGGAAAAAAATTTTTTACCAAAAATCAGGTAATTATCCGATTTTAATGAAATTTTCAGTATTGATTTATCAATTAATGAATTTTATAATGCATCAGTTATTTTATTTCAAAACTTTAATTTAGTATTTTTGCTATGAAAAATTAATATATAAAATTCATTTAAAATGTGAAAAGCCGGATCAGTTTAAAATGTTATATTTTTAGATTCTAGAAATAAATATCTATTTAATGCAAACCTCCTTTTTTTTTTTTTTTTTTTTTTTTTTTTTCGAAAAAGTATGCGTTTTGAAGAAAAACTATTGAAAATGTACCCCCCCCCCGCCTTTTTAAGCAGAAAAAATATCGATGTATAATTTTTTCTTCTATAAAATAATAGCCAATTAAATAATTATCGAAATGAGTAAAAAAGAAGTCTTCAAAAAATTATTTTTTTACATTTTATTTTTTGATTTTCGGTACTTATTTTCTCATAGAAAAGCCACCGTAAAAATCTTTTTAATTTTTATTTTTTTTTGTTTCTATTCATAACTTCGGTCTTTTATCTCATTATTTACTGTAATTAGAAAACTGAAAGACCAACTTGTGTAGGGGCTAAAGTCATTTTGTCAAAAACGCATTTTAGGCCCATTTTGGGTATAGCTATTAATAAAAAATGTTTAAATTTGATAAAATTATTTAAAACAGTTTTATGATATAAATTTACAGATGCATTTGGTATAATGGTTGCCATTGTTGGTAATGGACATGTTGAGGCTAGTTACTCCTAGACAAGGCGGAGTGGTAGTACCTGTTAGGGTCCCATCTATGGGTTAAATAGAAAAATGTGTTTAAAAAAAAAGTATCCATTAAGAATGAATTTATTTCAAAAATTTATCGGCATTAAATGACCCACTGATGTTGATCTACTGAAAAACAAAACAACAAAACCTACGCTATTTGCATTTCACATAGTGCTAATACCTTTGGGAAAGATATGCATTCAACTATTCTCCCTCCAGCTATGGGTAAATAGTGGAATAGACTGGGCTCTTTAACTTTGGTTAAGTAACCAGTCTAGGAGAAGGAAAACTTTGTTGACCTTGTTTCACATTCTACATGTGCGGAAGGGTTGATAAATATGTATATGACGTAGGTTGTTTTGTTTCATTAGTGTGCATACATACATGCATAATTCATTGACCTTATAAGATAGACATAAAGTGTCCAGTTATTACACTGTATTGGTAGATAGGAGGCTAAATGTCAGACTAAACAATAAAATATTTAGATTTACTAAAATTACTGTAACATAATTTTTGTTCCTGGGTAGTAGATGTTATTTCTTAATTACATATACTAGCAAAATATAAAACGCCATCTGGGCGATGTAAAACTAATTTTTTGAAAGATATTGCCTGAGCAGATGGAAGCTAAAAATTCAATGTCAGTGTGTACCACAAGTATGTAAAATTGTCAAATTTATTAAAGGAGTAAAAAAAAAAAAAAAAAAATTTGAAATGGAAACAGTTCTGATAACTTTAAATATTATATTAGAATAAAACAATCTATATATAAATATTTAATGCTGGGCATCTATTTATTGAAACAATGAGGATTGTCTAACGTTGCATGCTCACATTTTGAGTATATTTATTCTATGTTGTGACGTAAGCAGTGATGCTGTTCTTGTTACAGACAAAAAGAGAGCAAATCTCTATTATTAATAGATTGTGATTGTATAGAAAATGATCATTATTCCATTGAAAACTTTTGCTTTTGTATCCTGGATAATGAAATTTAGAAATCAATCTATTTTCTTTAAGAAAATGTGCAAATTTGTTGGTTTTTTTTTTAATTTTTTTTTTTTTTTATTATTTAAAAATTTTTTTTTTTTTTTTTTTTGGGGGGGGGGGAGAAAAAACAAACCCTAAGCAAATTTGCACCTTTTCATTTATATAAGGTTTGAATAAAATGGCATATGAATAGAAATTTACATATATTTATACTAAAATTATACAAAAATGAACAAATGTTTTGTAAGTTCTAGAAAACCTGCTTATCAATTATTCAGCATTGAATCTACCTGGAATATTCTGGAAAATGGGTACATTTAAACTTTGAAGTGAAAATTGTCTTTACTTTAAGGATAAGCAGTTGACAAATAGCACTTTCTGCCCAAGAACAAGAAAAAATATTTTCCTGATATTTTTAACTGATAAATACGAACCTTGGTAGATGTATGTTACGATCACCTAGAGAACTCTAATCTGTAAACAAGATGAGTAATGCCTTATGCTAAACTGGTGAAAGTTTGTTTTATAATATATATATATATATATATATATATAATTTTTTTTTGGGGGGGGGGAGAATATGCTTAATTGAAGTCATACCTAATTTTTGAAAATTAATGAATTAGGCGGTCATACCTATTCAAATGTAAGGCTAAACAAATCGAAAACAATCTATTAGGCCTCATCAGCAGAGCTATAGATGGGAAGACCGCTTTGTGTGATTCGAACCTTGACTGTCAAGCTGGCAGGTGGGGACTCTAACCATTACACCAGCTGGTTTTTCCCAGATTTTTTGTTCGTTTTGAAGTAGGTTATATTCCACTTATGGTGACTTTACTACACGACAGTATGAGAAGTAAACCATGTTTTGGTATGGCTTTTTTAACCGACATATAATAATGAAGGAAAATGTAAGAAAATAAACGAGGGGGTCATGATGTTGACTGAAGGGGATAATGATTGAGTTGCAATAACAACAAACATTGAAGTGTTCATAGAACCGATTTAGATAACCAAATCAATAATGGGTTAACTACCCTAGTTTCACAAGGATTTTTTTTTTCTTTTTTTTTTTTTTTTAGAACAGAATTATATATTGAAATAAGTGTTTAATTTTTTTCAATGACCCTTTTCTATATATTGGAAGAAAGATTTTACATTAGATTAATTTATTTTTTACAATAAATCTAATTTTTGGGAGAATGTGCTTAATTGAAGTCCTACCTAATTTGAAAATTAATTGGTTGATAATGAATTAGGTGAATATATCTGTTCAAATGTAAGGCGTAAACAAATCGAGAAAAAGTCAATCTCTGTATGTACATTTCGGCATATTATGCCTCATCAGCAGTTATAGACAGGAAGCCGCTTTGTGTGTGATTCGAACCCTAACTGCCAGGCTGAGATTCTAACCATTACACTAGCTGGTTTCCCCAGATTTCTCGTTTGTTTATAAACTGATACATCTTACTTTTTTTTTCTTTTTTTTTTTTTTTTTGAGACTTATAATAAATCTAATGTGTAAAATTTTTTTCTTCCAGTGTATAGAAAAGTCATGGATAAAAGTGTGTTGTACTAAGAAATTACTAATTTTAAAAAAACATAATTCTGTTTCTATATATTAGAAGAAAATAATTCTTATCTGTTTTCTCATTCTTTTTAATGATCTAAATTTTTATGAAAATTAATTATACAAATCTTTAAAAGAATTTCCATATCTAACAGTATATAAGATACTTTTAACTTTAAAATAATTCCATTCAAGTATCACCCAGCATCTCATTCACGGAGTTATCTACTGAAATTAGAAATTAAGTTATAGGGCTTGGAGAAATTATAGTGAGTATTAAGGTAAGTAAAGTCATTGGGGTGGCTTAAAATTTGTTGTGTGACCTTATTAGAAAAAGGTTTTATGTAGCCTTTAATCATGAAAAAATTCCCCACTCCTGGTAAAAGTAAATTTATCTTATACATGCCCCAAAATAATCAAATTAAATACAACTTTGATATTTATCTATTTTTAGATGAGGCTCTAAATTAATAGTTGTCGGGGTGGCCTAATGTCGGTATCAGCTAGACAGAAGTCTATCCCCTTTTTACTAGTGCAAGACCAGGGAGATTGTTTTTGGCATCTGGGGCGGAGCGTCACACCTACCATCAGCTTCTAACTTTACTACACAGATCCCTGTGCTACTCATACATTGAATTGGCAAGGGCCAGTATTGAACTTGGAACCTTGTGGTTTCTATTCGTACACTCTACTGACTGAGCTAAACCAGCCCATAGTTTCCCAAAAACCTTTTGTAAACTGATTCTATTGATATCAAATATGGTAGTTTTTGTCAGTGGCTTTCAATGAATTGGTTTGTTACAAATTGATGGTCATGCATATTGGCAAAGTTTTTCTATGCTTGATTAGTTCTGCCTGTCATAAACATTGTATTTACCTAGTACCCCACTTGTATGGGTTAGGCACAAGGCCCTATTAACGTGGGACCACCCACAAACCGAAGCTCATGGGTGGCGGGTGAAAAATTGCGTCGATCCCGTCGGCATTCCCCCTGGGGGGGGTTGCCTCAGGCACTGGGCAATAAACCCAGCCCTGCCCCTTTAAATCGAGGGGGCAGGTGTTGCCTGGGGGGGGGGCTGGGATCGGCGCTATTATTATAATATAATGGTCCAGCGGCCGAAGCTCACTGGACCCCCGGTCGAAACTGGGTGGGTTTGCATAAACCTGACTAGATGAATATTGCAGTTTTATTTCTTTTTTTCTCACTTGCCAAAAATAATTCCGCCCTGTCAGCTGGGGCGTTAGAATGTACCTCTGCAGAGGGGTAAGACTCCCCCAATGGGGCCACCTGTTGGCCATGGGTGGCGACCTGTGATGCTTAATGATAGCACCCAGGTGGCTGAGCAGTCCATGACTTGCAATACTCCACTATGGCCCTATCTTGGGCTAGACGGCGGTCGGAGAGGCTCCCTCTGATTAATCGGCTGGTCACGTCAAGCCCTAGCATCTATATGATTTTCCCAACCCTATTGCCCTTATGGTAATCCCCAACCCCTTTTTATCATATGGGTGCTAGAAGGCGGTGGCTGCGGGTCTACATGTCCTGGGAATGACGTTAAACTCTCTGATGGTGAGGTTCCAGTTTTGGAAGTTTGGGGAATGTGGAGCACCCCTTCATCACCATTGCTCCCTGGTCCACTCTGACCTGGAGTGGTAGTACCTGTTAGGGTCCCATCTATGGGTTAAATAGAAATGAGTTTATTAACAAAATTGTATTATCCATTTAAAAACAAAATTATTTCAAAACTTTGTTAGCATTAAACATTTTTTTTTACCAATAGAAGTATTCGGCATAAAATAACCCAAGGGGTTGACATGCCATAAAACCCAACCAACTAAACCAAAAATAATTAGAACAAACCAAGCAAAATTGATAGCCTAAATCAGGAACTAAACTTGTTATCTGGGCTAAAGTTTATCATTACAATAATATTTGATAAATAACTTTCTTGATCAATTAATATTAATTGTTATGGAAGCTTGAACTCTAGCCCTCATTGTTTTTTGTTTACTTCAATCTAATTTTGGGGGTTGGGTGGAGACTAATCATTTATTCTATTAAATATTGTTACAAAATCTAAATATAGACAATTCAAAAAGTTGTTTTGTTTTTTTTTTATCATAGAATTATGTAAACAACTCAACTAGGAGTCAAATGCACCTCGGAACCATATAACTTTTTTTTTTTTTTTTTGTCTAGGCAAGCAAAAAATATTTGGTTATAAAAATACAATAACCATTTTAAACATTGAATGGCTATGGAGCATTCACAGAGTAACATAGGAATCAAAGGGGTCCAATCTGTGTTTCCCTAAAATCTTGTGCATAAATGCCCACCCAAAACATTTGGATGCTTTCTACCATCTCAATTTATATCCTTATGCAAGTCACTGTCTTTTCAGAACTCCTAGAAAATCACTCGTAGGGGTGGATACCTGCTGCAGTATCGTTATTTGTAGATGGGTCAGCTTCAGCTTTCCTGTTAGAAAGATGGTTGCTGCAACACTCTTCTTCAATCTGATATCGATCCAATCTGTTCAGCAGTTGTATATAATCAACCAATCCCTCTGTCATAGGCAGGATTTGACAGAAGGTCAATTTTTAAGCGGGATAAAGCTGGTTTGAATTGAGTTTTCCTTATAGATCAGTTGCCTAACCTAGGCTAAAAAAAATCCAGTCTACTTAGTGATGTTGATAGCTTTTTGATTTCGTGCGTCCTGGGATGCACATATTTGCTTTGAAGGAGTCCCTGGGGAAAATGTATGGGTCCCAACTAAAGCTGTCTAACTTCTGCCTTGTAACCTATCCTGTGTAATTCGTTTCTAAGAAACTATTGAAATGTATTTACAGTTAGCTTGAAATGGTGGGGTAAGAAAGAAGAAAAACACTGGGATGCATGGATACGATTTTACTCCATTCTTTTAGATTTTTGTGCGTCATGGATGCAGGATGCGTACCTATCAGCATCTCTGCTTTCTATTTACTTATAGCTGGGGGCGGGGGAGACTTTACAAAGGGCATTAGCACAAAGTGTAATGCAAACAGCCTTGTCCTGGATTTGAACTTTGGTCACCAATTCCATTTCCTACAATGATAACCATTACGCTATGTATACCTTGGCTGTTGTAAGAGAAAAATTTCTCATCCTTATAAATATCATTCCTACAAATTTTTTTGAATTTGACCTAGGATAGTGTTATACTTCCCTGATATACAAATTTGCTCACTGTTTCTTCAAACTTCTTAACCCTCCATCAAACGGTGAAATAATTTTAGTCATTGTCCCCTTATAACTCCCCCCAGGAGTAGTACAGACCCCATTAAGAAATGCTCGTTTAAATCTTTATCCTCATAACTACTTTCTAATGATTCTTGTACCTTTTTGGTATTTTAACTCTTAATATCCTATTGAAAATTTTCTAAGTCCAGATCCCCATTCCTAAAAGGATTTATCTAAAAATGGCCTTTTCATTTAAAGTTACCTGTTGTTTCCCTTAAATCAAAGACTTCTAAATATGTTTAATATTACATTTAACCAAAGGCTCTCATTTGGGAAGATTAGGAAAATGAATGACTTCTGGCCAGGTGGAATGAGGCGGTATAGAATGTTAAGAGTTAAAAACATTATACAGAAATATTTTTAGGAAATATTACATTGCAAATTCTATTTTTTAGATGATGCACTTTGATTTAAAAAAAATTTTTTATTGCATAATTAAAAAAAAATTAAATACAGTAAATTGATAATTTTATGGAAATATATGAATCCTGTATTTATATTAACGGCTGTTGAGTCTGAGTTGGAAGCAATTAAGGGGTTGTTAGAGTTGGCATGTCTTTACAGACTCTGACTCCAGTTGAATTTACACCTTTGTGTCTCCAGTTTAGTCTGTAAAGTTATACAGTGCCCACTACTTATAGATTATAAAAGATCGTGGTTTTATATTTGGAATTGTAATCACTAAATTGCATAAAGTCAAGTTTTGTGTTCCAACTTCATGGCCCTGTTTAAATTTATCTTTTCAAGGTTGATGATAGAGGAACTTTTTGCTGCAATTCCTACCCCCCACCCTCAATACTCACACGCTACTTTCTTTAATACTTACAAATTTTAATAGATTCATTTGGTCAATCTGATCCCTCTGGGCAGGAATTTGTATTATCACAGCTTTTTTTTTTTTTTTTTTTTTTTTTTTTTTTGTAGATTGTGATAATACTTATTTTTTCCCCTAATTAAGTCATTTTCACTTCCTCATTGTAGGTATTAATTTTGATTTTACTTCCTCATTGTAGGTATTATGTTTACTTTGACAATTGCCCTTTGGTTGTACCCCTATACGGATTATCATAGGAAGGGGATTAACTGGGAATTTAATTTAGGACCAGTTTAGCTCAGTAGGTACAGTATTTGCCTGAGACCCACAAGGTCCCTGGTTTGGTTCCTTACCAACTAAGCATATGAGTAGCACAGGGATCTGTGTGGTAAAGTAAGGAGCTGATGGTAGGTGTGGCGCTCCAATCTCGGACGAAAAAGTAATCTCCTTGTTCTAGCGCTAGTGAAAAGGGGATAGACTCCCTCACTGTCTGGCTCATACCGACATTAGGCTACACTGACGACTTGATTTCGAGCCTCATCTAAAAATAGTTAAATGTCAGTTGTATTTAATTTGATTGTTTTTGGGCATGTATAATAACAAAATGATAAATTTACCCCCCCCCCCAGGAGTGTGGGGGGGGGGACCTTTTCACTATCGAAAAATGTAAATGAGTGTTGTTCCTTGACCTCTTGACATAAAATAACCCTTGATAGATTAACATGCCATTAAAATCATATAGTGGTCAGCTAACCAGTTATCTGTCAGCTGATCAATATTAGTTTTTCAAATGAAATAGCCAGTCTTTTTTTTTTTTTTTTCTTATTTTATGTATCTATATTTACTTTTCCTTGTGTACTCCAATCTATCGGCTGGTCATGTCAAGCCCTAGCACCTGTATGATTGCCCTTATGGCAAACCCCAACCCTTTTTATCATATAGGTGCTAGAAGGCGTTGACTGAGGGTCTACATGTCCTGGGAATGACATTAAACTCTATCTGATGGTGAGGTTCCAGGTTTGGGGAATGTGGAGCACCCCTTCATCACCATTGCTCCCTGGTCTACTCTGACCCGGAGTGGTAGTACCTGTTAGGGTCCCATCTATGGGTTAAATAGAAAAACATGAGTTGATAAACAAAATTGTATTATGCATTAAGAATGAATTTTTCACAACTTTGTCGGCATTAAATGACTCACTGAGGTTGATATGACGTTAAACAAACCAACCCTATTGCCCTTATGGCAAGCCCCCAACCCTTTTCATCATATAGGTGCTATTATTCTATGTATCTATATTTACTTTCCCTTGTTTTCTGGTGCTTGGTTCACATACATAAATTTTTATTAATTTTTTTTTTTTTTTCTAAAATCTCTATGTATGACAATGGATGGCCCTTCCTTGAGCATCAGGTGACTTTATATCCTGATACTTATGCCTTTTGTGTTTATTCTTAATCTTATAATTTTCCATTATATTTCCGTAATCTCTTTTGTTTAATTGAGTGTAATAATGTGACCATTTTAAGCCCTTCTTATGCTCCTAAACGCCTTTAAACTTAATCAGATTTGAATTAAAAAGATCATTAGATTTTTTTTTTTCATTATTTTAAATATATAAATAAAGGGATAAACTAAATGTTCTCTAAATTGCTATTAGCAAAGCTATATTCTTCACCCCCCACCCCGATGCTACTTTCCTTAATACTTACAAATTTTAATAGATTCATTTGGTCAATCTGATCCCTCTGGGCAGGAATTTGTATTATCACAGTTTTTTTTTTTTTTTTTTTTTTTTTTTTTTTTTTTTTGTAGATTGTGATAAGTATTATCATTTTTCCTCTAAGTCATTTTCACTTCCTCATTGTAGGTATTAATTTTGATTTTACTTCCTCATTGTAGGTATTATGTTTACTTTGACAATTGCCCTTTGATTGTACCCCTATACGGATTATCATAGGAAGGGGATTAACTGGGAATTTAATTTAGGACCAGTTTAGCTCAGTAGGTACAGCGTTTGCCTGAGACCCACAAGGTCCCTGGTTTGATACCAGCCCTCACCAACTCAGCATATAAGTAGCACAGGGATCTGTGTAATAAAATGAGGTGCTAATTGTAGGTGTGACACTCACCTCAGACACTAAAAACTCCTTGATCTAGTGCTAGTGAAAAGGGGATAGACTCTCTGGCTCATACAACATTAGGCTACCTTGATGACTTTACTTACTAGATAAATGAACCTTCAAGACCTTAGTCATCTGTGTGTTTGCGCATATATATATATCTTGCACACCGTAGTTCTTACCTAATGCAAAGATTCATGGATATATTTGAATTTTTATGGGACTATTTAACTCTTTTTGTAGAAAAGAAACTATAAAACATATTTACATGTATTTACTATAAAAGTGACCATTTTTATTTTGATAAAATAATATTTGCTCCCTTTTGAGTGATGCTGAGCATGTCTTGTGTTACCGTGACAATGAATCTTCACATATCTCGATTTACCCTTCTCTTTGTTATTGAATATTTTAGTGATGTATAAAAGTATTGTGCACACACGGTAATGTTAATAGCTTTTTAATTTAGTGCAACCTGGTATGCATGTATTTGATTTGATGGGTCCCAACTAAAGTTTCTTAATGAATTTTAGGGATTTTATTTATGAACTGGGGAAATCAGATTGAAAGTCTTTGATGGAACAACTAAAGCTGTCTAACACCTACCTTGTACCCCATTTCATGTAATTCATTTATTCGTTTCTAAGAAAATATTGAAATCTATTTACAGTTTGCTTGAAATGGTTGGGGAAGAAAAAACACTGGGACACATAGAATTTTACTGCATTCTTTTACACGTGTGTGATGACTCCCCCCTTCCTCCTGTAGTCACCTTTTTAGTATTTGCAACTAAGTACAAAGTGTTTACCTGTTTAAAATGTTTTTTTTTTTTTTTTTCAATGGCCCAGGAAATCACACTAAATTTAAGGGTCAGTTTTAGGTTACGTGTTAGTGGAGTTCTTGTGCTGCAGTGATCTTTAAATTAAATCACAAATATCTCTATAAATGTAAACAAGGTGACACTTGCTTGTAAACAAATAGCAACTTTTTTCTAAGGTAATATATAACAATAGTACTTACTGGTACTTCCTATAAAATAGCACCATTTGGCAGGAGAATTAAGTGACTGCAAAATTTTGTCATCTGAATAATAGATGAACTGAATGGGAGTAACAAAGAAAAGTCAGTTTGACAACTGAAAATGTAGTAAAGGTGATATTTAGATAATGAAATATTTTTTATTTTTTTTATTAAAACTTCATAAACACTTTTCCCACTGATTAGCTAGATCTGGTTGGCTAGACATGTTTGTTTTTTTTTGTTTTTGTTTTTTTAACCAAATGTAATCAAATCTGTTTTCTATTATATAGATTTGTTTAAAAATTATTACAAATTGAAATTTAGTTACCTTAAAACAGAATTCTAAGCCGTAGCAATGTCAGTGAGTACTACTGCACCATTTGAATTTTATAAAATGTCTAGATGGAAATTACACAAAAATGCTATGTGCTGTTTTGAACAAATCCTGGAAGCAGCATCGGACCATATGACCTTTAGACACCCCTTTTTGATCTCTATTCAGAAGGACATGTTTTTCATTTACACTGTCAATATCCGTTTTTTTTTTGTTTGTTTTTTTTTTTAGGGTTAGGGTTTTAACTCTAAAAATCATCTGTTAACAAACAACCGGATATTGACGGTGTAAATGAAAAACATGTTCTTCTGAATCGAGATTAAAAAAGGTGCCTAAAGGTCATATGGTCCGCAGTATCCTTAAAGAAAAAGTAGCTGTACAACCACTTACGTCCCATTTCAAACCATCTATGATTAGCTGGAGAAGTAAAAACAAACTCATAAGCAATGTTCTGTTATGGACTCCTACACATGGATGTGTCATTTAGAGGACTTGCCAAGAGTGATGGGATGGATGGAAGGAAAGAGTTGAGGGAATCATTGCAGTTGGTACACCTTGATAATGATGAAAACTGGTCAAAGTTCAATCTGTATCTAGGTCATAGGAAAATTTTATCATCTAGGATTTGAACTCTGGTTGTCATGTCTGTTTCCTATGATGCTAACCATGACCTGCAGAGTACCTGCCTGTGTGGTATATGAGTGGGAGGTGATTGATTTTGGGTTGTATTTAAAATCCAACTTTATTTGATTTAGGATTATTTTGATGTGTTAAGTCCTTGGGTATAAATTGATGGCTCTTTTATAAATCATTAGATCATTAGTGTGTTATATCAAGTAAATAGTTAATCAGGTGGTCGGAGAGGGCTCCCCTCTGATCAATAGGCTGGCCATGTCGAGCCTAGCACCTATATGATTGTCCTGACCCTATTGCCCTTATGGCAAGCTCCAACACTTTTTATGTGCTAGAAGGTGGTGGCTGAGGGTTTTCATGTCCTGGGCATGACGTTAAACTCTATCTTATGGTGAGGTTCCAGTTCTGGGGAATGTGGAGTGCCCCTTTATCACCATTGCTCTCTGACCCGGAGTGGTAGTACCTGTAGGGTCCCCTCTGTGTTAAATAGAAAAATGTGTTTATAAAACAGAAAAATTGTATCCATTAAGGAATTTATTTCAAAACTTTGTCGGCATTAAATGACCCACTGAGGTTGATATGCGGTAAAACGAACCAAAGCAAATCCTTTAAATAGCATCTCTCAGTGGATGTTATATGATTGTGCCCATCTTCTAAAAAATAAAACATCTGCTGCTGGGTTACATGGCAATAGAATAGTCCCTGGCTTGATCTGTTATCAAACACCCAAGATCAACTGCCTTTACAAGGTTAAAGGGCTCAAATGTCTTTGCATTAAATGCCTTTGGTAAAGACATGAATTCACTTTTTTTCCCCAACCTCTCAACCCGAGTTTATCACTTCACATGTCTTTGTATGTGAAATGCCAAATCTATTCCTTTTTAATTTGGCTTTTTTTTTTTTTTTTTTTTTTTTTTTTTTGTGGGGTGAGGGTGTAGTGAGTTCAAACTCTAGTCGCGGTATTGTTTACGTTTGGACAAATACCCTTGGGAAAGGTATGAACTGCTTCATCTCACTAGCTTGCTTTGGGTTAAATAGTACCGCCATTGTTCTTCTACAAGGAATGAAGATCGATATACCATTAAACAAAGAAACCAAACCTAAGACTTTTTAAAAAGGTTTTCATTTCAATATATATGAAATATAGGTTTAGCCTATGGAGCCGAGTGATTTATTTCTTAGTATATAAAGGTTGAATATACTATTTAAAGAATAAAGTATTTGAAAAAAAAAAAACAGAAAAGGTCAGATTGATATTTAGAAAGTCGATGCTAAAACATTTTTAATCAAACACTCAACAGGACTCAACTGGGTTTCATAAATCTTATGAAAAGAAATCAACCTAGTTGAGCCCTGTTGATGGTTTAATTAAAACCAAAACTCTTTAGTGTCGGCTTTCTAAATGTCAATCTTTGACTTTTCTTTAAAAAAAACTTTATATTTAATTACCTTGTTGGATTTTATTTATTTATTTATTTATTTTTTTTTTTTTTCTTAAAAGAATATAACTTTTTATTTAGATATTGAGTAATATATAGTAACAGGTAACACAATGTTCTTATTAAGGACTCTAAAACATTGTGTAAATATATACTGGTAAATGCTTTGTAGTCAAGTCTAAGCTGCATACTTTATAATCAAAAGCCTCCTCCTCTTATTATAATAGATTGTCTGTCTAACTGAAACTATATGACTATGCAAGTCACAATTCCATTGGTTATTTTCGTCACATTTTCCATGATTTTATTTTTATTCAAACCTCAATTAGTAAAATTGTTTTACATTATTAATACTGTTGACCATATCTACATACTAATAACATGCAATTGTATTTATATATACAACAAAATAGCAGTTTGCAGTCTGAACAGGAAGGCTAATTTGCATATTGATATTAGAAATTTGATTTTAATGAATATGAGCAAAAATCTTAAATGAAATCGATTGACAAGAAGAAATAACTAATTTTATTCTTTACTTCCTATTCTAACTAAAATTTTTGGAAAACTTAGCAATGAAAAACTGAAGTGATGGAAGAGTAAGTTTCAAAGATGTTTTCATTAGTCTTTCTAATTTAATGATTTTATTTCATTAAAACTTAAATACTTGCATCTAGAGGGTGCATATATATGCTAGTTCAACTAATGCTCATACAACTTGATTTGAACTTTGAATTATTTGATATGTAATTATATGTTATTCTTTTCTTTTGGTATAACCAATAAAATTTAATGACAGTAAGAATATATTTCCATTTTGTGTGGAACTCTGGAGATTCTCCACGTTTGTGACTATTGTTATTTTCTTGTAAATGTTGAGATTTGTTTAGTCAGTATATAGGGAGCCTGAGGTAGAAGGGACTAGTTTAATAATAAAGCTATGGTGAAGGTAACTCTTTTTAGCAGTTAACTCCAAAATCAGATAAGGAATCTCCAGCATCCAACCTCTGCTGACATGTAGGAAAAGTTAAAGAGAATATACTTTGAAATAAAACCAACATTTAGCATCATCACCAGTTACCTTGCTATAATCCAATGAAATACATATGTGTTGCTATTTTATCATCTTCTGCATCTTGTATATTTTTAAGAAATTGAATTAGTTATTTATCAGAATGTTTGAGTTGTAATTTTGGTGCCAGACCGATTCCAAATCTTTTTACAAACTTGATATCTGTTATTACTTAAAGTATGATAGTTTGATCCATATTCAATTAAAGATCCAAGAATGATAATAACCTCAGAATTATCTCGGCTCATATTAAAAAAATTCTACTAGTTACATTTTAAATTTAACACTTGGAATTTTCTCACCTTGATCCTTACTACCTGACCTTTTTAGAATTCAGAAAAAGTGGGGAGTTGAGGCCAAATTGTTTTTGAACCTTGTTTCAAAGTGCTGAAAACTTTGTTTTTAAAGTTTTTTCCATTAAAAGTAGGGCTGTGATAAATAGTCGCTATTTAAAAAAAAAAAAATTTTTAACCTTTTTAGTATCTAACATGATCTTCATGAGCCCAAAATATTGGGCTTATAGTGTATAGTAAAATAGTCTGAAATGTTAGGCTTCTGTTTTCAAAGGGTTAAGTTCTAACCAGATTAAAACACTGGCTTTTATATACATATCTCTTATATGGAAGTAATGTTTTAGATATAAACCGCTATTATATAGAAACAAACAAATCTGGGTCTTGTTTGACAGTAGTTTATTGTTGCTATACTTCACATGTGGGTTACTGATAAACTTTCTTTTTAGAGATTAACAATTTGTGATTATTCAAATTGTACGCTTTTTTTTTTTTTAAGATACTTTCCTGCATAATCCTATTTCTAATTGATTACCTCTAATCCTCCGTGAGTGGAAATTAATTGTATCTAGCTATTGATTGTTATTAAGTATTTAGCTCCTTGAATGCATAAGCCAGGTACTTTAAACATAATGCTATTTTACTATACATTGTAAGCCTGATGCTTCAAGCTTGGGAGATCATGTTAAATACCAATAATAATAAGACTTGATATATTGATCATTCATAACCTGCCTGCCTTTTTAATAAAATGATTGGATAGCATCAGAGAAAGATGAAATCAGTTGGTGATCAGTTAAATACTGTAATTCTTTGTGTATACCCCCCAAAAAAAAACTTTGGACTAAAAATTTCAAAGATTCTCGTGTATAATTCACACTTTTTAGAATTTGTAGCAATTAAATTTAGCATTTGTTCAACTTCTTTTTACTGACTAAAGGCGTGTGTTGATGTAATGGTTACCTTCGTAGGAAATGGACATGAGACCCGTTCAAATTCTAGACTAGACTGTTTGCATTTCATGTAGCACTAATACCCTTGGGAATGGTATGAATCCAACTATTCTCCCTCCAGCTATGGATGAATAGTATGGCAACCAGTCTAGGAGAAGGAAAAAACTGAATTTAAACCTGTTAAACTCTGCTTAAGAAATCGACCTTGTGTCAAGTCCTGCTTGTGCGGAGGGGTTTGGTTTTTAAAAAAAGGTAAAATTTATATAGTTTAAGTTTTTATAATTCGTTGATGCATTGTGTTCATATTGGTTTGGTGGTTGGTTTTTGATGGCTACAAAGTAACAGCTCCAAAACTTAGCTTTCAGAAATCTTCTGGCGAAGAGATCTTTATCCCAATATATTAAGAATAAATCAAAGGTAAACAAACCTCATAGTTACCTCATTTTTCTTTACACTTGCATTGTGGTAGCCTTCAAAACCAACCACCAAACTTATATAGTTTACATTGTCTTAAAACTCTCAAAGTTCTATACCACCTCATTCCACCCGGCTGGAAGTCACATTCATTTTAACTAATCAGCCCCAAACAATAGCCTTTATTTAAATTTAATATTAAACATATGTAGAAATCTTTGATTTAAAGGAAATAATAGTATCTTTAGATGCAAAGGTCATTTTTAGCCATTTTTTTATATATCCTTATAGGAATGCTCTGGACTTAGAAAAATCTCAACAGGATGTTAAAAAAACACAAAATTTAGTGTTTAGAGCAAACACAGACATGTTCACATAAAAATGCAACTAGCTTGTGGCAAAAATAAACTCTCACTAGAAGAAACAAAATTATAAACACATTAGAGTAGATATTTCTCTGTAATGGCCTAAGATATTAGTTTTTTGAATAGTAGATATAACTTAATGTTGGTCATCTCATGAAAAATAATGATGCATGTAGCTGGGAAAATTAATTATATAGTTCTTATGACCTGACCCCTTAAATTTTGAAAATCTTTAAAAAAAATTTCTTACACACAAATACTTTTACCAGGGGGACTTTAGACATAAACAGTCTGCTAAAGAAATACTATTTTTCAAAATACAAGTCTGACCAAATTCTTTTAAAAATGGAAAGTTATTTTTAAGAATTCGTTTTTAAATGAAATTGTTCTTCATATTTATGCAGGGTGCATAGAAAAGAGAATCTAACTAAAAAGCTGGTCTGGGTGTGTGATGATGTCTTTGTTTTGATAGCTTGTAATTTTAATTTTTTTCCAAAATTGAAAGTTTCACAAAACCTGACGTTAACATCAAAATTTCACACATATGTCAAGATAATTCTGAGACCAATCTTTTTATTGGTTGTGTTTTCGCTCAATGGTTGGAAAAGAAAACAATTTCTTGCTTGTAGTTTAAGGTGTTTTCTAATTGATTGTACAATTTCAAGAATATTGATAAAGTTTGGTCATTTATTTTTCAAAACTAAGTAATGTATAAAATTTAAGATTGGCAGGGCATAACATTTTGAACACCTGCATTCATCTGATCAAAATGGAATGTTCCATTATCTATAAGGTAATGAAAGGGTGTGACACATGTAGGTAGGTACTAGCATATCAATGTATAGATTTTGACTTAAAATATGACCCCATAGTCCTGACTTTATAGCTTATCTCGTGAAGTTGTTCTGTTTTCTTTTTTTCTCTCTCCTTTTTTTTTTTTTTTTTTTTTTTTTTAAGTTTCACTAAAGATCATTATTTGGACTAGAAAAATAAAAAAAACGCCCCCCGGGCGATGTAAAAATAGATTTTTGAAACATGTTGCCTGAGAGGTAAAAAAATTCAATGTCAGTGTTTGTACCCCAAGTAAAATCATCAAATTCATTAAAGGATTAAAAAATAAAACAATTTGAAATATAAACTTTACATATTTATAATACCAGTCATGTATTTATTAAAACTTGTTTTAAAAAACAATGAGGACTGTCTAATGTTGCATGTTCAAATTTTAAGTGTATTTATTCTGTTATGACATTTTGGGTAATGTGATGTAATTTTTGTTACAAAAACCAGAAGCAAATCACCATTATTAATAAAGATAAGACTTAAAACTTCTGTGCTCAGTGTCACCATAATCCACAATGCTAAATAAATTGAACTATAAAATGTTGACTTATTTTATCAACATTGATCGAATGAAAACCATATTATGATGGGACTGATTGGACAAAAAATGTATATTGTGATTTTCATTATATATTAAAATCTTTCTTTTTGTAGGACTGTACAGCTGAGGGTCAGTGTATCTGGTATGGGCAGTGTGGAGATGGCTACAATAATAAACCTACCAATTGTGTTTATAATGGACCTGCTAAGCCACTAAATGATACAGATGCACTGGAATTATTGCAGAAAAATTGCCCAGAGCTTTATAAAGGTAATTATTATTATGGAAATTAAACATATGTCTGACACTAAAAACTATCACCACCAACATCACAATTCACTTAGTAATTTATATTATATGCTCAACAATTAAGTAATCCTTATCTAATCAGAATCTTAATGTTTAGTAAATAAGAATTACTTTAAATTGTATAATAGTTTTAGAAGCACTTGAAACCGTACAACTGTATGCAAATTACTTATGAGATAGGAATACCTGATATATGTGTATACGCACAAATAATTGTAGGAAAATAAAAAGTGCAATTTAAAAGATGCAATAAAACTTTAAAAATACGAGGGTTGACTGAAAAGTTCATACACTAACCAAAATACTCATGGAATGAGACCAAATGTGGTTTATTTTTCAATGTAGTCCGCTTCATGGTCTACCCACTTCTTCCAGTGCTTGGATCCCATTGGTCAAAATAATTCAAAATATGACATGATATGAACTATGTTAGCCTACTCTTTTCTAGTTAGGATTAGAAGTGTCATCTGAGAGGGGGATTTTTTAAAATTATTTTTTTTTTAAGTCCTGCAGATCGATTACACTGGTTTACAAAAAAATATTTTTTGTCTGAGGCAAGAATGTGAATAGGTTTTTTTTTTGTTTTTTTTTTTTACTAATTTGGGTGTGCTGAATTCAGATTTATAAACAGTTTTGTTCTATCACCTCCTAGTTTTGTCTTTTAATAGTCTCCTTTTAGTATATACAGAGTATATACGTGCTTATTTCAACAGTTGCAGCAGCTTATTACAGATAAAAGAGGATAGATAAAGAACATCGGAATAAATATACTTGGATGGCACAATGTACACAATTCATAGTACTGCAGACAAGTGTTTTCTTAGATGATCTGCTGTATTTTGCCTCCGGGGTGTCACACAAGAGCATCCAGCAGAAGTCTCCCATCATGCCGAGGTTCCACTTGCCTTGGTAGTTGCTCTCCATCTTCATAATGTCTTGGTGGAATTTTTCTCCATGCTCATTACTCACCGCTCCAAGGTTTGGAGGGAAGAAGTTGAGATGGGAATGGAGAAAATGAATTTTGAGTGACATTTGGCATCCCATATCCTCATTAGTCTTTAGCAACTTCTCAATACAGGCTTGGTAAATTGGTACGCGTGTGTGTTACCAAGGAAGCCACTACAGACTGACTTAAATGCTTCCCATGGTGATCCTTACATCTTTCTGGACTAAGTTCCATTGTTTACGCCAAGAGCTCTGACTGCTGTTTTGACAGATACAAATCACGAGCAAGGTCATTCAGATCTTCTTGCGTGATCCAGTGTGGTTCGTTGCCACTTGTTCCTGAATAAGTCAATATCTTCGGAAGAGATTGACTTGGCAGAATATTCCCTTGAAGGCATTTTTTCATTTGATGAGGAAAGATCCTTATTTACTGGAGGTGTTGGGACAGGAAGATTGTCTGAATGGGGAACGGGTCTCATAGCAGATGGAAGGTTGAGATATTTGATCTTTTTTCTAGAAGATGCATTGAAACCAGTTATATTTGTTAGACAAAAATAACAATCATCTGCATGGCTTTGTGGCTCTCTCCAAACCATCGGGACTGCAAAGTTGAAAGCCGCTTTCTTGCCATTAAACCATGCCGTTAGTCCATTGTAGCACGGTTTACAATAGATGTGTGGAGCCCAAGATTTGTACTGATCACCAATTTTACAGTCAAAATAATGAAAGTAGGCTGTTCTGAGGAGGAAAGTGATGGTTCGACGCTGTGCAACTGTTGTGAAGTCCCCATACACGTAGCAGAAAGAATTGGCCTTGAGGCATCCTCGATGTTTTGACGAGCTTGAAGCCATTGGAGAATATGAAAAAAAAAAAACAAAGTAAAATTAAATCATATGTAAGGCAATAAAATGTGCGTCGTTGGAAATTGTAATACAAATATAGACCCAAAAGATTGTGTAACATAATTGTCGAGGGACACCTTCCTCCTGCGCTGACTGCCAGCGCACTACTGGCTGTTGATTGAAACGTGTTGGCTATGCTTAACTGCCAAAATCAGTCTTGATATATAGCTATATATAATTTAATGCTATCACTTACATTCATTGCATAACTAAAAAAGAAGACACAAGTCGCACAATATTAGAAATTAACCCTGAATGCATATACGACTTTTATGTACAGTGTGTGTACAAAATGTACAGTATGCATATCTAAAAAAAACTAGAGGTGATGAGTAAAAAAACGTATTTCAAATCTGAATTCAGCACCCCCAAATTAGGTTAAAACAGCTATTTTTGTGCTTGCCTCAATTTCTTTGTAAAGCAGTGTTATTACTGAATCACGAGTTGGATCCTTGTAGGATGCCCATTAAAATCCCTATGTAAAAAGACCTTGTGTTGATCAAGCCACTCTGAAAGGTTAATGTCTACTATTTAAAATATCAAATGCAAAAAAAAAATCCATGCTGTTATTTAAATTTTATTTTTTGATTATCTTCACAAATATAAATCAAATCTTTATTTTTGCTCAAAAAACAAGATCTGGTGATAGTGAATGTGTACCTATATTTACTTTGTTAATTGTTTTATTTTCATTGTTTCCTCCGGACATGCATGCACACAACTACCCTTTCTATATGCAGAGATGCTGATAGGTATGCGTCCTGCGTCCCTGACGCAGTAAAATCTAAAAGGACGCAATAAAATCGTATCCATGCGTCCCAGTGTTTTTTTTTTTTTTCTTTCTTCCCTCACCATTTCAAGCTAACTGTAAATACTTTTCAATAGTTTCTTAGAAATGAATTACACAGGATAGGTTACAAGGTAGAAGACAACTTCAGTTGTTTCCCCAGATTATAAATAAAAACCCTACAATCTATTAAGAAACTTTGGTTGGTCCCCATAAATTTTACCAGGGACTCCTTCAAAGTAAATATGTGCGTCCCATGGACTAAATCAAAAAGCTATCAACATTACTGTATATGTATATTACAATGAAAAATTTGCAAATTAATCCAATTTCAGCATTAAATAATCTATTGATGTGTTGGACAAATAAACCAAACCAAATAAACTTGTTCTGATTAAAAGGATAGATGATGTGGTTAACTATTGGCTTAAAAGTGGTGATCTAGACATAATCGCCTGTGATTGAAGAAATCTTTAATTTGTGTATCTGTGACGGAGAATGAGTACTACAGTACTCATTTAGAAAAAGAGCAAGACATTGTCTTGCCTGCCGGAGTCTAACCAGCGCCCTCCGGAATGCAAAGAAATGCGATCCAGGCGCTGAACAGACACAAGGTGCAATTCAGGTGCCCGGATGTTGCGGGCCTACACGCGTCCATCAAAAGGCCCGAGAATTGTGCATTGCACAGGCGCAAGGTTCGACTGATGTGCCCGGATGTTGGGGGACTATGCCCATAAATAACTTAAGTGAGTGGGAGAGAAGTAGTTGGCCTATGCAAGACTGCAGTCAGTGAAGAAATGCTTTGTGGACAACCCTGCATCAGAATTTGTTTTTAATTCAACATGCCTAAATCTACCTAAATTTAAATTTAAAAACTTGAAGAGAAAAAAACTTGAATTTTGTTTTTAATCAAATAATTGTTCATGTTTGATTAAACATTACTAATTAATTGTCCAAATTTTTTTGAGATGTGGCTTTCCGGGTTTGATACCAACTCGGCGTATGGTTAGCACAGGGATCTGTGTGGTAAAGTGAGGAGCTGATAGTAGGTGTAGCGCTCCGACTTGGATGCTAAAATCTCTTTGGTATAGCGCTAGTGAATAGGGGATACTCTCTTGCTGTCTAGCTGATACTGACTTTAGGCTGCCCTAACGAATTTACTTGATGTATTAATGATGCTGATAGCTTTTTAATTTAGTGTTTCCTGGGATGCATGTATTTCATTTGAATGGGTCCCTGGGGGATTTGTCGATCCCAACTAGTTTCTTAATTGCAAATCTTTTGAAAATGATTTAAATTTTTCAAAAAATTCAAATTTTTTCACTGCCCAATGATTGCGCCACTTAAACAATTAAACTTGGATAATATGAAATCAATGGTAGCAGACATGTTTCCATAAAAATAGATATTTATTTATATCTCTATCTTACCGAGGGTAGATAGATGATTATTTCACTTATTTATTTTTATTTTTTTAATTTATTTTTTACATTTTTATCTTTACACTTATTTTTTTACACACTTTTTCTTTTTTCTTTTCTAGGCCCTGACACCCTAACATGTTGCAACAAACAAACCCTGCAAAGCTTCATTAATAGTTTAACTGCGGCTGAAAATATGTTGGGTCGTTGTCCTTCATGTTACCACAATTTCCGCAACCTCTACTGTGCCTTCACTTGTGATCCTGTACAGAGCAACTTTGTAGATGTGTCCTTTGCGTTGCCCATATCCGCTAATAAATCGAAAGTGATGAACATCGACTATGCTGTTTCTAAGAATTTTGCCAATGGTTTATTTCGCTCCTGTAAGAATGTGAAGATGCCCAGTGCCAACAGTAAAGCCTTATCTTTGATGTGTGGCGCCAAAGGGGATCACTGTACTATCCAAGACTGGCTAGAATTCATGGGTTCCAGTTCTAATGGTGTAGCACCATTGCAGATCAACTTTAACATCACTGATAAACCATGGAAAACAACAAAGGCCACTTTGACTCCTATGGATTATACTGTTGTTCCATGTAACATTTCCTACAATGCCAACACGTCTTCATGCAGTTGTCAGGATTGCCTGGACGCTTGCCCATCTGTTCCACCAATACCCAAAGGGGAACCTGCTTGGAAGATTCTCCATGTGGACGCCTATGCTTTTATATGGGGGTCTGCTTTCATCGTCTTTTTCATTTTCTTCATGTCGTATGTTATCTGTGAAAACATTGTCTTCCAGAATAGCCTCGGTCTCAAAGGCGGTCCTAACCAAGTGATATCAAACTATGCTGTGATGATAAAAACGCCAGCAAAGACCGGCTGTATGACACGGTTAGGAGATAAGTTTATAAAGAGCCTCGATGCAGCCTTTGCAAGTTGGGGCTTATTCTGTGCTCAGCACCCTATACTCATTTTGGTTCTTGGATTGTTAGTTTCCATTGCCCTCTCTTGTGGGGTTGTGATGTTTCAAGTTATTACGGATCCAGTGAAACTGTGGTCTGCCCCTGACAGCCAAGCACTATTGGAGAAGCATTATTATGATGAAAAATTTAAGTAAGTTTTTTTCTTTTCTTTTTTTTTTTTTTTTTTCCCCCCCCTTTTTTTTCTTTAAAAAAATTGTATTATCCATTAAGAATTGATTTATTTCAAAAGTTTATCGGCATTAAATGACCCGCTGAGGTTGATATGCCGTAAAACCAAACCATTCTTTTTCTTATATATATTGAATCCAATCCTTTTTTTTTATATTCAGGCCATTCTACAGAACTGAAATGCTAATTGTGACCAGACCTGGCAACCATTCTAAAGTTGTTCATCCTTTACCACCCCCATCAGTTGACTCTATGAGTTTTAATCCAATATTTGATAAGGAATTTATGCACCAGGTAATTTAATTGTTCTTTATTTTTATTTAAAAGAAAAAATCTATGTACATAAGCCATAAAAAAAATTTTGAATTGTCTGAATCAGTTTTGATAAAAAGCAACAAATTAAAAGGAAGAAAAATACTATACAAAATTAATAATGGCAGTGAAGGACAACACTTTATTTAAATTTTTTTTAAATTTTCTTTTTTTTATTTCTGGGTTTTGTCTTATTAAACCTGTTAATTCATAAATCTATATGATAATAATCTGATTTCTGTATATATTTTATCATTACATGGTAAAAGTGGCAAGTCATATCAAGATTTGTATTAGAGGGATAGCCTTAAAACGCACTTACAGAAATTTATCTGATTAGCGATTGATAATTTGATGGGGATTGGGGGCCTACATTCATACTCCCTCTGATAATTATAACTTCACATAAATAAAATCTAATTAGTATTTCCACTTGTTTATTTCAAATTAAATTCTTTAGGTAGAATATGACATCAAAGGTAGATTATGGTAAGAGTCAATTATGATTTAGTTACTTGGCTGTGCAAATGTCTTTTAAATTTCAAGCTGACTGTTATGCTGCAATGGGATGTATTCTTTATTTACCTGAATCATTCATCTCTGGTAGGATGTGACCAGAGTTCGCAAGTGTGGGTCATCCAGTGAGAATCTTAACTCGCTATTCAGCAGTAATGGATCTTATCTTAGGAGTCGACTTATACTTCCGAAAATGTCATAGTGAAATAAAATATCAAATATAATTTAACATGTTTATAATGAAGAAAGCACACATTGAGTTTGATTTTTACTGATGAAATAATATAATTTAATTAAAATTGATTTGTGGGACTTGCCAGTTCTTCATAAGTGTAAAACAAAAAAAGTCTTAAGACACAATGTTTGAATATTCCAATTCTTGATACTTTTTAATCATATTTTGTATGTAGTGTTTGTTTGATAGTTCTTTGGATTAGTGATTACTACTCTGATAGACAGAACATGGTTATTTCCTATAAGCCCAACATAAACAAAGGGAAACCACTCTTGACTGATAAATTATTTATTTATTGATCTACTAGGAAAAAAGACTGGTTTAGGGTTAGTTTAATGGGAAAATAAATAATTTATATCCCATTTAAGCATTTAGTTTTCCTCCAATGATATGAATTTAAAGAAAATTTTTTTTTTTTTTTTTTTTTTTTTTTCAACTATAGAATATTTATTGTTTATGAAAAATCTTAAATGAATTTTTTGATATTTTTAAAGGTACTTCGTCTTCAGACAGATATTTCAAAAATTACTGCTAAATTTGAAAATAGGACAATTGGCCTGAAGGACATTTGTTTTTCACCTTTGTCCCCACAAAATGACAATTGTACAGTTACAAGTATCTTCCAATACTTCCAAAATGATCCTGAAAATCTCAACAAAGTCCGCAAAGATATGTTTTTTGAATATGGAAACTACCTTGATCATATCCTCAATTGTGCAATGTAAGTACTATTTTTGTATTCTAACCCTGTTTTCTTTGACCCTGTAGGGCCATTGGCTCAACTACCCTGTTAGCTTAGGCATACAGAATATGCCAACTGCACTTCTGTAGAGGGGTAACACCTCCCCTTCCACTCCCATCTGTTGGCACTATGAATTTTAATCCAATATTTGATTTGGACTTTATGCACCAGGTAATTTAATTGTTCTTTATTTTTTTTTAAAAAAAAAAAAAATCTGTGTACATAAGCCATAAAAATATTTTGAAATTGTCTGATGCTTAAGGACAGAATCCTGGTGGCTGAGCAGTCTGTGGTATGCTACACTCCAATTTGGCCCTTACTTTGACTACATTGGTGGTCGGAGAGGCTAGTCACATCAAGCCCTAGCACAGAGATGATTGTCCCAACTCTATTGCATGTATGGCCAACTTCCAACTTTCTTTTTCTAATCCTTCATGTGGTAGAAGGCAGTAGATGAGGGTCTTAGTGTCCTGGATATGACGTTAAATTGCATCTAGTGGCGAGGTTCCATTTCTGGAGCTCTGGAGAAGGAAATAGTAAACAAATGCTCAATATACTGATTGATTGCAGAAACTGGGTTAAATAACTTGTAGGTTTTGTATAGCACTTATAGATTCACCATCATATTGGGGGGGGGGGCATTAGCTTGATGGATCTATCATTGCCACTTGCCTAAGTTAACTTGCACCACACAGGTGACAGTTTAAAATGTGGGAGGTATTTCTGCTACACTATGTATAACCATAAAATTTTTCACTAGTAATTTTGTTGTATTGTGAGGTGGGAAGATACAGATGAATGGTGTGCTTAACACATTTATTAAGCACTAGCGTCCGGTGCTGAACAGATAGATACAAACACAGAACAAATAAGTACAAACGATTAACAAAACAAATTCACATTAAAAGAGGGGGGTCAGTTCAGTATAGCCAATGCAGCAAAGTCAGTCTGAATATTATTCAGCCCGTTAGTCTTTAATTGTAGGCTATTTTATGGCTATGAGCCAGTCCATCTGGTAGAGTGCCGAAGGGGTGTTACCTACTGTCAGACTTTAATTCCCCTCTGATTTGGAGAAGCTTCATATTTGGTGAGGGAGGTGGAGGTTTAAAGTGACACCTGGAGGTACAAGTGAGGTGGAGCAAACCTAATCACTTTCAATGGAAAGATGTATGGAAGTAGTGTTTATGAGTCTTGAAAGACTATAGATTTCCTGTGCCTTGGAGTAAAGTTTTAGTGCTGTGCCTACCATGACCGTGAAGACCAATGAGTGAAAGACAGAATCGACCACAGATGTCACATGTGAAGGCCGGTCCTGAAGATGTTAGTGCTCTGTTACTGTTGCTTTCTTTGTCCACTTTCATGGTATTGTGCCAGGGGGGTTTCTGACATGAATCAAGATTATACTTTTTACATATTGACATTTTTAGCAATAGCTCTTAAAGCATACACATCAAACATTATAGTTAAAATATATGTTGGTATATCCACATGTCTTTTTGTAATCTAATATAATAAAGCCTATTGTTAATCTTATTTTTATTTTTTTTCCACATTGCAGGAATCCAACTTCTTTTAATGAAACAGCAGTTGAAATTCCATGTATGGGAGATTTTGGAGGACCAGTGGATGCCAATGTGGCTCTGGGTGGACTGGAAGGTTTGTGTCTCTTAATTTATTTAAATCTACATAGGCATCTTCATCATGGCTTGACTCTCTCTCGCCATCTGTCCCTGTAGGCCATCACTCTTGGTAGGCCATCTAGACAGCATCCAGTATCTGCACAATTGATGAATATAAGTTCTTGCTGGTTGGCCAACACTGGTGTGTCTGAGTTCATGCTTACCTCTCCAGCAGGTCTTGTTCATTTTACTTGGTGGTTTGTGAGATTGGATGTAAGTGGCTGTACAGCTGCTATTTTGTAGTGTGGTGCAGCCATAAAGTAGTACTGTCACAGCTTGGAAGAATCATTGCTTTATTTTATTGGAGAGGTCACATGGTTGTTATCCTATCAATAGCTACCCATGATTTACCTATGTTGATATCACTTTTAGTACCTGGAATATTCCTGTTGATTTTAGCAATAATGTTATATAAGTCGTGGGTAGCCTACAAGTTATGTTTGTAAGTGTAGTTAGATTTTGAATTAAAATTTGAAGATTCGAAATTGGAAAGGTTATATTATTTGACCCCCTCGACTTCTGCCAATGGAAGGAGTGAAAATGGAAACTGATTTAGTCAGATTTTGGCCGTTAGTCAGAAGGGGCAGACATAAGGATCTTTTGCTCCTAAGATGCCAACTTCTCACTGCATGGTTGGAAACACTTTTGAGCTGTAGGTTTTTAATAAAGAATAAGAAAAATATTAAGTCTTGCTTAATTATTCCAACAAATAAATGAGCAGACGACCCAGCCAGAAGGAAAGTCAGCCATGGGGAAGATGGCCAGTGACAACCCATTTTATATATCTGATGCCAAAGGGTTATATAACAATGATACTTGTTTAGAACTTTCTCAGTATCCTTATAACTGTTTTGTTTAGGAAGCACGTGGTGTAATGGTTAGTCATGGGAAATGGACTCGTCGCCCCGAGTTCAAATCCTGGATGTGGTAATTGCATTTCACTTTGCGCTAATACCCTTAGGAAAGGTATGAATCCTACTCTCCCTCCAGCTATGGGTAAATAGTAGGACAGACTGGGCTCTTTAACCTTGGCTAGGTAACCAGTCTAGGAGAAGGAAAACTCTGAATTTAAACCTGTTAAACTCCGCCTAAGAAATTGACCTTGTGTCACATCCTGCTCGTGCGGAGGGGTTTGGTAAATATATATAACTGTTTTGTTTTGGGGATTCTAAGAAAACTGATTGGTTTTGTTTTGTTTTGTTTTTTTAGTGTTTATCACCAGATGAATGACATAAATTAATTTTTATTATGAATTAATAGCACTACAGATATTCAAACAATTTTCTAGGATAATAAACAACAAATAATAAGGTACCAGTCTATGGCACATTGAGAAAATATCCTGTTTGTACAATACATCAGATAGTTTGAGAAACATTGATATAGTTCATATTTCTGTATCCATATCATCTTGCTAAAAATATGATTTACAAGTTTTGCTTAGTTATGACACAAGTCCGGGTGTGTGGAGCACAAAGTGAGACTAACTTTATTTCATAATTTAATTTTTTTTTTTCCTTTCTCTTTAAGCATTACTGTATACTTCTGATAATCATTCATCTTTTTAATATCAATAATTTTTTTTTTCTCCAGGTGGCAAAGTTAACAACTCCAATGCCTTTGTTATTTCATTCATGGTCAACAATCATAAAAATCCAGAGGATAATAAGATGGCAGAGGCTTGGGAAGCAGAATATATTAAATTTCTCAAGTATTATTACAACCCCAATATGACAGTTTCCTTCTCATCAGAGGTAAGGCCAATCACATTACAAAAGAAAACATTCTTCTATGGAAAGAAAACCAGATTAGCTTTTATTTTATTTATTTATTTTTTTTTTTTTTTTTAACCAACTCAATTTTCAATCTTCAGAGTATAGAGAATATATTTTTCTTATAAAAACTCATTTATCAGAAACCAATCTCTCAAATCACAGTAACTTTAAAAAAAAAAATTTTTTTGTGTTATGTAAAATGAAGGTTGTTGGTTTGGGTGATTTTTTTTTATTTTTTTTTTTTTTTTTATTTATTTATTTTTTTTTTTTTTTTTTTTTAATTTTTAAAAAAAATTTTATTTTTAATTTATTTTTAATTTTAATATTGTTGCATTGGCTCTATTTTTGTATTGAGCACTATTTAATCTAGTGAAAATGGTATAAACTCGCTTGTCTGGATCATACTGACAATTAGCCACTCCACCTACTTTTTTATTTTATTTATTTTTTTTTTTTTAATGTTTTAAATTTTTGCTGGTTGGTTTTGAAGGCTAATACAATGCAAGTGTAAAGAAAAAAGGTAACTGTGGTGTTTGTTAACCTGTGATTTATTCTCAATATTTCGGGATAAAAATCCCATCTACAGAAGATTACTAGAACTGAAGTTGTTGCTAGTGGCTGTTCATTTGTTGTCTCATGAGACAGAACAAATGAACAGCCACTAGCAACAACTTCAGTTTTAGTAGTCTTCTGTAGATGGGAATTTTATCCCGAAATATTGAGAATAAATCACAGGTTAAAACACCAGTTACTTTCTTTTTTCTTTACACTTGCATTGTGATAGCCTTCAAAACCAACCTGCAAACCAATATAAACAATGCTTCAAGCAAATTACAAAACCCATCTTAAATTTTATTTTCCAGCGATCAATTCAGGATGAGCTGAACAGAGAAAGTGAATCTGATGTTCTTACTATTCTTATCAGTTACCTTATTATGTTTGCTTACATCTCTGTGTCTCTAGGACAAGTTCAGAACATTGAGACGATTATGGTAAGTGTGGCTTTTTATTTTTTTAATTATTGGATTACATACATTCTTTTCTCTAATTCTAAATTTGTTCCATTCCTTCAACATCTGAAATAAAGTTAATAATAGTAAGGGATGGTAAGAAATAATTCAACTGTTACCATGTATACTTTAGTATCATTGTGTATTTATATGCTTATATTTAAAATCAGATTAAATATTATGGTGTTAATATTCTGTAACTGCAGTTTCAAGCAGTCTTCATATTGCACCATAATATTTTATTTAAATCTTATGCGCTATTTTAGCATTGAGCACCTTTTTGTATGCTAATACTTTTCATATTCATTCTCCATTTATATTATATTATGCTTATATTTATAAATTTGCCTATTTGTATTTAAACATTTTCTTTCCCCATATATAGGTGGATTCTAAAATTACCCTTGGTTTGGGTGGTGTTTTTATTGTATTGCTGTCTGTGATGATGTCACTGGGAATCTTCAGTTATATCGGACAGCCTGCAACTCTAATTATCATCGAAGTTGTTCCGTTCCTTGTCTTGGCTGTTGGCGTTGACAATATTTTTATACTTGTGCAAACATTTCAAGTAAGTACAATTTATTTATTTATTTTTTTTTTTTTTTTTTTTTTTTAAATTTCGGTTTAAATATAATTTTATCTAATTTTTAAGGTTTTGTTTTTTAAATATTTTTCCTTAAATTTCTTAGAATCTCTAAATTGTTTCTAAATCTTAAATCCAACCCTCATCCACAACCCCAACCTTTTATTGTACTCTCTCTAAATAACAAAAAATCCTTAATTCTCTTTCAGCGTGATGTTCGAAAACGAGATGAATCAGTGGAGGAACAGATTGGACGGATTGTGGGCAAAATTGGGCCCAGCATGTTGCTGACCAGTTTGTCTGAATCAGTTGCTTTTTTCCTAGGTAAGTTTTTGTTTTTTAATCCGTTTTTGATACTTTTTTTTTAATTTTTTATTTTTTATTTTTTATTTTTTTTATTTTTTATTTTTTTTTTTTAGTTTCAATTTCTGAGATTTTTGAAAATCACCCACACTTTTATAAGCAACAAACAAATCGGTTGTGTTTTTTTAATTTATTTTTTATTAAATTTATTTAGTTGGCACACAAGCCTTAAGTTGTTTGCAGCAGTGGTTTTTCAACCAGGGGCCATACCCCTCCGGGGAAGCTTCAGTGAAGGAGTTCTTTGCTTTCTAGGGCAATAACTGGTATTAGCATGGGAGCCAAAAAAAGGTGGCTTCGGACAGTGCAACACTATGGCCTCTACTTTAAATGCTTGGCTGCTTTTGTTATAACTTGAAGAATAAAGCAAAACAGTTACTGAAATATTGTAAAACTTTGACTCCTCCCACTAGTACAATGAGATTCATGGTTTGTCTCATCTTTGTAAAAGTGATTAAAAAAAAAAATTTTTTTAAAAAAGTAGGATTTTTCTTTATTCAACTAAATGTTTAACGTGTTTAACTTTTTATTTATTTTAGGTGCTCTGACTCCAATGCCGGCTGTGAAGATGTTCTCCCTTTATGCAGGCATGGCAGTATTCTGTGACTTTTTACTGCAAATTACATGCTTTGTAGGACTTATGACATTGGATGCTAAGCGAGAAGAGGTTTGTATTACACTACATTTGTATTTTCTTAGTTTTTTAAACCTGCAACAATCTTGGGAATGCATCTAATAATAAATAATGTATTTTTTTATATAATATATTTCTCTCTTTTTTTTTTTTTTTTTTTTTTTTTTTTTTTTTTTTTTTTTTTCTCCCATTTCTGTTGATTAAACTGAAATGGGGGGGGGGTAAATAAATCTAAAAATGAAAATAGGGCCGGTTTGGCTCAGTTGGTAGAGCACTTGCCTAGGAATTGCAAGGTTCCTGGTTCAATACCGGCCATTGCCAACTCAGCATTTGAGTAGCACAGTGAGGAGCTGATGGTAGGTGTGGCACTCCAACTCAGATGCAAAAACAATCTCCTTGCTCTAGCACTAGTGAAAGGGAATACTCCCTCGCTGTCTGGCTGATACCAACATTAGGCCACCCTGTCAAGTTCTTTGAGGCAGAAATAATACTTATCAAATGATATTATCAATTTTCCTAACATTATTAACTTGGTCCTCTATTATAAAGGTTGACTAATATGTACTAGAAAATATATGCACCCTCTGTAGGGTACAAGTATTTCAGTTGTAATATAAAATATATTTAAACTAGAAAGGCTAATGAAACTAAATAAGAATGCAGATGAAAGAACTTGAAATGGTATAATCAAAAAATAGAACTGAAACTTACTCTTCCATCACTCCAGTCTTTGTGAAATTTTCCTAATTAAACTATTTGAGGAAGTAAAGAACGAAATTAGTTATTTCTTCTTGTTAATGGATTTCTTTTAGGATTTATCCCTGAGATTTTTGCTCATATTCGTTAAAAGAAAACCAAACAATTAGAAATCCATAATACCAAGCACATATTTAATAAAATCAAATTTTTAATATCAATATGCAAATTACCCTTCCTGTTCACACTGTAAAGTGCTATTTTTTTTATTTTTTTTTTTTTTTAATATATAAATGCACTTACATGTTATTAGTATGTAAATATGACCAACAGTATTGATAATATAAAACAATTTTAACAATTGAGGTTTGAATAAAAATGAAATCCAAGAGAATGTGATGTAAATAAAGGAATTGTGACTGGAGTAGTAATATAGCTTCGGTTACAAACGCACAATATATTATAACCTGATGTTCTGCCCATTTTTTTTTTTTTTTTTTTTTTTTTTTTCCTTTTTTAACACTATAAAGAGCCTTCTTAGTAGAAAATGCTCATGTATGTTTATTTTAATTTTTAAATTAAAATATATATGAGCATTTTCTTTTATTCAAAGAAACTTTGTGCTACTACTTAGCTAGATTTTGACAGGGTTCATGTTTTTTCTTTTCTTCTTCATACCCTGCCCACACTTATAAGCTACAAATGACAATATTGTAAACTGTAATGATTTTTGTCCTTTCTTTCAGAAAAATCGTTTTGATATTTGTTGCTGCATTAAATTGAAAAACAAGAACAGAGAGACACATGATGGCTGCTTATTCTCTCTCATCAAAAATTATTATTCCCGATTTATCACAAAGAACTGGGTCCGTCCAATTGTGGTATGTAAACTACTTGAAGGTTTAATTTGTGTGTGTGTGTGGGGGGTTCTTTATTTGTATCAGCTCTACTACAGCAAGCATTCTTAAATTTTCATGTGCATTTAGTTTCATGAAGCCATGGGTAAATCCCCATGGTGTAAGGACTAATGTGCTGGGCTGTGGCATCATAGTAAATTTGTTGCAAAGTCCCATGCTGCAGGTCCGTTTGTCAATGTCGAATAACATGCAAATGAACTGCTTTCTATATCGGCGATTAAATAGTTAAATAACCACGTATTCGGGCTGTTGATTGGCTGAGTTTAATCCACGTGACCTGCGCCGAGTCTATAAGTTTAAGTGGTTCAATTACAGCACGCCTTATATGCAACAGTCCTGAGTATAATACTGAGCTTAATGTAGTGGTGAGACTCGAGCTCTGGGGAATATGGAGTACTACATCATTGACATTACTCCCAAATCCACTCCAACTAGAAATGGTATCTTTAGGGTCCCATCTATGGGTCGATATTATCCTCTTACCCCACTTGTACAAGGTCAGGCACTGGGCAATAAACCCAGCCCTTTAAATTAAGTGGGCAAATCCAGTGGCCTGGCCGGAGCTCACTGGACCCCGGCCGAAGCTGGGCGGGTCGCTGAGTCCCATCTATGGGTCAAATAGATCTTTCTGATATTCAAAATGACTTTGAACTACCTCAATACATTAGCTATATTAAAACATGTTGTAACTATGTTAAAATGATTAATAGATTTTGTTATTGTTTTTATGATCAATTGCATATGCTTATGATGCTAACTTGAAAGTGCTGTCATATCTTTTGCTTTTGTCACTAATGAGATACAGCCAAATATTTCAGCAAATTGTCATGAAACAGGTCATGAATTCTTGATAAATAAGATAACGCAGTAAGTAGGTTACCTTGCATCCCACATATGCGGGTGTGACACAAGGTCTTTTTAATGAGTAGAGACTCATGGGATGGTAGGTGCAAAAAATGCGTTGATCCCATCAGCATTCCCCGTCAAGGGAGGCGCCTCTGGCACTGGGCAATAAACTCGGCCCTACCTCTTTTAAATCAAGGGGGCAGTCCCGGGATCAATACTGTTAATTGCTTAACTGGTCCAGTGGCTTCGGCCACTGGACCCCCAGTCTGGATGGCAATTTAAATTGATGTTAAACAGTAATTGGTAATCAAATTTTATACTAAACTTGTTGGTTGATTTGTTATAGAATAATAAATCAAAAACTTTAATGATATTTTTAATAAGTGTTAAATATGTATTTTCCAATCTCTCTGCAAAAGCAGGAATGTGACACAAGGTCAATTTTTTTTCCTAAGCAGTTTAACAGGTTCGAATTCAGTTTTCCATCTAGATTGGTTGCTATAGTTAAGGTTAAAGAGCCAAATCTTCCTTACTATTTACCAGTATCTCCAGGGAGAATATTTGGATGTATACCTTTCCTGAGATTAACATTATGCACAATGTAAACAGCCTCATCTAGGATTTGAACTTGGGGCGTCAATCCCATTTCTTATGGCTCATAAATGTTATGTATAAGTACAAATAGTTGTAATTGACAAATGGAGAAACGGCTTGCATATATTGAAATTATCACTGGCTTGATATCAATGACATATCATATGTTGTGTATCTATATTTACACTTTTGTAGTAATTGGTTTTAACAATGTATTAGCATCATTGGGATCATGTTGTATGGTATGGATTAGGTTCATGTCTATATTTTATGGTATGATTTTATATCCTTCAAAAAGGACAATGTCTTCTATGTTGACTTTTTCAAACAGATCTTTCATATTGTTTGCATTAAAATAATGGTTTCTGATGTGAGCAAAAAACCTGCATTCTATGAATAGGGTTGTTTTTTTTTGTTTTTTTTTGTTTTTTTTTTAATTTTTTAGCCCAAATGTAAATTTTAGTGTATTTATTTTTCATTTTTTTTTTTTTCTTTTCTTTTCTCGTAATTGAGTATCTAGGTTACTTGCGTACATTATTTAATATAGAAACTTTTCCTCTCTCTTTCAGATTGTTATATTTTCCTTCTGGTTTTGTCTGTCTGGTGCCCTGATGATGCATGTGGATATTGGTCTTGATCAAAGTTTGTCAATGCCTCATGTAAGTGTACAACAATGTTCAGTTAGCATGTTACTTTTAAAAAAAAAAAAAAATTCTGTTTAGTATTTTAGATACATAATAAAGAAACCTAAAATATTAGTATACAAAAAGCGGTCTTCAGGGCAAGATATTTTATTTTGTATTTAAAATAATACTAGATAGAATGTGTTGGCATTTCAATAAATTTTATATACACACACTTTTCATACATCTTCAGTAATTTAAAAAAACATTTTTTTTATAGTCATTGCAAATTTTCTTGATCGCTGCCTTTGTAATAATGTCTACATTGTAATGTATATAATATGCTTGAAATGAGTTTATACTTCTCTAAGAAATGTATGCGCTCTCCATCCATGCACAAATGGATTTTGCTATTGTTATGGTAGATAACTCTTCCCTAATGAACGATATCACTCTTTAGTAAAAAGGGTAGTTCAAAGCAACATTAATGTGAGTGTATGACCATCAAGCAAGAAAACAAGATGGCTGCATGAACATGCACATGTGAACAATTAATGTCTAATCCATATCAATCCTCCTGTACCATGGTCAGTCAGAAATAACACAGTTCAAAAAACATTTAACTGTTTTGTATTGTTACTAACATTCTGGGTTATGACGGCTTAGATTTGTACCTTTTCAAGTAAAGCTTCTCTTTGTTTTGTTTTTTTAAAAGATAAACAAACTTTTAATCCACTGAAATGTTTCTTTCAGAATACTAATCTAGAAATCTTTTCTTAATCTTTCAGGATTCCTATGTGCTCCAGTATTTCCATAATTTATCTGAATATTTATCAGTTGGACCTCCTGTTTACTTTGTTGTTGAAGATGGTCACAATTACTCTACCCTAAAAGGACAGAATGCTGTGTGTGGTACGAGTGGATGCAGTTCGGACTCCTTAGAGGGTCAGGTTTTCTTGGCATCATTGCAAAAGAACTAGTGAGTTAAATTCACTTATTTCTCTTAAATATGCTTCTTGAAATAATTTGAAACCTGAGGTTTAGTATGTTCAGAATATCCAAGTAAACATGGTAGTCTACATTAAGGTCTAGACGACAGTTTATTTACAGTATTGCATTGATTTTGATTATATTATAAGAGTTTTGAAAGCATAAGTGTTTGAATGTTTTTTCTGTCATTGGATGTTAAAGAAATACTTGTCAAGAGGTTAATTACCAAAAAGCTGTTAATAATCAATTTTAACTGGTAGATATAGGTGTTTTCAAGTGATACACATGGTTTATGAATTTTAAAATTTAAAACAATATTTGGTTTTTTGAAACCAGTCCAGATGAAAGTTGTAACATTGACAATAAAGTGAGTAGGATTTTTTTGTAACCACATGTCTGACTTTTCTTGATGTGAACAAACTTATCCTTCATCTCTGCCAACTGTCTTCAAGATGCCTGCTACACAACAGCAGCCAACTTATTTTGTTGTCTTCAACTTGCAAAACTCTGAAAACTTAACATTCTCATAAACTTTCCCTGTAATAGAAAAATATACCATATTTTTTAGGGTGGTATGGTCTCAAGGCTGCACCTCAATTTTGAAAACGTGTTCATTACTTTTTTTTTTTTTTTTTTTTTTTTTTTTTTTTTTTTTTTTTTTTTTTTTTTTTAATTATAAAATTTTAAACAAGACATGTTTTTATGTTAAAATAGTTTTTATTTAATCAGAGAAATGCAGATATATTTATTTAAATAAAAATAGTTTTTATTTAAACTATTTTTATGTTTATTTAAATAAAAAGATGGTTGTTCAGAAACGGTATCACACAATTTATAAATTTATTTTCCATGTCTCTACGAACAGTTAATTAAAAAGTTATTTCATGTTGTTAGCATGCATATGTTAAATTAATTTTGCACTAATGATAAACTAATACTGTTATTGGCAATAACAATATTAGTTTATTGATAGTGCAAAATTAAAAAGTATTTAGTAAAAAAATTTTGCTATTAAATTTTTATTTGATTACATGTAATGTGATCAAATTAATATTTTTATTTTTTTTATTTTTATTTTTTTTTTCATTTAAAAAAAATTATTTTAAGTGTTGAAAAATGTCAACTTCTTTCGTTTAAAGTTTTATAAATTGAAAAAAAAGAATTAGTTTATTGTTAGTGCAAAATTAATATTTTACACATGCTAACAACATGAAATAACTACTTTTTAAAAATTAAAATTAAATACTATTCTAGTATAAAAACGTCTTTGGTTTGTAAATAAACATGAACTTTTTTAAAAAAATCTGTCAAACTCGTCTGTTTTTGTTGACAAATAATACAACTGAAAGTTAGCAGTGAACAGCAAAATCTGTTCTTTTCAAAACTACTTTCAGCTGGGGTGCTTATTGGTTACCGGGTCCGAATATTCTTATACCTGAATTTAATTTTTTTTTTTTTTTTTTTTTTTTTTTTTTTTTTTTTTTTTTTAGTTCTCGGATTGCTAAGAATCCTTCTTCGTGGATTGATGACTACTTGGATTGGATCACTCCTTCTTCTGATAAATCTTGTTGCCGTTACTATAAATCAACTGGCAAGTTCTGTAATTCTACAGGTAAGAGAACTACCGCTTACATTGGGTGATGTTTTATGATCTCCTCCTCCGCATTGGTGTATTGTTATGGCTTGAGGGTTTACTGGTTAGCATATTGTCATCTTATTGGTTTCATGCAGGGAAATTCCATGTCAAATAACTCTGGTTGGGGGGGGGATGGCACCCATACCCTTCAGGTGTTAACTTAAAGTAAGAATCTCCCAAAGTTTTTGCTCCTGATTCCAAAAATTGGCCAAGTTACCAAAATTTTTATCTCCAAATTTTTGGAGATTGTGTGAAAAATCTATTTTTTGTTTGTAAAATGGAGTTCTAGAGATTCCCTACTAAAAAATGGTTTAGAAAAGTCCTGTGAAATAAAAATGCTATCAATGTTTCGAAATAAACCAATTTTTAATCGTTTTTAATTTTTTTCATAGCAAGGTCAAATAGGTAGAAAAATTCCAATGTGTCAAATTTTTTAAATGTTTTTTTTTACATTTTTGTATTTTATTTTTGTCACTTTAGTAAATGATCCCGATTGTGTTACTTGTGAAGTAGCAATGAATATGGGACGTCCAGATGCAGAAACATTTATGAAGTATTTGCCATGGTTCCTTGCAGACAATCCATCTGTTAATTGTGCAAAAGGGTAAGTAGAATTGCTCTTCCATATCAACATTATTTTCACTGTAGTGATGTGTGTAAAAAAAAAAAATAAAAAAAAAAATTAAAAAAACCTTTTTAAAGGGGGTTGACTAGTTTATATTTACAGTTTAAATACACTAGGCTATTAGAATAATGTTTAACTGTTAAAATAATTCATTTTCATGAAAGATTTACGTAGATTTTTTTTTTTTTTTTTTCCCCTCCTATTACAAATGACTAAGACTTTGCCACATTTAACAGTGCACACTCTAAAGCAGTCATGGGTAAACTGCAACCCATGATGCTTTCTGAATGGCCAACCTAATTTCACATGGAAAAATGTTTATTAGAATTTTGTTTTTCTCGTTAGGGCAGTAAAGTTTTAAAGCCTTATCAGCAGGGCTTTAGAATACACTATATCCTCTACAGAAGCGGTATTCCCACCTCACCCCCCCCCAAAAAAAAAATGGTGTCCTGGATAGGGCACTAAACTGCATCTGGTTGTGAAGCCCCAGTTCTGGACATTTGGGGAGTATGGAGTACCCCCTTCATTGCCATTACTGCCATCTCCAGTCTGCCCAGAGAGGTAGTGACTGTTAGTCCCATTTATGGGTTAAATATGTTTGAAAATTATTAGTATTGGACAGGAATACTCGATACCATATAACTATAAATTATTTGTATCAAGAATAGTTACACGAAGCTATTATTGCTTATAAAGGATTTAGATATTTGAAACCTTATAATTATATGCAATAAAAGAAAAACCTGTTAACAATTTCACAAAAAATATTTATATAAATGTACAATGAATGCAATTACATAACATCTAGGCATAAAATAACCTTTAATCGATTTTAAAAGCATGTAAACCTATTTATCTAAAACTTTAAATTTTGATATTTAGATAAAGTAAATGAAATTATAAATCTCAACTTAGATAAATTTGGTCTTTTATTTACTATGTTTGGATGTCATTTTTATAAGCATGCGATTATTTATGCAGTACTTAAATATTCCTTTTATTTTTTTCCAGTGGTCATCCTGCTTATGGCAATGCAGTAAATCTCAAAACCAAAAATAATGTAACTGAAATCACAGGTAACTATTACTGATTTTGGAATCAAATACCTGCTTAAATTTCTGTTATTTGTTGATCACCCAATGAAAAATATATAAACAGAAATGATGGATGTATTTCCTGTGGAAGTCGGATGCAGAGGATTTATTACCAACTTAACCTTTGCATTTTTTACTAAACTTTGACTTTCTCCACCAGAAAAGGGGGAAATACATAAAAGATCCAGGATAAAGCTTTAACCGCATCAGCGTGGATATGGCAATCCTACAAGGTGACATCAAACCGACAGTCTCTTGGTATCGTGAGATACTGCTGGGGCGCTCTGGGTTAGTGGTAATGATACTTCAGCTCTGAAACTATGCCTGAACCCAGAGTCATCATCGGATGAAGGCTTTGTTGGATGCAATGCTACTATGTAAACAGCAGTTGTTATATGACGTTGTTACTTCCCTTGCTGAGTAGTGGACAGTTGTTTCCCCATGACAGGTGCATTGCATTATTATTTACACTATTGTTCTCGTCTTGGCCCTCAATGGGGCCACCTGTTGACCGTGTGTGGCAACCTATAATGCCAGAAGACAAGGATTGTGGTGGCTGAGTAGTCTTTGCCGGATACTAAGTGGTCCTGTAACATGCAATACTCCAATTCAGCCCTTACTTAGGCTAGATAGGCCGTCTGAGACACCCTACTGATCAGTTGGCTGGTTATGTCAAGCCCTAGCAATTATGATTCTCAACTGTATGTATTCAGATTGGTCAAGTGACCTCTATTATATAGATGCTAGAAGGCGGTGGCTTAGGGTTCAACTCCAGTATTTATCGATACACATGAAGTTAATGAAAATTATTTCTACCAATTTATTAATACACATGAAGTTTTAAAAAATCACACACACGGGATGTTATAATCAATGGAAATTTATTAGTCAATGTTCAAACCTTTTGGTTTACAAAGGAAACCTTCTTCAGGACATACCTGTTAGGGTCCCATCTATGGGTTAAATAGAAAACATGAGTTTATAAACAAAATTGTATTCATTAAAAATGAAATTATTTCAAAACTTTGTCAGCATTAAACATTTTTTTTTCGGGTATCGAACTAGGAACCTTGTGGTTTCTAGCCGAACGCTCTACCGACTGAGCTAACCCAGCCCTGTATTTTTACTTTTACTAATTATAGATGTTGTAGAATAGGAACAGATAATTATCCATGAATCCGCGGCTGGGGAGTAATATGCCACTCCTTGATAGAATGTGCAGATTCTACACTTTGATCCTAAGCAGAAGTGATGATCCATATGAAAATTGCTAGTTTATGTGAATGATTTTCAGTGATAATTTTTTTAACTAAACTTTTTCTTTTTCTTTTTTTTTTTTTTTTTTTTCTTTTTTTAAGCTTCCTATTTCATGACTTACCATACTGTGTTGAAGACATCTTCTGATTATATTGATGCCTACAAACATGCTCGAGAAATTTCAGCCAATATCACAAAATCAATGGACACAGGTGGACGATACAAAGTGTTCCCATACAGGTAATCTATATTATAATAAAACCATTTTTTTTTTTGTTGCCATAACACAGCAAAAAGGGCACTGGGTAGTTGGATTTTTTTTTCTCTCAATTTTTAAAAAATTTAATTATTGAAATGCTTTGTGTATAATGGGCAGAAATAGATCTATGTGCAATTTCTAAGCCTTTATCTTTACCAAATATATTGCTCTGTTCAATTATATTGAACATCAAGCTCTCAAATTGGACCTGAACTATAACATTCTGCCATTGGAAGAAAGGGGCCAACTCGGAATCCTCCTAATACCAACTTACCTGGTAACCTATATATATATATATATATATATATATATTTGAATTGGAGGTTCATGCCAAAGGTTTTTTCATCTATCACTCGAACTCTAATAGACAGTAATAGGAATTGTTTTTTATTGGACTGTTAAAAACTGTTTATAAAAAGTAAAAAATAAACACTTCATTTTTTTTGTAGAGGAATAGATTCTACTAAAATAAAATAGAATGTTTAAAAAGAGAATGATAAACATTTTATTTTGTCTAAGAGGAATTATTTAAAATAAAGACATTAAAAAAAAAAAAAAAGTAAATGCTTCAATTTTTTTTTAAAGGGATGACTTGTTTAAAATCAAAGAAAAGGGATAAACCTTTTATTTTGTATAAAGATAAAAATCAGTGATACTGTATGTTTGGTGATGATATCTGGGGGTAGCTATTATCTGTGTTGGTTATTCACCTTTGCTTTAAATTCGACACATTTTATTGGATTTTCTTAATCTGTATTCTTATATATATATATATATATATATATATATATATATATATATATATATAATTTCAAAGAAATAACTTAACAAGCCATCATTTGGCCTTTATAAATTTCTTTTGACCAGCACTCAGCATGAGCCTAGTCTCATCAGATAGCCTATTACATAAAGATTGAGATTTTTCTGGAATAGAAAAAATTTTTTTCTTTTATAAGACCAGTGAAAACTCTTCTTCAAACAAACCCACATAAAACCTTATATGATAACAATAAAAACATAAAATCAATCAAATACATTAAAAAAAATTTACACCCATATAGTGATGTTGATAGTTTTTGTTTTTAAATTTTTTTTAATTTAGTGTCCTAGGATGCACGGATTTGATTTGAATGAGTCCCCAGGAAATTTGCTGGGTCCCAACTACCTTGTACCCCCATATCGTGTAATTCGTTTTCTAAGAAAATATTGAAATGTATCTATTGTCAGATGGAAATGGTGGGGGAAGAAAAAAAAAAAATGTTGGGATGCATGGATATGATTTTTATGCGTCAGTGATATAGGACGCAGGATATCAGCAACGCTGCCCATACTTAGGCAGCATTTTTTTCTTTTATGCATACTGTATTGGACCAGATGGACATTTCATGAGTGAAGAGTTTTATCTTTTCTAGTTTTTTCTTGTTCAACACATATTTTTCTACCAATTAATGTTGAACATTGGTTAATCAATAAAATCTTTGTTTTTCTTTCTTTTCAGTGTCTTCTATGTGTTTTATGAGCAGTACCTTACCCTTGTTCATGATTCCATTGTCAACATTGGCATTTGTTTAGCAGCCATCTTTACAATGACCTTCATTCTTTTGGGATTTGACATTCACTCGGCAGCACTTGTTGTTTTTACCATTCTGATGATCTTGGTGGATCTACTTGGAATGATGTACCTGTGGAACATTTCATTTAATGCCCTCTCTCTTGTCAACCTTGTTATGGTAAGTCTGGATACTTTCTTCTTGCTTATGTCTCGAGTATCTACCATATATACCAGTGAATAGGTCCCACTACTAATTTGTGATTGTCAAAATGGGTATAAAAAGAAATTATACTTTGCTGGATACCAAGTCACATCGGAATCCAAGGAAACGAAATAGCAGACTCAGCAGCAAAAACAGCTCACTTGATACACACTTTAAAATACCTTTTTACAGACTTAAAAAGAACCATAAACATATACACAAAACAAAAATGGCAAAATTATTGGAATAACTTCCAAAACAACAAACTACATGAAATAATCCCACAAATAGGAAAACTTCAAATAAATCAAACCAAAATATCCAGAAAAGAAGTAATATTATCTAGACTAAGAATAGGACACTCGTACATTACCCATTCATACCTCCTCAAAAAAGAAGCAGCCCCATATTGCATACCATGCCAAAAACCCTACACAATCAAACATATTAACAGAATGTAGCAACCTAAAACAAATACGAAAAAAATACTACCAACCAACAAATCTAAAACAGATATTCTACCAAATAAACCCAGAAAAACTACTGATACATAAAAGAAGCACACATCTACAACAAAATCTAAAAATCTTCCAAAAAAATGAAAACACAAAAACATGTTTAATAAAAAATCATCTAAAAGTTTCATTCACAAAAAATGTAAAAAAAAAAAAAAAAACCTTTAGAAAATTAAACATTATCACCAATTCATTTCAAAAACGTAGTTGGCATTAAATGACCCATTGCAGTTGATATGCCGTAAAACAAGAACAAAATCAAATCAAATCAAAATGGGTATTTGTGGATGACTCGCTGATAGGTTGCATTATAATCTGGCTAGATACGCAATATATTCTAACATAAAAACTTATCATATCTTCACATTTTTGTTTGAAGACTTTGTTTATAAATATTAGATCTAAGAATACTTTCACTATTTATCTGAATTTATGAGATGAGGCTTGATAATTTGGATTAATCGGACTATTGTCCTCATCTTTATCTACACAATGTTTTGGCCGATGTACCTCTGGCCTTCAAGTGTCTCTTGTCAAACTCGAGAACCCTCTCGTCAAACTCTGATGCCTTCATGTAACTTCAAACCCTTTATTCAATCTACAGGAGAAGACTGTTCTCATTCTATTAATCATGAGCGGATATGAGTGTTAAGTATTCTGTTATCGCCCTTGGCCAAGATTGAAGCTGCAACGTAGAGATGATTGTCACTTAAAACTGAATTAACTCCACCCTTATATCTGTTGCACCATGTGTCCAACTGGACTGTCGGTGGAACTAATTTTTGGATATATCAATTAATGAACAATTTATATTGTGGAATTTTTAAAATTTCAGTTTAGGAAAATGATTTATGAAATCTTCTGTATATCATTAAAAAAAAAAAACTTCATTTCTTTTTCAGGCAATTGGTATTTCTGTTGAATTCTGTTCACATATTGCTCGAGAGTTTGCCTTCTGCCCTGAAGGAACCAGAGTTGATCGTGCTAGATTTGCAACTGCACACATGGGCAGTTCAGTAAGTGATTAAAATTTCTTTCTCTTATTCTATCATAAGCTTAATTGATCTTTTGAAATAGTTAATATGAACACTTAATATTAGAATTAAAAACTTTGTCTCTGTCTTTCTCTCTTTGTGTGTGTGTGTGTGTGTGTGTCTCTCTCTCTCTCTCTCTCTTTGTGCCTGTCTGTCTGTGCCTGTCTGTCTGTGCGTGTCTCTCTTTCAACTAACATTTTGTAGTTATTTCTCTCCAATATCAGTCCTGGTGACCTTTTTTAAATTTTTTTTTTTTTTTTTTTTTTTAAGTTTAAAATCTCTGTATTTCTAATAAATGACTATTTTTCATCTCCTTCATCTATTTTCATTAACTTTTTTTTTTTTTTTTTTTTTTTTTTTTTTTTTTCTTAGGTATTGAGTGGCATCACATTGACCAAACTTGGTGGTATTATTGTTCTAGCTTTCTCCAAATCTCAGATTTTCCAAGTCTTCTATTTCCGAATGTATTTAGGCATTGTAATCTTTGGAGCTGCTCATGGTCTCATGTTCCTTCCAGTCCTGCTGAGTTATGTTGGTAAGTTTTCATCTTTCTTTTTTCATAAAGTTTTGAATATGTTCTTGAGAATGTAGAGCACTCCTTCATCACCATTACTCTCAGGTCCACTCTTACTCGGAGTTGTAGTACCTGTTAGGGTACTATGGGTTAAATCGAAAGAATTTGTTTATAAAGAATTGTTTTTAAAAAAAAATAAATGAAAAATTTTAAATTCTACCAAACTATCACTTATAACAAACTTGAACTTTACTCTAAACTTATTAGTTAAAGTGATTTCCAATCCACTTAGCAACAAACTGCAAGTTCCCCCAATGGGCCCACCTGTTGCGAATCTCCATTATTAATAGATAAAAAGATTCTATTTTTTGTTTTTGTTTTTTGCTGTCCATAAAAATGATAAATTCTTATCTGCTTACTTTTCACATTGTTTTTATTAGAAAAAATAATTTACAAGTTATTTTGATTTGTAATATTGACTTTGACCCAATTCTTTAGTTGCCGTTAAAATCAATCTTTTTCCATCGGTGTTGCAGTACTTGCATCCCATTAGTTATGTCATCCTATGAACTTTTCAGCCCACCCATTGTGCGTGAGATATATATATACACACACACTTTCTAATAACGGTTTCATGTGCTGATTAGCACAATTATCAGACAGGAGACTAAGTAATCCCATTTAGTTTTTTTATACTTTTCAGTGCTAAAACCTGAACACTGTAATGAATGGACCCTAATTTTTAGCCATAAAATGTTTTTATTATATATTATGTAACGAACCACCTAACCTTTGGCTATGCTAGTCTACAAAACTATTTCTACATTCCAACACTTATTTGTACTTTCAAAACTACTGAAATACAACTAAAATTAATGCAATGTAGTCTAGACCTTGGTGTAGCTTACCATGTTTACTTGGGTATTCCAAATGTACTAAAACCCTGATATTGATACACAATAACATTGCTAATATAATTATGTAATTGATTGAATACACTTGCAATGCATTTTTTTTTCTTCCTGTAAACAAAATCTCACTAGAATGTTCAAATTTCTACTAGACACAAGATAAACTTCAATGTTTAAAAAAAAAATAATGAATGATCCTTTGTTATGAGGTGCAAAAGTGGTTGTTCATTGAGTATGTACTTTTATGTAACTTTTATGTAGAAATTTTACAAATCCAACTTGTCTAATCTTTTTCTCTCTCTCTCTCTCTCTTTTCTTCAGGTCCATCAAAACGGGATATGTCTAATAGTTATAATACATTTCAAGATGACAAACCACAGACTGAAGCTTCACTTACGAACAACACTTCAAATGAAAGATACTAAGAACATTTATAGGTGGCAATTTATAAATTTATGAAGAAAATCTGAAGAAAAAAAACAAAAAAAACATCAAAATTTTTTTCCTTTTTTTTTTTTTTTTTTTTTTTAATTATATTTAATTTGGCAGTGAAAGACTTTGTTAAATAACCATTTTTTTTTAATTATTTTTTTTTTGTTCAACACAATCTTCATCCTCTTCTTCCTGCTGAATAAGTTTTTCAAGTGATTTTAGTTTCATGTTGAAACTACAATAAATCTTGAAAAGCTGTTTCCTTCATGGACAAGGCCATTTTTTCAAGTGCTGAATGAAATGAAATTAAAGACAACTTACCCCAATACCATCACAGAGACACCCCCCCTGGAAAAGGTTGATTCATTTTCATATCTCAAAACGTCTTTTTTAAAACTTTTGATAGCATTAATAACTTTTTTTTTTTTTTTTTTTTTTTTTTGCATAGGAATTTGCAAAACGAAAGATTTTAATAAATTTTCTGATTTAAAATATTTTTCTAATCTATAAATTATCAAACATATAAAGGGGTGGTGTGGGGGTCTGGATTGTTGTCAAATAATCATACATCTTTATTTGTGGGTTTGGTCAGAGGTTAGTGTTTTTGTTTATTATTTTTATTTTTTGTTTTGTTTTCTAAATTTTACTTCTGAAATACCCATCTTGTTTTTTGGGGGGATCGAGAGGGTAGGTTCTTATTGATTTTGAAACTATCAATTATGGAGGGGGGATATAAAGTTCTACAAAAGACGTTTTTTGAAAATCTATTAATAAATACAAAAAAAATTGAGAAATTTTATAAGAAATAAATTACATGCAAATGATTTTTTTTTTTTTTTTTTTTTTTTTAATCACACTTTGTAGATAAACATCATATTGTGAACTTTGATTTTTATTGTTTAATTGAAAAATAAAAAAAATACAAAAATACAAATTCTTTGACACTCTTTAAAAAAAAAATTGACCAAAAATAAGAATTGCATGTGGCTGTTTGGTTATAAATGTTGTCTGTGTCTTTCTCTTTCTCTTCTAGACCTTAATGTAGTCTACCATATTTTCTTGGATATTCCAAAAATACTAAAACCACACCACTTGATCCACAATTACATAGGTAATTGGGCGGCATTATTCACTATTTTATTTATTCATTTTTAGAATCTTTTATCAACAAAACTTGGCTAGAAGCAAGATTTAAAAAAAAAAGGAAAGAAAAACATATCCTGTTATGAACAACTTTTCTTTTTGAGGGGTCCTTTTTGTTTTTGTTTTGTTTTTTTGTTTTGTTTTTTTTCACTCATGTATTTTCACTATCCATTCATGTCCTGGGAATGACGTTAAACTCTATCTGATGTTGAGATTCCAGTTCTGGGGGAATATGGAACACCCCTTCATCACCATTGCTCCTTGGTCCACTCTGACCCGGAGTAGTAGTACCTGTTAGGATCCCATCTATGGGTTAAATAGTAAAATGTGTTTATATAAAAAAAAAATTGAGTATCCATTAAGAATGAATTTATTTCAAAACTTTGCATTAAATGGCCCACTGAGGTTGATATGCCGTAAAACAAACCAAACTATCCATTTGTTCTGAAATTACTTCAAATGCCTGCTCCCTCAACACCTGCTTCTTTTTATTTTTGGGGGGGTCCAGATGCTAAGCCTCGCTTACCTGACAGCTTTTCTAAAAAGTCCAGATCCCCAATTTGGATAGAATTTAACACTTGACATTTATCTTGGTAATTTAGTTTTCTTGCTGGAAAGGAATTGACCCCCCTCACTTTCATTTCCCAAGGAATTTGATCAGAGGGGGTCACAAAGCCATCACACCAGTGCTCCATTATTTTACTAAAGTTATTAGGCTTGGCTAAGCATTCGTTCTCTAAATACCATCGTAATTCCTTTACCACGTTAGCTGGTATATAAGATTCATTGACATTGCAGTCTCAGAAGACTATATAGTTCTTGAGCCCCTGAAGTTACGTTACAGTGCCTCCTGTGACTTACGTCCAATGTTCGAAGAATATTTTCAACCACAGATGTCACATATGAAGGCTGTCCCTGAAGATGCTGATGCTTTGTTGCCACCACTTTCTTCTGGACCTCTTGGCTTCATGGTGCTATTGAGACAATATAATAATAAAATGTTGTATATGATAGTATGATAAATTCTCAACATTAATACTGATAATCTTTTTATTTTATGTTCAAAATATGCTGAGATCTTTCTTAATGAGACATTAATGTTTTTGAGATCATCTAGCATTGTATTCATTGTGGATTTTGTATTCATAAAATATTTTAAAGTTATTTAATTGTAATAAAAATAATCTGGATAATATATTGATATATCCGGGTTAAGGGATATATTATGAAGTTGGTATTTGGTATATTATCGCAGTAGTAGCTGGTGCGTCGAATAGCAGACGTCGTCCGAGCAGTTGTGGGGTATTCTGACTGGTAGGCGAGTAAGCATAGACTAGTAGGCTAAGGCTGGTAGGATTAGGTGCTTGTACCACCACAGTGTCGAATATTTATACATGACACTGTCCAATCAGATTATAGTGAGGGGGGTACCAAGGTAGTTACATATTCATTCATCATATATAAATGATATGATAAATATAACAAATTATCTATATATTAATATACTAGTAACTACCTATGTGTCATGTGATGTGGTCCCCTCAAATGTTATGCCCTGTCATCACCTTGGGTAAATAATAAACCAATTGTAAGTGTGAGGGAAGAAAATAATGCTCTACACATCAAAGGGGAAAATGGAAGCAGAGAAATAGGAAGAGATTGCACTTTTCTGTTTCATTGAAATAGAATTTTACCAAACTTCTTTTTTCTATTTCTTCCCTTATTTTTTCTAAGGTTATGCTTTTCACATATTGAACTATTCTTCAATAGTAAACATATCAAATGTTGTATGTTTATATCCAATAATAATCTATTTTGGAGATCCTCCATAAGGTTCCAAGTTCGATACTGGCCCTCGCTAGGCATATGAGTAACTGATGGTAGTTGTGGCACTCCTCCTCAGACGCCAAAAACAATGTCCTTTGTCTAGCACTAGTGAAAAGGGGATGGACTCCTTTGCTGTTCGGCTGATACTGACAATAGGCCACTCTGTCAACTTTACTTACTTTAATTCTTTTTAATGAATTAGATAAAAACAAACTTTTCAATGTACATATGAAGGTTGTCTGAAAAGTTCGTCATATCTGACTTTTTATTCTTGGGTTTAAAAAAAAAAAAAAATCAGCTGCAAGCACTGGAAGAAAAAATAAACCTCATTTGATCCAGGAAAGTATCTGTCAGCCTATAAACTTTTTGGTAATCTGAACATTAGCTACATAAATGAGAGTAACCTCCCCTTGTTTCTTTCACTTTAAGGAAGCTGTCTGTTTTGGTCGGCCATTTTCATTTCACTGTAATCAATACAACTGCGTTTTAACACAAATATCATAAAATGTGTTGTTGATAACAATTAAATTCATTTCAAATAATGCACAAGCCCAATTAAGAACACATTTTATATTCTCAACAAATCGTATTTTCAGTGTAGATTTACGGTGAAATGAAAATCGCCAACCAGATAGCTTCCTCAAAGTGAAAGAAACAAGGGGGGCTTACTCTCATATATGTAGCTAATGTTCAGATTACCAACTTTTCAGCTGACCCTCTGAAATGGTTAAAAAATTCTGACTACACTTGGCACCAATGTTGATCATTTGTATTTATGTATACTAGCAAAAAAAAAATGCACCCTCTGGGCACAAATATTTAAGTTTTAACATAAATGGATATTATATTTAACTAGTACAAAATAAAACGAACACCCTCCAGGCGATGTAAAAATAGATTTTTGAAACATATTGCCTGAGGGGTGGGAGTAAAAAAAATTCAATGTCGGAGAGTTTGTAACCTAAGTAAGTAAAATCATCAAATTCATTAAAGGATTAAAAAATAAAACAATTTGAAATGTAAACCTTAAATATGTATTAAAATAAAACAAACTATATATAGATATATAATACCAGTCATGTATTTATTAAAACTTGTTTTAAAAAAAACAATGAGGACTGTCTAATGCTGCATGTTCAAATTTTGAGTGTATTTATTCTGTTATGACAATTTTGGGTAATGTGACGTAATTTTTGTTACAGACAAAAACCGGAAGCAAATCACCATTATTAAGATTGGACTAATGACATTAAATACGAATGCAAAAAAGATTATACTTATTTTTACTTTGTTTTAATTGATTTCCATATAAGATTATACATTGCTTTTAATGTTTGAGAATAAAACAATATTAGAAATCGATAACACCAAGTGTTCACACCATATATTATTTAAACATTTTTTTCTTAATTATATATAACTATGCAGGATTTTAAATGCATTAATAATATGGGCTGTATTGAGGCAAATCTCTCCGACGTTAGACATTGTTAATTAAGATTAAATGATTTAATAACCACTGAGAATACAATGTAAATAAGGGAATTGTGACGTACTTTCAGTTAGACACACATACACAATATCCATAATAAAGTTTTTTTTTTTTTTTTTTTTTTTTTCCTTCTTCAAGGATGTAATCACCTGATACCCACAGTGAAAGCGTACTGGGCCCATAACCTGTAAAGTTTTTAAATGCCATCCTTAGCAAGTTGTAAAGGGCTTAAAGAAAGTCCTGTGTTATGGAATCCTTTGGTAAGCGTATAAGTCCTATCCTGTGTATTGGTAAAGGTCCAGTGATTTAATCCTATGCCCGTCATCAATGGATGTCAACGTAATTATGGCCAGTAGGGTCGGTTAAGTATAGTATCAACCAGAGTACTGCCAGTGATTGGCCAAGAGTTAGATCACATGATTCTGGCCTAGTCTATAAGTAGGAGCGGCGATCCATCACACACCTTATATCAGGAAATTCTCAACAATAGCCAACAATGGTAAGACAAATTTATGATTCCACATTTAAAGAAATCTGGAGTTTCCCATGGAGGTGTGTGTGTGTGTGTGGGGGGGAGTTTGAAAGACCATTTTCAACTTCCTTGTTTCTGAATATTCTATTAATTATGAAATGTTCTAGTAATTAAAACAAATTAAAATTTGTAGGTGCTAAATCTGGTGAGTATCAAGTATCGGGCCAGTTTAGCTCAGTCAGTAGAGCACTGGACTAGAAATCACAAGATTCCTGGTTCAATGCCAACCCTTGCCAACTCGGTATATGAGTAGCACAGGGATCAGTGCGGTAAAGTGAGGAGCTGATGGTAGGCGTGGCGCTCAACCTCAGACCAAAAAAAAAACACTCTTTGCTCTAGTGCTAGTGAAAAGACTCGCTGTCTGGCTGATACCGACATAAAGCTACCCCAATGTCTTTTTTTTTTTTTTTTTTTTTTTTTATACTTACGTTTATAGAGGATGTAGAAGAATCTCCTCATCCTTAAGATCTTTTTTTAAATGTTGGGTTTCAGTCGTTGAAAATAAAGGTGATTATATTTTTTATGGTGACATTTAAATAAATTTAACTTAGCCTTTTTTTTATCTTTTTTTTTCTTTTTCTTTATTCATTTATTATATATATATATATATATATCTTCTCTGGTAAAATATTAATGTCCGAACATCCTATGTTGGATAAATCTAATTTCTCGTAATAACTTTAATTATTAAAGGGAAAGAACTCGTGTTTTTGTTTTTTAGGTTATCTCCCTTAGATATAGACCAAACTACGAGGGCATTCCGAAAGTAAGAATGATTTGTTTCCATTTAAATAGCTACTGGCAAAATGAGCTTAAAATGCGTTTTTGACAAAATGACTTTAGCCCCCCCCCCCTAAAGAAAATAATTTACCAAAAATCAGGGAATTGTCGGATTTTAATGAAATGTTCAGTGTTTATTTATCACTGAATGATCTTTATAATGCATTATTTATTTTATTTCAAAACTTTCTCATTTTTTTTCAGGTCACTTAATTTTTTACCCCCCCCCCCCCTTATGTTGGGGGCGTAACATTTTTGCGAGTTGGTCATTTTCAATAATAATTACAGTATAAATAATGAGATAAAAGACCGAACTTATGAATAGAAACAAAAAAAAATTTACGGTGGCTTTTCTATGAGAAAATAAGTACCGAAAATTGAAAAATATGTAAAAAAAATAATAAATGATTAATTTTGGGTAGATTTCTTTTTTACTCATTTCGATAATTATTTAATTGGCTATTATCTTATAAAAGAAAAAATTATACATTGATATTTTTTCTGCTTAAAGGGGGTGGGGCAGTACATTTTCAATAGTTTTTCTTCAAAACTTCTTACTTTATGTGTCTAAAATAAGGTTTGCATTAAATAGATATTTATTTCTAGAATCTAAAAATATAACATTTTAAACTTAACATCAGACTTTTCACATCTTAAATAAATTTTATATATTAACTTTTCATAGCAAAAATACTAAATTAAAGTTTTGAAATAAAATAACTGATGCATTATAAAATTCATTAATTGATAAATCAATACTGAAAATTTCATTAACATCGGATAATTACCTGATTTTTTTGTAAAAAAAAATTTTTTCCATCCCAAATGTTATTTTAAAATTGTAAACAAGCGTGTAAAACCATTAAGAAATAGACAAAATGGCGGATCGCGTCGAAATTGACCAAAACAAATAGTTTTGAATTAAAAATAAACTGCATACGTAATGATATTTTTTTTTTAATGATGGTTATTATGTTACTACTTATCGATTTTGACAAAGTTTGACCTTAAATAATAGATTTAATTATTTTTAATTTGCTTTTAAAACTCGTAGCAGATGACAAAATTGCCAGTGCCTACATTTAAACTTCTACAGATATCTCATTTCCAAAACGAAGGTGTTCCTTGTCAGTTAGGCATCAACAGCTACCAGCTGGACATATGACGACTGTGGTGAGAGGCTGGCACGGTTGTTGTTTTTGTTTTTTTTGTGACGCTGGCTCTAGAACTGTTCTTAAAGAGGTTGGGGTGATTGGCCTTTGATTCTTGGTAGTCAGGACTATCCACCGTCATTAGTTGATTTCTGTCATCTAATGCTTTTTATACATAAATATTTAAAAACAAAGTGAAATAGATTACTAAGTAGGACTGAGTCTGTTCTAGTAGTGACCACCACAAGCGGAGATTTAAGAGGTTTGAATTCAGTTTTCTTTCTCCTAGACTGGTTGCGTAACCAAGGTTAAAACCCCAGTCTGCCCTACTATTTACCCATAGCTGGAGAGAGAATAGTTGGATTCACACCTTTCCCTAGGATATTACTTCTGTGATTCTAATACTTTTATCTCTTGCGTGCTATTCTGCATTAGTATTTTCTTATATACTTTGTGCAATCACTTGTGTATGTGTCAATTGTATGAAGGCCTCTTGTTCTTCAGAGGGGTAAGACTCCCCCAATGGGGCAACCTGTTGGCAGTGGGTGGCGACCCGTGATGCTTAAGGATAGAGCCCAGGTGGATGAGCAGTTCATGACTTGCAATACTCCACTTTGGCCCTATCTTGAGCTAGACGAGCGGTCGGAGAGGCCCCCTCCAATCAATCGGCTGGTCACGTCAAGCCCTAGCACCTATATGATTTTCCCAACCCTATTGCCCTTATGGCAAGTCCCAACCCCTTTTTATCATATGGGTGCTAGAAGGTGGTGGCTGAGGGTCTACATGTCCTGAAAATGACGTTAAACTCTATCTGATGGTGAGGTTCCAGTTCTGGAGGTTTGGGGAATGTGGAGCACTCCTTCATCACCATTGCTCCCTGGTCCACTCTGACTCGGAGTGGTAGTACCTGTTAGGGTCCCATCTATGGGTTAAATAGAAAAATGTATTTATAAAAAGAATTGTATTATCCATTAAGAATTGATTTATTTCAAAACTTTATCGGTATTAAATGACCCACTGAGGTTGATATGCCGTAAAACAAAACAAAACAAAACCTCTTGATGTTAAAATTCTCAACAGAAAACTTGATTACAGCAAATAAACCCCTATACATTTTTAAATACCTAATTACCAATAGAAGTATTCGGCATAAAATAACCCAAGGGGTTGACATTGCGTAAAACCAAAATAAATAAATAAATATATAAAATGCATTTGATAGTGAGACTTCAGTTCTGAAAATGTGTGGACTGTTTTTTTACCTATAAGGATGCAAACCCTGTAATACCAATGCAAGAAGTGTGAACCACAAGGGTGATGCTGGTGAAAAATGAACCTTATTTGGTCACATTCCATGAGAGTATCTTGGTCATCCTATGAACTTTTCAGTCAATCCACTTAAATGCTTAAAAGAAAATGTTGACCACACTCAACCCCAATGTCGTTTGATAGTATTATTTTAAGTTTTCTAATAGGGTGTTTCATTGCCATTACTCCCAGGTAATTTTCAGCCTAGCAACATTCAAAGTGGAGAAGTTCCAACATGTAGTTTAAAGGTCTGGCCTGGTGAGTCATCTGAGAAAACACAAGGATAGTGTCCAATGCTACTGGCACCCAACTATGATATAACCCCCCCCCCAAAAAAAAAATAACCCCACAGGAAATGGTCTTACTCGAACACGAGTTGACAGCCATTATTATTACTCTCAGGTCCACTCTGATCTGCAGTATTAGTACTGTGTGTCACATCTTGCTCGTGCAGGTGTGTTTGTATATATATATATATATATATATATATATATATATATATGAGGTTAAGTAAACAAACAAATGTGTTTTTATTTTTATTCTTTAAGCCAACAATTTTTGGAGGATATGTGCTCAATTGAAGTCATACCTAATTTTGAAAATTAATTAGTTAATAATTAATGAATTTAGGCGGGCATATATGTTCAAATGTAAGGCTAAACAAATCGAGAAAATGTCAATCCCTGAATGTAAATTTTTCGACCTATTAGGTCTCATCAGCAAGGTTATAGACATGGGAGACTGCTCCGTGTGTGACTCGAAATCTCGACTGTCAAGCTGACAGGCGAAGTCTCTAACCGTTACACTAGCTTGCCATTTCCACATTCTACGTTTGTTTTGAAATTTATTTATATTCCACTTTTTATCGACAGAATGAGGTTAAGTAAACAAACAAATGTTTTTATTTTTATATGGCTTTAAGCCTACAATTTTGACTTCAATTAAGCACATATCCTAAAAAAAGAAAAAAAAATATATATAAATATATATATATATATATATATATATATAATGACTTCATTGTTTGTCTTTCAACGCAATCATTAATATCATGTTATATACTCGTTCAACATGACTTTGGTATATAAAAGGAGGAGAGAGTTCTCGGTTATATAATAGTCATCTCATATATAATGGGGAGATAGATTAGATTATAGATGATGATTCTTACTTTTTACACTGCTGCTTCTGGTGATTTGTCTAGTGGTTCTAACTTGTCTAGTTCGTTGGCCGCCATGTTATCTGCTTAACTTCTATTGGCTGACTTCTGATTTAGGTTGGAAAATTAAAACAAAGTTTTTTGGTGGTACCCAATGACAGTTTAACTACAGTCTATGAATTAACATTTTGCGAATTGGGTTACGGTTTTAGGGGATTAAGGTTGTTTTTAATTACGTATTGCTTAAAAAAAATAAACAACAAAAAACCCAAATTACTATACATTTAATGTTGAAAAATATTCTTTTAAACTAAGTTTAATTGAAATTATACATTGCACAAACAACTGTCTCAATAATGGATGCAATCATTAATTTCAATGGTTAATTAAATGTATAATAATTTGGGTTTTTTGTTGTTTATTTTTTTTAAGCAATACGAAATTAAAGACAACCTTAATCCCCTAAAACCGTAACCCATTTTGCAAAATGTTAATTCATAGACTGTAATTAAACTATCATTGGGTACCACCAAAAAATTTTCTGTGTTAATTTTCCGACCTAAATCAGAAGTCAGCCCTTCTATTAAGGGCTGGTTTTCTTCTGTTAATTCTGCTTGCTGGCCTGGACATTGCTTGTTTAATAATTTAATTAATAAACAAAACAACTTATTTGTTTCTTGATCAAGTTCTATTTTCTTAGCCCATGATTCCGCAGCGGGTTTAGGACCCTGGAGCTGACAATACGTCAACACACCATCAAAGCTGGGTCGAATCTGCTAAACTAAATAATCTTATCACGCCTCTGTAATGGCGCACTTTTAAGGGGTCAAAGACCATTAACCGTCACCGGTAATTTTCCATGGGACTCCACTATTTTTAATCTAATAGAATTTATTCAAATTTCTAACTACAGATATGTTCACAATTTATGACTGCCCATAAATTGTAACACATGAATTAAAAGTAGCCATTTCTTCCTCAAAGTCAAATGCTGTTTAATAATTAAAAGTCAAAAGTTTTGCAATATTTTGGTAATGTAAAGCCCAATTCGGCAGCACTAGATGCTTTTGTTGAGGTCGCGAAAATGAAGAACCACACTGTCAGGGAAAATAACCAAAGAAAATTCATAATTTCCAACAGTTCATAACCAACAGTTTATGGTTAAAATTGCAAATCGTTAAAACGGAATAATTTAGTCTTGGGCATAGATTTTAATGAATTTAATTATTACTAAGGACAGGATTTATGTTATTTTTAACTTAAATTTTAACCGTTAGTTGTGTTTAAGGAAAAAATAGATAAAATAAAACAGATGAATGATAAGACTAGTCAGAATTAATAAACATGTACAAACAAAAAACGTACTTACTATTTCAATATTACAGGCGACTCATGCTTTTCTTAAGTATGAATGAGCAAAAGAGTAATGATCCGTGTTTTTATGTTAATAAATTCTCGGGAAATATTTATCTCCCTTAAAAATTAGTTCTCTTGCGGCCCTCTATAGGAAAATAATGTCCAATGAAAAACGGTTAAAAACACAACGTTTAAAATTTAAGTAAAAAAAATAACATAAATCGTGTCCTTAGTAATAATTAAATTCATTTAAATCTATGCCCAAGCCAAATTTTTCCGTTTTAATTTTGACGACGATTTGCAATTTTAAGCCAGTTTATTTCCAAACTCATTTAAGAATTTTAATCAATCGTAAAAATTTTTTTTTTTCTAAATCTACCTTGCTCTTGTTGCCATAGAAACGCAAATAATCATTGTCAATTGGCGAAGGAAAGTGTGAATAAAACCATAAACAAACAAAAGCGAGATAAAAAGGGAAGAGGTGGGTATTTACTAGGTATGGGCACTTTTAGTGAAGGGAGGTAATGAAAAAATGAATTTAAAAAATCTGGTCTAAAGTTGATATCAGCCAGGGAGTCTATCCCCTTTTCACTAGCGCTAGACCAAGGAGATTGTTTTTTTAGCGTCTGAGATGAAGCACCACACCTACCATCAGCTCCTTACATTACCGCACAGAAATTACGAAAAATAAGGAAGTTGTGCGATTCTAATGAAATTTTCAACACTTTATTCATTAATTTTATAATGAATAAATAGTTTAGTTTATTTTTTAAAAAACTTGAAAAATGTTTTTATCAATTAAGATTGCATCGGGAAGAGTCAACCTTTGGTCATTTGAATAAAAAAATTTCCAGTTCCTAATTTTTTAAAAAGAAAGAAAAAAGTGTGACACAAGGTGGCAAGTATGGGGCATCCAGTGAGGATCAAACTCGCTTATCAGAAGTAATGGATCTACAAGACCACTTATTACACCACGATGGGATGCCTAAAGAGGGATGGAAATCTCATAAAGTATATTTTTCAATAAAATTTAAAAAATTAAAAAAAACATTAAAATCAACAGTATCTTTTTTTTTTTTAATTTTAATTTTTTAATTTTTTTAAATTTTATTTTATTTTTTTTATGGGTCCAGTTAAAAAAAAGCATCATACATTGTTGAACTCATTACCATCCTTCACTCTTGATCTCACTTGTTACTTACTGTTTTATTTAGACCCGAATGAATAGTTAGCTACGAATATTTCGTAATCAATCACTTGTGGGGTATGATTAAACTTAATGGCAATGAATTTGGGGAAGGTATTGTTAGATATGAACTGCCAGTGGCTATGAATCGCTGGAAATGAACAAGACGAATCCCGTCTTAACAGGAAAAGGAAAATAACAAATAAATAAAGGTTATTGTTTACTTGGTTGGGTCGAATACATTTCAGTACTCCCACGTCCATTATAGAATACCGTGTTTCCCCGAAAATAAGACTGGACGAAATATAACACTAGACTTATTTTCGAAGGATGTCGAGTGTTTGCGTCGCATGATGTGATTGTGAAGAATGCTTATTTCTTTGGTCTGTCTGCCGCTCTCAGCTAGGGTTTATTTTAAGAGGAGGGCTTATATCAAAATCGGTAATCTGAACATTAGTTACATAAATGAGAGTAACCTCCCCTTGTTTGTTTCACTTTGAGGAAGCCGTTTGTATACAACTGCATGTTTTAACACGAAAATATAATAAAATATGTACTTAATGTGCTTGCGCATTATTTGAAATGAACTTAATTGTTATTAAGAACACATTTTATAGAATGAAATGAAAATCGCCGATCAAAACATACGGCTTCCTCAAAGTGAAAATAAACAAGGGGGGGTACTCTCATTTATGTAACTAATGTTCAGATTACCTCAAAATCATCATGAAAAATCACGCTTGGTCTTATTTTGCAGGTAGGTCTTATTTTTGGAGAAACATGGCAATAAAAAAAATAATAAAAAACAATTTGCAGAAACCATAAAATTTTATTTCTTTCTTTGTGACCTTAAAGACAAAAAAAATCGTAGGTCCTTATTTTCTAACAGTCGGTAAAGGACGAGATTTCTCTTCCCCACCCCCCTCTTTTTTTTCTTTTCTTTTTCTACCTCCAATTGTAATCTCAGAGGTGTTCTTTTTTTTTCTTTCTTCAAATATATTTCAATATATTTCTTGTAATCCAAGAATTTTGATATCTAATATGATTGTTGGGAAGAAGGAAGCAGACGATAACGTATACAGCAACTTTTAGGCATAAATGCAACAATGTTTCATAAATCTGGTTATTGAAGTTGCTTTACCCACGTCCCGAGACAGACAAGCAAAAATGATGGCCGTGGTAAAACAATAATTAAAAAACAAAATCAAACAAATAAATCGATGCTAACAACTATGGCGATCGAAGCCCAACGAGCAAATTTGAAATACACCCGGCAAGATCAGAACAATGATAATTATCAACAATAATAATTAATATTAATAAATAGAAATATAGTATTTGCAACAATAATTATAATAATTCAACTAAAATTATCACGATTCAGTAATAATGATAAGAGGTGTGAAAAACTCGCAATGAGTAATAATAATAATAGTATGAAAAACTCGCAATGAGTAGTAATAATAATAATAATAATAATAATAGTAATAATAACTCGCAATGAGTAATGATAATAATAATAATAATAGTAATAATAATAACTCACAATGAGTAATAATAATAATAGTAATGATAATGATAATAATAAAAACTTGCAATGAGTAATAATGATAATAGTAATAATAATAACAGCAATATTCAATTTTCTTTTTTGATTTTCTCAACACAATCAAGAATGAATTAAATAAACAGAATAGCAAATTATTGATGGTCTGTCACAGCATTTATACAATGGGCGAAACAATTAATGTGAAAGATAGATACATATGACGCATATCTCTCTCTCTCTCTCTCTCTCTCTCTCTCTTCTCTCTCTCTCTCTCTCTCTCTCTCTCTCTCTCTCACACACACACACACAACACGAGCGTATATGTAAAGGGACCTAAAACTAGATGGTAGCGTTAGGTGTCGAGCTACTTACATGCCATAGGTCTCGTATATTTTACTAGTATACTAATTTATTTCAGAGGTTGTATTCTGGGGAAAAAAATAACGTTACATTTATTGTTCATTCATATCTTGGTAAATACAGCTTTAATCTCGATACTTTTTTGACACACCTTGTATGAACGAAACAGAGAAAGAAAGAAAAACTCATGATACTATTGTGTATTTCATATAAACAAACTGAGACACATATAAACCACCAAACCAAAGAAAGGAAGTAAAAACAAAGGATGAAAACAATAAAAGAAAGGAAGAATAGACAAAAGAAAGGACGAAAGGAAGAATAGACAAAAGAAAGGACGAAAGGAAGAATAAATAAAAGAAGGAAAGAAAAAAGATGATACTTTGTCTGTAATTGATATAAACAGAAATAAATATGAACTAAAAAAAACAAAAGAAACAAAGGAACAAAGAAAAGAATTACAAAGAATGGAAAAAAAGGAGTGAAAAAAGAACGAAAGGAAGAAAGAAAGAAAGAAAGAAAGGTTATATCGAGTCTGTAATTGATATAAACAGAAATGAATATGAACTGACGAAAGAAAGAAAGAAAAAAGATAAGATACTAGTCTGTAGTATTAGTCTGTAATTCATATACACGAACCAAGACACATATGTGTGTGTGTGTGTGTGTACATATATATATATAAATGATATACATATATATATAATATATAATATAATTAATATATATGTATAATATATAATATAATTAATATATATATAACATATATATAATATAGATATCATATATATATATATATATATATATATATATATATATATATATATATATATTGAAATAGTGTATGGTTATCACTATCTCACTTGGTGAGTCTGTGGTAGGCCAATATTTGCAGTATTATTAGAAGAGTGCTCAATATCTGTGATAGAGCTATTATATAATAATAAATAAATATATCGCATTGATCGAAACCCACAGGGTCGCAGTTAAAAATATCCGTGTAATTAATAATATATACATAAACTAATATATATATATATATATATATATATATATATATATATATATATATATATAGTATCCAGTTGCCGCTTTATTATTATTATTATTATTATTATTATTATTATATATTTGTACATATATATGTGTGTGTGTATGTAAGTGCGCGCGCGTGTGTTCATATGGTATTAGATGTATTATACATGCAGCTTCTTCGTGTGTTGGTAAATGCCAAAGCCATCCTTGGGGAATATCAGTAGTGGTACTATTTAACCCATAGCTGGGATTATATATATATATATATATATATATATATATAATATATATATATATATAAAATGAAAAAAAACACGATATTCAAAGGATAATTCTATCATAGTTAGAAGTTTATATATCACCCTCTGAATACCTTGATTATTCTTTTTATATATTTACCTATCGTCGGATTGATTTTACATTTTCCCTGATATATATATATATATATATATATATATATATATATATATATATATATATATATATATATGTGTGTGTGTGTGTGTGTGTGTGTGTGTGTATACATTTTGAGAAGTAAATTTTTCCGTTATGCAATTCAAATTATTTTGATTTTCCATCTGATGAGACGAAATTTTGGGGAGCTATATTAAATCAACTTAGATTTATAAAGGCCCCAATTTTGGTCGAAATAAATTTATTATGGAATAACGGTGTTGAGTTTTTCCTTCCTTTCAAAGATATATATATATATATATATATATATATATATAGAGAGAGAGAGAGAGAGAGACAGACAGACAGACAGACAGAGGTAGAGGAAGATGAAGATAAATATATTTTTAGAAGGGCGGAAGTTGAAAAAGAGCGAAGGAAATAATCTAGAGATGTAAAATGGAAAGAGAGGAAGAGTGAACAATTGGAATGTTTTTATATTCATAATGATTGATGAAATCTATGAGATGAGATTTTATTTTAGACACAGACATGTTTTCTCTTGTTCATGCCTTCAGCTTTAATAAACCTCTGGAATTTATTTCAAGGTTTTATCTGAAAATAATTCCTTGTCCAGATCTCCATAGGTCAGATGCGTCTGTGTCTTCATATATATATATATATATATATGTGTGTGTGTGTGTGTGTGTGTGTTGTGTGTGGGCAGCATTTCTTTCATTTATACATGTAGAATTAAACAAAGACAGATCTCCTGTTTAACAATTTTATTTTGATCTTTCGAGTTTTCTGGCCAACCTTTTAATATTTGGGGAATTCGTGGATAAGTCTACCAAAGTTTTACCTTATTATCAGGCGTGGTTGCAGTAACATTATTCAAAAAAAAAAAAATCGGAATAATGTTACTGCATCCACGCCTGATAATAAGGTAAAACTTTTGGTAGACTTATCCACGAATTCCACAAAAAAAGTCGGCCAGAAACTCGAAAAGATCAAAAATAAAATTGTTAAACAGATGTGTCTTTTGTTTAATTCTACATTATATATATATATATATATATATATATATATATTATATTGTTGGACAAAAAACAGACAGTGTAAAAACTGAACCATTTTTTATAATTGTCATAAATTTTAATGAAACTTCAATGACTTAGACGCATAGGAAGAGATTATTTTTTATATTTCTTCAAACTCAGATAACTACTTATTAGCCATCAGTGTGTGTGTAATATAAGTGACAGAGTTGTGTATATATTATACATTGCGTATATATATATATATATATATATATATATATATATATTGCACAAAAAATAAAAAAATAAACATATATTAGTTTGTGTTAAGTAATTTGTGTGTGTATGTGTGTAATATGACTGTCCAAGTTGTGTATAAACTTATACAATATATATTATATATATATATATATATATATATATATATATATATATATAAGGAATGACTTACCAATAAAAATATTGGATTAGTCTCTATTTGGTTGGTATAAGTGTTAGTCGGATAAGTCAGCGTTATAACAAATATAAAGTGCTCAATACGCAAGTAATTACAACATGAACTCCGACAATTAACTGCAATTAATCAATATCTACACATTATAATGTACACATTATAATACTATATATATATATATAGCACAAAAAGTGAGAAACAAAACCTGTATCAGTTTGTATCAAGTAATCACAAAGGACTAATCACAAATTAGGATGGTAAAATCAAGAAAAAGAAAATTCTTATAAATTTCTTTTTTTTGTTTTTTGTTTGGTATTTCTGAGTATTTAAAAAGAAATTGTTTTTGCTACAATTAAGAGAACTTAGACAACAATAATCAAGGGAAATAGTCACTTCCTATGTGTCTAAGTCATTGAAATTTCATTAGAATTTGTGGGAATAATTTTTTAAAAATGGTCAATTTTCATTATGTCTTTTTTATCTAACTCTCTCTCTCTCTCTCTCTCTCTCTCTCTCTCTTCTCTCTCTCTCTCTTTTCACACACACACACACACACACACACACACACATATATATATATAAACAAATCTTAGTTTATATACGTATACATATATAAACCAGTCTTATATATATATATATATATATATATATATATATGATGTTTCCTAAAGGATACAACTCTAGAGATAAGAATATCGAATTTACGCGAACGTATATCTTATGATAGAAAATTAGTAACCTGGCAACAGTGTGTTAAGAGACATTTTAGTATTTAGTGGTTAAAAATGCTGTAGCCTCATTCGAGCATCCATTCCGTTATGCTGCGTCAGCTACGTCATTTTACAAGGACGAAAAAATGTGTGAGAGATGAATTTAATGGTAAAATTCTCTAGTCTACACTTGCCAAAAAGTGGACAATGTGTTTGACTGGGACTGACAATGTCACTAGATTGCCGAGGGTCTCGTGGACCTGTCGAACGTCTAATTCAATCATTGGGTTATTTCCAACAACTATTTTCAGGGCTACGAAGAAGTTAGACAAGTTTGAATACAAGCATTTACGCTCATTCCACGTATGAGGGAATGACACAAGGTCTTTTGATGTGGGCCCACCCACGAGCCGAAGCTCATGGGATGGTAGGTGCAAAAAATGCGTTGATCCTGTCGGCATTCCCCTCAAGGGAGGCGACTCAGGCATTGGCAATAAACCCAGCCCTGTCCCTTAAAATCATGGGACAGGTGTTGCCTAGGTGGGGAGAGCCCCCCCCCCCCCCGGGATCAACGCTGTTAATTACTTCAACGGTCCAGCGGCCGTAGCTCACTGGACCCCCGGCTGGACCAGGTTGTCAGGTGCTTCCTTTTTGAAAACACATAAGGAAAAAAAGACAGTTTTAGAAAGTCAGACGGTCATGTTTCGCTTGAGGCTAGCGTTATCAGAACACAAAATGAATTTTTAACCCCACCCTAAAACTGACAAAAAAACTCGGATCTTCATTGTAAGTTATCGTCAGAAGAAATAGAACAGTCTGGAGTCTTTAATCTTGGTGCGGCAACCACTCTGGGAAAAGAAAAAAACTGATTTGAGCCTGTTAAACTCCGCCAAAAAATTGACCTTGTGTCACGCCTGCTCTTGTGGAGAGGTAGATAAAAAACATAAATTGTGAAAAAAAATTCCTAGCCTCCGAACAGGCCGGATTAACAGAAGGTATTTTATATATCTTATATATTAATAGGTAAATCATCAGGTTAGTTGTGGTTAGGATAATTCTATGGTGGACCCTTTTTAACAAACGAAATGTTAAAGTTGGTCTGGTCTAAGTTGAGAGCTCAATGTTCAATGATTTTGTACAGAGCTATATATTTGGTAAAGAACAGACTTAAAAATCGTTCTAATTAGCATAGATCTATTTCTACCCATATGTGTATACATATGATTTTCACCAGAAAATAAAATTTAGCGCCTATGAAAACTCATATATATATATATATATATATATAATATATATATATATATATATATATATATATGGGTAGAAATAGATCTATAACTGCTAATATGACCGGTTTTTAAGCCTTTACCACACACACCACACACACACACACACATATACATATATATATATATATATATATTATATATATATATATATATAAGAGAGAGAGAGAGAGAGAGAGAGAGAGTGAAGACTGTTTGAAATGATAAATAGGAGTGTTAACATTTTTTAATTACTCTGTATAACGAGACACATCTGTATGTACATATCTACATGTCATTAATAAAATCTCCAGAAAGTCCAAAAATAAATAGATTAATACTAAAAAAAAATCTAATTTTGTTTCTTTCTTTTTTTTTTTTGGTTTCAAACGTCTTTGTTTTGATTTTCTCTTTCAAAAAATAAATATCATCCCGTAATAATCTGTGGTCAACTGGTCAGCGAATAGATTGGTCAAAAATCAATCAGATCTGGCTCTGTTTCTCGTATCGACGGTTCAGTAAAGCCATTAACAGAACATTACAAATTCGGCCAGGCACATAGCCAGCACCATATAAACGAGACAGGAATGGCCGTTAAACCTCGAATAAAACCCCCGTAAATGTACGGGATGGTCATTTCGGCCCAGACCACTGGCGATCAGGGACACAGTTACTACAAGGAGCATCGACACGCAAGAAACTTCCAGACCAGGAAATCACCGACGGTAAAAAACGACGCCTGGAAAAGACCCAAAACGCTGGTGGCGATCCAAACAAGTATCATTTCTTCATATTGTTTACTGCATTATCTCTCTCTGCCAAAGACCGGCGAAGGTAAGCAGGCCGATGAAATTCATGCTCAGTAAAATCCCAATGTCGATGATTTTTGAGAAGCTGTGGTCAGGATGCGTCCGACGAGGAAAGATCCAGAAGAGCAAGTCATGAAGCCAAGTTCCGCCTTGGAAAAATTCAAGGAGCTGGCTTCCGTAGCTGGTTAGGAGGTTGCTGTAGGCGAGCAGAATGCCAAAAATCGGATGTGAAGAGAAAGAGTAAAAACATCATTCCATTTCTTTTCCCACGGGTATTTCTGCTGGTCGACGATTGGCTGGTTTCATCTCGTCGGTCTCGTAGCCGTTTGGATGGACGGTTGGCAGCCGTCCCGAATGAAGAAATAGAAGAAGGGACGATAGGTGGATCATAATGGCGGCGTAATGAAGAAGGGTACTCATATGTAGGACTCATGATTCACGTCGCTGGGTGATGCTGCCTTGTTGTTGTTGTTGTTGTTGTGCTCGATGACGGCCAAAGGCAGGCGTCTGCGGCGTGTTCGGATCCGTCCCAGAGGCCGGCTTGAATTGGACCACAATGAAAGAACAAGGAACGAGGCGAGAGAAGCGGCCAGGTGACGAACGCTATTTGCCAGTTGCGTTTGTTGGGAAGAGTCGAATACAGATAACAAGCAAACTGAAAAGGAAATAGAAGAGGATTAGACATTTATTAGAGTACAAGAAAAATAGAAGGAAAAAGAAAATCATGAAAAATAGAAATTGACACACACACACACACACACACACACACACACACACACACATATACATATATATATATATATATATATATAATATAATATAATTATAGTATTCACTTCCTTTCTTCACATATAATAATATTATACAAAAACCGAGCGAATCAATGTTTGTCTCTGCTAAAGCTTTTATTTGTTTAATTTAATTATAAGAAAGTTATACTAAATCATTCCTTACTTTTAGATTAGTTATGTTTGAAAAAATTCCATTTCAATTGGTTCTAATTAGTCCTAATTTGCAATTGTCAAAAAAAGTTACGTAGAGTGGACACAGAGTCAAACCTGGTTACTGACAGTTTCTTACCTATGCGATCTTCTTTTGGTCTGGAGTCGCACACATGGAGGACACATCGGCCGAAACGTTGTACAGATAAATAAAGATGAGGCAATAGTCCGCATAATCCAAATTTATTATAATGGAGATTGTGGGTTTGTCTGTCTGTAACCGAAACTATATTACTATACAAATTACAATTCCCTTTGTTATTTACATCACATTCTCATGATTTTAATTTTTTATTTTATTTTT
>CM042153.1:39942568-39972568 GCA_023376005.1 Doryteuthis pealeii
ACGAGAAAACTCGAAAAGATTCAAAAATAAATTGTTAAAACAGCGAGACTGGTCTTCTGTTTAATTCTACATGTATAAATAAAGAATGCCTGCCCACACACACACACACACACACACACAACACACATATTATATATATATATATATGAAGACACAACGCATTGACCTATGGAGATTGACAAGGAATTTATTTCAGAATAAACCTTGAATAAATTCCAGAGGTTATAAAGCTGAAGGCATGAACAGAGAAAACATGTCTGGTCTAAATAAAATCTTCATCTCATAGATTTTCATCAATCATTAGAAAAAAAACATTCCAAGTTCACTCGTTCCTCTCTTTCATTTTACATCTCTAGATTATTTCCTTCGCCTTTTCAACTTCCGCCCTTTCTAAAAAATAGTATTTCTTTCATCTTCCTCTACCTCTGTCTTCTGTCTGTCTGTCTCTCTCTCTCTCTCTCTCATTATTATATATTATATATATATAATATAGTATCTTTGAAAGGAAGAAAAACTCAACACTCGTTATTCCATAATAAATTATTTCGACCAAAATTGGGGCCTTTAAATCTAAGTTGATTATTAATAAGCTCCCCAAATTGTTCTCATCAGATGGAAATCAAAATAATTTGATTGCATAACGGAAAAAATTTTACTTCTCAAAATGTAACACACACACATCACACACACACACAAACATATAGTTATATATATATTATATATAATATATATATATTATATATATATAACTATATCAGGGAAAATGTAAAATCCAAATCCGACGATAGGTAAATATATAAAGAATAATTCAAGGTATTCAGAGGCTGATATATAACTTCTAACTATGATAGAATATATCCTTGAATATCGTGTTTTTTCATTTTATATCAATTATAATATATATATAATATATATATATATAATATAATCCCAGCTATGGTTTAATAGTACCACTAATGATCCCAAGATGCTTTGGCATTTACCAAACACGAAGAAGCCTGCATGTATATACATCTTATACCATATAACACACGCGCGCGCACTTACATACACACACAATATATATGTCTACAAAATATATAATTAATAATAATATAATAATAATAATAATAAAGCGGCAACTGATACTATATAATATATATTATAATTATAATAATTATATATATAATACTATATATATAGTTATGTATATATTATTAATTCACACGATATTTTAAACTGGCGACCCTGTGGGTTTCGATCAATGCGAATATTTATTTATTATTAAGTAATACTCTATCACAGAATATGAGCCATCTTCTAATAATACTGCAATATTGGTACCACAGTGACTCACAAGTGAAGGATAGTGAAAACCATACACTATTTCAATATATATATATAATTATAATAATAATATATATATATATATATATATTTATATATCTATATTATATATTAGTGTATATATATATTAATTATATTAATATTATACATATATATATTTATTATAATGTATATATATATGTATTATAGTTTATTAATATATATGTACACACACACACACCACACTATGTGCTCTTGGTTCGTGTATATGATTACAGACTAATACTACAGACTAGTATCTTATTCTTTTTCTTTTCTTCTTTCCAGTTCATATCATTCTGTTTAGTATCAATTACAGCTCGATATAACTTTTCTTCTTTCTTTTCTTCTTCCTTCTTTCTTTCTCTTCGTTCTTTTCACTCCTTTTTTCCATCTTAGTAATTCTTTTCTTTGTTCCTTGTCTTGTTTTTTTAGTTCATAATTATTTCTGTTTATATCAATTACAGACAAAAGTATCATCTTTTTTCTTCCTTCTTTATTTTCTTCCTTTCTCCTTTTCTTTTGTCATTTTTCCTTCGTCCTTCTTTGTCTATTTTCTTCTTTATTGTTTTACCTTGTTTTTATTCCTTCTTTGTTGGTGTTTATAGGTGTCTCTCAGTTTTGTTTTATAAATTAACAATAGTATCATGAGTTTTTTTCTTTCTTGTTCGTTCATACAAGGTGTTGTAAAAAAATCGAGATAAAGCTGTATTTACAAGATATAATGAACAATAAAAACGTATTTTTTCCCCAGAATACAACCTCTTGAAATAAATTAGATATACTAGTAAATAACGAGACCTATTGGATAAGTAGCTCGACACCAACGCTTACCATCTATGTTTAGGTCCCTTTACATATACGCTCGTGTGTGTGTGTGTGTGTGGGGTGTGGGAGTAGAGGGAGAGAGAGAGAGAGAGAGAGGAGAAGAGAGAGAGAGAGAGAAGAAGTTTCGTCATATGTATCTATCTTTCACATTAATGTTTCGCCCATTTGTATAAATTGCTGTGGACAAAGGGGGACCAATCAATAATTGTATTCTGTTTATTAATTCATTCTTGTTGTGTGAGGAAAATCAAAAAAGAAAGATATTGCTGTTATATTATTACTATTATCATATTACTCTTGCAAGTTTTACTATGTATTTCATATCATACTATATTATTATTAACTCATTGGAGTATTATATTACTATTATTATTATTATTATCATTAACTCATTTGCGAGTATTATATTATTATTATATTTTATTACTACTCATTGCGAGTTTTCATACTATTATTATTATTACTCATTGCGGTTTTTCACACCTCTTATCATATTACTGAATCGTGATATTTTAGGTATGAAATTATAATTATTGTTGCCAAATACTTATATTTCTATTTAGTTAAAATTAATTATATTTGTGATAATTATCATTGTTCTGATCTGCCGGGTGTATTTCAAATTTGCTCGTTGTGTGCTCGATCGCCATAGTTGTTAGCATCGATTTATGTGTTCTGTATTGTTTTTAATTATTGTTTTACCACGCCATCATTTTTTGCTTGTTCTGTCTCGGGCGGGTAAAAGCAACTTCAATACCAGTTTATTGAAACATGTTGCATTTATTGCCTAAAAGTGCTTGATACGTTATCGATGTCTGCTTTCCTTCTTCCCAACATCATATTTAGATATTCAAATTCTTGGATTACAAGAAATATATTGAAATATATTTGAAGAAAGAAAAAAAAAAAACACTTGAGATTAACAATGGAGGTTAGAAAAAGAAAAGAAAAAAGAGGGGGGGAAAGAAATCTCGTCCTTTACGACTGTTAGAAAATAAGGACCTACGATTTTTATGTTTAAGCTGCACAAAGAAAGAAAATAAAATTTTATGTCTGCAATTGTTTTTATTTATTTTTTTTATTGCCATGTTCTCCAAAAAATAATGACCTACCTGCAAAATAAGGACAAGGCGTATTTTTCAATGATTTTGAGGTATATCTAAATAGTACTTAAATGAGAGTACCCCCCCTTGTTTATTTTCCACTTGAGGAAGCGTATGTTTTGATCGGCGATATTCATTTCATTCTATAAAATGTGTTCTAATAACATTAAGTTCATTTCATAATATGCCAACATAATAATACATATTTTATTATATTTTCGTGTTAAAACATGCAGTTGTATAACAAACGGCTTCCTCAAAGACGAAACAAACAAGGGGAGGTTACTCTCATCTTATTAACTAATGTTCAGATTACCGATTTTATATAAGCCCTCCTTCTTAAAATAAACCCTAGCTGAAGCGAGCAGAAGACCAAAGAAATTATACTCTCAATATCATATGCGACGCAAACATCTCACATCCTTCGAAAAATAAGTCTAGTGTTATATTTCGTCCATCTTATTTCGGGGGGGAAACCACGGTATTCTATAATGGACGTGGGAAGTACTGAAATGTATTCGACCCAACCAAGTAAAACAATAACCTTTTTATTTGTTATTTTCCTTTCTGTTAAGACGGGATTCGTTCTTGTTCATTTCCAGCGATTCTAGCCCACTGGCATTCAATCTAACAATACCTTCCCCAAATTCATTGCCATAGTTAATCATACCCCACAAGTTATTGATTACGAATATTCGTAGCTAACTATTCATTCGGGTCTAAATAAAACAGTAAGTAACAAAGTGAGATCAAGAGTTAAGATGTAATGAGTTCAACAATGTATGATGCTTTTTATTTTAACTGGACCCATAAAAAAATAAATAAAATTTTAAAAAATTAAAAAATTAAAATTTTAAAAAAAAAAAAGATACTGTTTGATTTAATGTTTGTTTTATATTTTTAAATTTATTGAAAAACTATACCTTTATGAGAATTTCCATCCCTTCTAGGCAATCCATCTTGGCTGTAATAAGTTCGGTTTGTAGATCCTACTTCTGTAAGCGAGTTTGCATTCCTCAGGATGCCCATACTTGTCACACCTTTGTCACACTTTTTCTTTCTTTTTTAAAAAATATAGGAACTTGGAAATTTTTTTAATTCAAATGACCAAAGGTTGACTCTCCCGATGCTAATCTTAATAGAAAAAACATTTTTTCAAGTTTTTTAAAAAAATAAAAACTAACTAATTTATTCATTATAAAATATAATGAATAAAATGTTGAAAATTTCATTAGACTGCACAACTTCCTTATTTTCGTAATTTCTGTGCGGTAAGTAAGAGCTGATGTATGAGTGTGTTGCTTCATCTCAGACGCAAAAAACAATTGGCGAAGGAAAGTGTGAATAAAACCATAAACAAACAAAAGCGAGATAAAAAGGAAGAGGTGGGTATTTACTAGGTATGGGCACTTTAGTGGAAGGAGGTAATGAAAAAATGAATTTAAAAAATCTGGTCTAAAGTTGATATCAGCCAGGGATCTATCCCCTTTTCACTAGCGCTAGACCAAGGAGATTTTTTTTTTAGCGTCTGAGATGAAAGCACCACACCTACCATCAGCTCCTTACATTACCGCACAGAAATTACGAAAAATAAGAAGTTGTTGCGATTCTAATGAAATTTTCAACACTTTATTCATTAATTTTATAATGAATAAATAGTTTAGTTTATTTTTTTTAAAAACTTGAAAAAATTTTTATCAATTAAGATTGCATCGGGAAGAGTCAACCTTTGGTCATTTGAATTAAAAAAATTTCCAGTTTCCTAATTTTTTAAAAAGAAGAAAAAAGTTTGACACAGGTGGCAAGTATGGGCATCCAGTGAGATCAAACTCGCTTATCAGAAGTAATGATCTACAAGACCACTTATTACACCACGATGGGATGCCTAAAGAGGGATGAAATCTCATAAAGTATATTTTTCAATAAAATTTAAAAAATTAAAAAAAACATTAAAATCAACAGTATCTTTTTTTTTTTAATTTTAATTTTTAATTTTTTTAAATTTTATTTTATTTTTTTTAGGTCCAGTTAAAAAAAAGCATCATACATTGTTAACTCATTACCATCCTTCACTCTTGATCTCACTTGTTACTTACTGTTTATTTAGACCCGAATGAATAGTAGCTACGAATATTTCGTAATCAATTCACTTGTGGGGTATGATTAAAACTTAATGGCAATGAATTTGGGAAGTATGTTAGATATGAACTGCCAGTGCTATGAACGCTGGAAATGAACAAGACGAATCCCGTCTTAACAGGAAAAGGAAAATAACAAATAAATAAAGGTTATTGTTTACTTTTGGGTCGAATACATTTCAGTACTCCCACGTTCCATTATAGAATACCGTGTTTCCCCGAAAATAAGACTGGACGAAATATAACACTAGACTTATTTTCGAAGGATGTCGAAGTGTTTGCGTCGCATGATTGATTGTGAAGGAATGCTTATTTCTTTGTCTGTCTCGCTCTCAGCTAGGTATTTAAGAGAGGGCTTATATCAAAATCGGTAATCTGAACATTATTACATAAATAGAGTAACCTCCCCTTGTTGTTTCACTTTAGGAAGCCGTTTGTATACAACTGCATGTTTTAACACGAAATATAATAAAATATGTTACTTAATGTGCTTGCGCCATTATTGAAATGAACTTAATTGTTATTAAGAACACATTTTATAGAATGAAATAAAATCGCGATCAAAACATACGGCTTCCTCAAAGTGAAAATAAACAAGGGAGGGTACTCTCATTTATGTAACTAATGTTCAGATTACCTCAAAATCATCATGAAAAATCACGCTTGGTCTTATTTCAGGTAGGTCTTATTTGGAGAAACATGGCAATAAAAAAAAAATAAAAAACCAATTTTGCAGAAACCATAAAATTTTATTTCTTCTTTGTGACCTTAAGACAAAAAAAATCGTAGGTCCTATTATTCTAACAGTCGTAAAGGACGAGATTTCTCTTCCCCCACCCCCCCTTCTTTTTTTTTTCTTTTCTTTTTCTACCTCCAATTGTATCTCAGAGGTGTTCTTTTTTTTTTCTTCTTCAAATATATTTTCAATATATTTCTGTAATCCAAGAATTTTAATCTAATATGATTGTGGGAAGAAGGAAGCAGACGATACTATACAGCAACTTTAGGCATAAATGCAACAATGTTTCATAAATCTGGTTATTGAAGTTGCTTTACCACGTCCCGAGACAGACAAGCAAAAATGATGGCCGTGGTTAAAACAATAATTAAAAACAAAATTCAAACAAATAAATCGATGCTAACAACTATGGCGATCGAAGCCCAACGAGCAAATTGAATATACACCGGCAAAGATCAGAACAATGATAATTATCAACAATAATAATTAATATTTAATAAATAGAAATATAGTATTTGCAACAATAATTATAATAATTCAACTAAAATTATCACGATTCGTAAATAATGATAAGAGGTGTGAAAAACTCGCAATGAGTAATAATAATAATAGTATGAAAAACTCGCGATGAGTATATAATAATAATAATATAATAATAGTAATAATAACTCGCAATGAGTAATGATAATAATAATAATAATAGTAATAATAATAATCACAATGAGTAATAATAATAATAGTTAAGATAATGATATATAAAAACTTGCAATGAGTAATAATGATAATAGTAATAATAATAACAGCAATATTCAATTTTCTTTTTTGATTTTTCTCAACACAATCAAGAATGAATTAAATAAACAGAATATGCAAATTATTGATGGTCTGTCACAGCATATACAAGGCGAAACAATTAATGTGAAAGTAGATACATATGACGCATATCTCTCTCTCTCTCTCTCTCTTCTCTCTCTCTTCTCTCTCTTCTCTCTCTCTCTCTCTCTCTCTCTTCCTCACACACCACTAGCAACATCACACGAGCGTATATGTAAAGGGACCTAAAACTAAGATGTAGCGTTAGGTGTCGAGCAACTTACATGCCATAGGTCTCGTTATATTTTACTAGTTTATTACTAATTTATTTCAGAGGTTGTATTCTGGGGAAAAAAATACGTTACATTTATTGTTCATTCATATCTTGGTAAAATACAGCTGTTAATCTCGATACTTTTTTTGACACATCCTGTATAGACGAAACAGAGAAGGAAAGAAACTCATGATACTATTGTGTATTTCATATAAACAAACTGAGACACATATAAACCACCAAACCAAAGAAAGAAGTAAACAAGATGAAAACAATAAAAGAAAGGAATAGACAAAAAGAAAGGACAAAGGAAGAATAGACAAAAGAAAGGACGAAAGGAAGAATAATAAAAAAGGAAAGAAAAAAGATGATACTTTGTCTGTAATTGATATAAACAGAAATTAAATATGAACTAAAAAAAAACAAAAGAAACAAAGGAAACAAACGAAAAGAATTACAAAGAATGGAAAAAAAAGGAGTGAAAAAGAACGAAAGGAAGTAAGAAAAAAGAAAAGAAAGGTTATCATCGAGTCTTGTAAATTTGATATAAACAGAAATTGAATATGAACTGGACGAAGAAAGAAAGAAAAAAGATAAGATACTATCTGTTTAGTAAGTCTGTAATTCATATACACGAACCCAAGACACATATGTGTGTGTGTGTGGTTGTACATATATATATATAAGTGATATACATATATATATAATATATAATATAATTAATATATATGTATAATATATAATATTAATTAATATATATATAACATATATATAATATAGGATATCATATATTATATATATATATATATATATATATATATATATTTATATATATATATTGAATAGTGTATGGTTATCACTATCTCACTTGGTGAAGTTGTGGTAGGCCAATATTTTGCAGTATTATTTAGAAAGAGTGCTCAATATCTGTGATAGAGCTATTATTATAATAATAAATAAATATATTCGCATGATCGAAACCCACAGGGTCGCAGTTAAAAATATCCGTGTAATTAATAAATATATACATTAACTAATATATATATATATATATATATATATATATTATAATATATATATTTTATTATATAGTATCCAGTTGCCGCTTATATTATTATTATTATTATTATATATTATTATCATATTTGTACATATATATTGTGTGTGTGTATGTAAGTGCGCGCGCGGCTTGTTTCATATGGTATTAGTATGTATTATACATGCAGCTTCTTCGGTGTTGTAAATGGCCAAAGCCATCCTTGGGAAATATCAGTAGTGTACTATTTAACCCATAGCTGGGATTATATAATATATATATATATATATATATATATATATATATATATATAAAAATGAAAAAACACGAATTTCAAGGATAAATCTATCATAGTAGAGAGTTATTATATCACCCTCGCAATACCTTGATATTCTTTTATATATTTACCTATCGTCGATTGATTTTACATTTCCCTGATATATATAATATATATATATATAATATATATATATATATATTATATATATATATATGGCTGTGTTGTTGTGTGTGTGTGTGTGTGTGTATACATTTGAGAAGTAAATTTTTCGTTATGCAATTCCAAATTATTTTGATTTTCCATCTGATGAGACGAAATTTTGGGGAGCTATATTAAATCAACTTAGATTTATAAAGGCCCCAATTTTGCGTCGAAATAAATTTATTATGGCAATAACGGTGTTGAGTTTTTCCTTCCTTTCCAAAGATTATATATATATATATATTATATATATAATATAGAGAGAGAGAGAGAGAGAGACAGACAGGACAGACAGACAGAGGTAGAGGAAGATGAAGATAAATATATTTTTAGAAGGGCGGAAGTTGAAAAAAGCGAAGGAATAATCTAGAGAATGTAAAATGGAAAGAGAGGAAGAGTGAACAATGGAATGTTTTATATTCATAATGATTGATTGAAATCTATGAGATGAGATTTTATTTTAGACACAACATTTTTCTCTTGTTTTATGCCTTCAGCTTTAATAGAACCTCTGGAATTTATTTCAAGGTTTTATCTGAAAATAATTCCTTGTCCAGATCTCCAAGGTCAGATGCGTCTGTGTTCTTCATATATATAATATATATATATTGTGTGTGTTGTGTGGTGTGTGTGTGTGTGGGCAGCATTCTTTCATTTTACATGTAGAATTAAACAAAAGACAGTTCTCCTGTTTAACAATTTATTTTTGATCTTTCGAGTTTCTGGCCAACCTTTTAATATTTGGGTGGAATTCGTGGATAAGTCTACCAAAGTTTTTACCTTATTATCAGGCGTGGTTGCAGTAACATTATTCAAAAAAAAAAAAAATCGGGAATAATGTTACTGCATCCACGGCCTGATAAATAAGGTAAAACTTTGGTAGACTTATCCACCGAATTCCAAAAAAAAAGTCGGCCAGAAAACTCGAAAAGATCAAAAATAAAATTGTTAAAACAGATGTGTCTTTTGTTTAATTCTACATTATATATATTATATATATATATATATATATATTATATATGTGGACAAGAAAAACAGACAGTGTAAAAACTGAACCATTTTTTTAAATTGTCATAAATTTTAATGAAACTTCAATGACTTAGACGCATAGGAAGAGATTATTTTTATATTTTTCTCAAACTCAGATAACTACTTATAGCCATCGAGTGTGTGTGTAATATAAGTGACAGAGTTGTGTATATATTTAACATTGCGTATATATATATATAAATATATATATATATATATTGCACAAAAAATAAAAAAATAAACATATATTAGTTTGTGTTAAGTAATTTGGTGTGTGTGATGTGTGTAATATGACTGCTCCAAAGTTGTGTATATAAACTTATACAATATTATATATATATATTATATTATATATATATATATATATATATATATATAAGGAATGACTTACCAATAAAAATATTGGATTAGTCTCTATTTGGTTGGTATTAAGTGTTAGTCGGATAAGTCAGCGTTTAAACAAATTATAAAGTGCTCAATACGCAAGTAATTACAACATGAACTCCGACAATTACTGCAATTAATCAATATCTACACATTATAATGTACACATTATAATACTATATATATATATATAGCACAAAAAAGTGAGAAACAAAACCTGTATCAGGTTTGTATCAAGTAATCACAAAGGACTAATCACAAATTAGGATGGTAAGATCAAGAAAAAGAAATTCTTATAAATTTCTTTTTTTTTTGTTTGGTTTGGTATTTCTGAGGTATTTAAAAAAGAAATTGTTTTTTTGCTACAATTAAGAGAACTTAGACAAACAATAATCAAGGGAAATAGTCACTTCCTATGTGTCTAAGTCATTGAATTTCATTAGAATTTGTGGAATAATTTTTAAAAATGGTCAATTTCATTATGTCTTTTTTATCTAACTCTCTCTCTCTCTCTCTCTCTCTCTCTCTCTCTCTCTCTCTCTCTTTTCACACACACACACGACACACACACACACCACACAAATATTATATAGTAAACAAATCTTAGTTTATATTACGTATACATATATAACCAGTCTTATATATATATTATATATATATATATATATATGATTGTTTCCTAAAGGATACAAACTCTAGAGATAAGAATAATCGAAATTTACGCGAACGTATATCTTTATAGAAAATTAGTTAACCTGGCAACAGTTGTGTTAAGAGACATTGTAGTTATTTATGGTTAAAAAATGCTGTAGCCTCATTCGAGCATCCATTCCGTTATGCTGCGTCAGCTACGTCATTTTTACAAGGACGAAAAAAAGTCGTGAGAGATGAATTTAATGGTAAAATTCTCTTAGTCTACACTTGCCAAAAGTGGAGCAATTGTTTGACTGGGACTGACAATGTCACTAGATTGCCGAGGGTCTCGTGGACCTGTCCGAAACGTCTAATTCAATCATTGGGTTATTTCCAACAACTATTTTCAGGCTACGAAGAAGTTAGACAAGTTTGAATACAAGCATTTACCGCTCATTCCACGTATGAGGAATTGACACAAGGTCTTTTGATCTGGGCCCACCCACGAGCCGAAGCTCATGGGATCGTAGGGTGCAAAAAATGCGTGATCCTGTCGGCATTCCCCTCAAGGGAGGCGACTCAGGCATTGGCAATAAACCCGCCCTGTCCCTAAAATCATGGGGACAGGTGTTGCCTAGGTGGGGGAGAAGCCCCCCCCCCCCCCGGATCAACGCTGTTTAATTACTTCAACGGTCCAGCGGCCGTAGCTCACTGGACCCCCGGCTGGACCAGGTTGTCAGGTGCTTCCTTTTTGAAAACACATTAAGAAAAAAGACATTTAGAAAGTCAGACGGTTCATGTTTCGGCTTGAACCTAGCGTTTATCAGAACAGCAAATGAATTTTTAACCCCACCCTAAAAACGACAAAAAACTCGATCTCATGTAAAAGTTTATCGTCAGAAGAAATAGAACAGTCTGGAGTCCTTTAATCTTGGTGCGGCAACCACTCTGGGAAAAGAAAAAAACTGAATTTGAGCCTGTTAAACTCCGCCAAAAAATTGCACCTTGTGTCACTGCCTGCTCTTGTGGAGAGTAGATAAAAACATAAATTGTGAAAAAAAATTCCTAGCCTCCGAAACAGGCCGGATTAACAGAAGGTATTTTTATATATCTTATATATTAATAGGTAAATCATCAGGTAGTTGGTGTTAGGATAATTCTATGGTGGACCTTTTTTAACAACGGAATGTTAAAGTTGGTCTGGTCTAAGTTGAGAGCTCAATGTTCAATGATTTTGTACAGAGCTATATATTTGGTAAAGAACAGACTTAAAAATCGTTCTAATTAGCATAGATCTATTTTTACCCATATGTGTATACATATGATTTTCACCAGAAAATAAAATTAGCGGCCTGATGAAACTCATATATATATATATAATATATATATATATAATATATATATATAATATATATATATATGGGTAGAAATAGATCTATAACTGCTAATATGACGGTTTTTAAGCCTTTTACCACACACACACACACACACACACACATATACAATATATATATTATATATATATATATATATATATATATTATATAGAGAGAGAGAGAGAGAGAGAGAGAGAGAGAGTGAAGATTGTTGAAATGATAAATAGGAGTGTTAACATTTTTTAATTACTCTGTTATAACGAGACACATCTGTATGTACATATCTACATGTCATTATAAAATCTCCAGAAAGTCCAAAATAAATAGATTAATACTAAAAAAAATCTAATTTGTTTCTTTCTTTTTTTTTTTTGGTTTCAAACGTCTTTGTTTTGATTTTCTCTTTCAAAAAATAAATATCAGTCCCGTAATAATCTGTGGTCAACTGGTCAGCGAATAGATTGGTCAAAAATCAATCAGATCTGGCTCTGTTTCTCGTATCGACGGTTCAGTAAAGCCATTAACAGGAACATTACAAATTCGGCCAGGCACATAGCCAGCACCATATAAACGAGACAGGAATGGCCGTAAACCTCGAATAAAACCCCCGTAATGTACGGGATGGTCATTTCGCCCAGACCACTGGCGATCAGGGACACAGTTACTACAAGAGCATCGACACGCAAGAAACTTCCAGACCAGGAAATCACCGACGGTAAAAACGACGCCTGGAAAAGACCAAAACCGCTGGTGGCGATCCATAACAATGTATCATTCTTCATATTGTACTGCATTACCAAAAGACCGGCGAAGGTAAGCAGGCCGATGAAATTCATGCTCAGTAAAATCCCAATGTCGATGATTTTTGAGAAGCTGGTGGTCAGGATGCGTCCGACGAGGAAAGATCCCAGAAGAGCGAAGTCATGAAGCCAAGTTCCGCCTTGGAAAAATTCAAGGAGCTGGCCATGCCGTAGCTGGTTAGGAGGTTGCTGTAGGCGAGCAGAATGCCAAAAATCGGAATGTGAAAGAGAAAGAGTAAGACAATCATCTTCCATTTCTTTTCCCACGGGTATTTCTGCTGGTCGACGATTGGCTGGTTCATCTCGTCGGTCTCGTAGCCGTTGATGGACGGTTGGCAGCCGTCCCGAATGAAGAAATAGAAGAAGGCGACGATAGGTGGGATCATAATGGCGGCCGTAATGAAGAAGGCGTACTCAATATGTGAGGGACTCATGATTTCCACGTCGCTGGGGGTGATGCTGCCGTTGTTGTTGTTGTTGTTGTTGTGCTCGATGACGGCCTCAAAGGCAGGCGTCTGCGGCGTGTTCGGTATCCGTCCCAGAGGCCGGCTCTGGAATTGGACCACAATGAAAGGAACAAGGAACGAGGCGAGAAGCGGCCACGGTGACGAACTGCATTTGCCAGTTGCGTTTGTTGGGAAGAGTCGAATACAGATAACCAAGCAAACTGAAAAGGGAAATAGAAGAGGATTAGACATTATTTAGAGATACAGAGAGAAAAATAGAAGGAAAAAGAAATCATGAAAAATAAGAAATTGACACACACACACACACACACACACACACACACACACACACACAATATATATATATATATATATATATATATATATATATATATATATAGTATTCACTTCCTTTCTTCACATATATATATATTATACAAAAACGAGCGAATCAATGTTTGTCTCCTAAAGGCTTTTTATTTGTTTAATTTAATTATAAGAAAGTTATACTAAATCATTCCTTACTTTTAGGATTGAGTTATGTTTGAAAAAAATTCCATTTCAATTGGTTCTAATTAGTCCTAATTTGCAATTAAGTCAAAAAGTTAACGTAGAGTGGACACAGAGTCAACACCTGGTTACTGACAGTTTCTTACCTATGCGATCTTCTTTTGGTCTGGAGATCGCACACATCGGAGGACACATCGGCCGAAACGTTGTACAGATAACAATAAAGATGAGGCAATAGTCCGCATAATCCAAATCTTATTATAATGGAGATTGTGGGTTTGTCTGTCTGTAACCGAAACTATATTACTATACAAATTACAATTCCCTTTGTTATTTACATCACATTCTCCATGATTTTATTTTTTATTTTATTTAAACCTCAATTATTAGTAAAATTGTTTTACATCATTAAGACTGTTAACAATATCTACACACTAATAACATGCAATTATATTTATATATTCAACGAAATAGCGGTTTACAGTGTGAATGGGAAGGCTAATTTGCATATTGATCTTTAAAAATTTGATTTTAATAAATATATGCTTAGTATTATTGATTTCTAATTGTTTGGTTTTATCTTAATAAATATGAGCAAAAATCTCGGGATAAATCTTAACAGAAATCTATTAACATAAAGAAAATAACTGTAATTTTATTCTTTTTCTTCCTATTTAACTAAATAGTTAAATTAGTGAAAGTTACCACTGAAAGACGGGAGTAAGGGAAAATGGTGGAACAGTCAGTTTCAAAGTTGTTCTATTTTCCGATTATACCCCCTCTGTTCCAAATATTTTTATCTGAATTCTTATTCAGTTTCATTAGCCTTTCTAATTTAACATGATATTTTATTATATTAAAACTTAAATACTTGCACCCGGAGGGTGCATATATTTGCTAGTAATACTAATTATCAAGCCTCATCTCAAAAAATCAGAGAAATGTTCTCAACTAGTTTTCGACCTTAGGTCATCGTCAGGATAAAATATTTTAGAAAGTTTTCAAATTATAGCCTATAAATGTAATGGAAAAGAACCAACAATGGCAGATTACTTACTGACATCGACCAGACCCTTTGTGAGTCCTTGCATGAAGAAGAAGGTAGACATGAGGTAGATGCTGTGGGTGAGAGGGATGAAGATGTTGTTTAGCAGAACCGAGCAAAAGAGAGGTGCCAAGAAACAAGTCCAGGTTGATCTTTTCCGAAAGTGTGCCGGCTATAACGCAGCCGATGATGAAACCTATTCCTTGGCAAATGAATATCGGGTTCATTTGATACATGTCCACGTGTAGCAGGGAACGCAGGTCCAAAAGACTTGGCCCCAGGATTCCATTGTCGATTCCCTGCAAGGAAATATAAATATGCTTACAATACATAGCGATAAATAATTGAGGTTATTTCCTATAACTTCAACCTAAAAAAAGGGGAACCACTCTGAATGAATTTTATCTGTTAATCAATCAACTAATTATTTTCCCATTAAACTAACCATAAACCATGATTTTAACGGCATGTCAACCCGTCTAGGATTATTTTATGCTGTGAGGTTAGGGAATCGCGTTCATTGTACATTCATATTCACATTTTTTATGTGGTTGTTTCTTAAGAGCTTTTTTCTTTAAGATGTTTGTTTTTTGCACATGGTCCTATCAGATACGAACAGGGGGTATTTGAGTCCCAACTTTGTGTCGCATGGCATACAAGAACATAATCCACATGATTAAACTTTTATCTTTTACCAGCAGCCTCAAGATTTTTATTTACTAAAATAACTATTTTCCTATTCGGACGTTTCTTCTATACACAGATGCAGTGATGCTGATATCTTTTTGATTTAGTGCGTCCTGGGACGCACATATTTGCTTTGGATGAGTCCTTGGGAAAATTTCTAGGTCACATCTAAAACCATCTAACCTATCCTGTGTAATTCGTTTCTAAGAAACTATTGAAATGTATTTACAGTTAGCTTGAAATAGTGAGGGAAGAAAAAAGAAAAACACCGGGACGCATAGATATAATTTTACTGCGTCCTTTTAGATTATTGTGCGTCAAGGATGCGGGATGCGTACCTATTAGCATCTCTGCATATGTATAAGCTCTTTATATCTCCTGTCATGTTTTGTATTCTCATCAGTTAAGTTTGCTCGGGCAGTAAATATCCTTGTTATCACTTCGTCGTGATATGGTCTTCTATTTACGAGGAAACTATACTGAACCAATTATTGTTCTATAGCACAATGCATGGATGCAATGTGCATCTGTGCATGCGGGTGTAGGTGTGTATATATAATTCTAGCTAGTTATATTGAATAAGTAGTAAGTCAAACCACATATATGTGTGTATATGTAACTGTATAGTGGGCTAAGGAATAGGTAGCAAGACAACCCACAGATGTGTATGAATATGTGTGTGCATTCAGTGTGGATCGTGTGTGTGTGCATACATATATACATGTGTGTGGTGTAATAGTTAAAGTCATGGGAAATGGACTCATAGCCCGAGTTCAAATCCTGGACGTGGTAATTGCATTTCACTTTGCGCTAATACCCTTGGGAAAGGTATGAATCCTACTCCCCCTCCAGCTATGGGTAAATAGTAGGGCAGACTGGGCTCTTTAACCTTGGTTAGGCAACCGGTCTAGGAGAAGGAAAACTCTGAATTCAAACCTGTTGCACTCCGCTTGAGAAATTGACCTTGTGTCGCATCCTGCTCGTGCGGAGGGGTTGGTAAATATATATATATATACATGTGTGTGTGTGTATCTACATATATTGTATGTGTAAGTAGGGTCAATGCTAAGTCAAAGAAGTCTTAAAACTAAGAAAAAGGATTTAGGCTAGATAAAAAAAAGTGTGATAAAGGCCAGTAACAGACAAATGTCTGGATTTAGGTAAAAGAGAGAGAAGAGATAGGGATCAGTCATAAAACTTGACCACCAACATAGAGTTCAATGTTAGAACAAAGGATTTTGAAATCTCGTGGAATGAGAGTGAGATGAGATCTGAGGAATTCTGGGAGAAATTGAAAAAGATAGCCAGTTAGTTTTTGGGCAGCTCCATCATCAGCTCCTTACTTTACCGCACAGATGCCTGTGCTACTCATACGCTGAGTTGGCGAGGACCGGTATCGAACTAGGAACCTTGTGGTTTCTAGCCGAACGCTCTACCGACTGAGCTATCCCGGCTCTTCTAGAATATCTACTCCATTAACAGCTGTTTATACGGGTAGAATTCATTTAATGAATACGTCAATATTTGTGTTTATTCAAATGGATTGCTTCTATAGCAATGCGGCAATTTAAGTCTTCTGTGCCTTGTCTGGTTGGCATCTTTCCGTCTACGAAAAACGATGGCGTAATGTACATTTTTTTGTAACTACGTAGCCTGGGCGGGTTGATATGGAGAAGGTGCGGTTGCCCAAGCAGCAGGTCCCCCCCCCCTACACACTGCCGCTGTGGTCCAAAGGAAAGGTAATAAACAAATGCAGTTTGGCAACGACAGTGGTGCAGGAGTTGCTGTGTAGCACTGAGGTTCAGCGTTACTCCACCTTAGGGACTCCGGCTCCGGATTTGTTTTCCTTGGCCTTTCCTCGGGATCATTGTAAAGCCGCTCGGCAGGGGTGATTTTATAACACACTTCCCTGTCCTAAGTGGGTTGACGACCAGGGCCAAGAAGCCACATATAACCAATTTGGGTGTTTATGTGTGTATCATATATATTTACCAACCCCTCCGCACAAGCAGGGTGCGACACAAGGTCAATTTCTTAAGCGGAGTTTAACAGGTTTGAATTCAGAGTTTCCCTTCTCCTAGACTGGTTACCTAACCAAGGTTAAAGAGCCCAGTCTGCCCTACTATTTACCCATAGCTGGAGGGAGAATAGGATTCATACCTTTCCCAAGGACATTAGCGCTAAATGAAATGCAATTACCACGTCCAGGATTTGAACTCGGGGCGACGAGTCCATTTCCCATGACTTTAACCATTACACCACGCGCTTCCTACACTGTGTGTAGTAAGAGCACCAATCTTATTACTGTCAGTGTGGATGGTCGTTGGCTGCCTTAGAGCTCGTCTGTTTTTTCCAGCTCCTGTTTTTTTCTTTCTTTTTGTGATGCTGGTGTTTACTCACACTCCACACCTGACAACCGAGACGTACCTGTTGAGAGTGCCAGTCTAGTTGCTTGTTAGATATCTAAGTTTTAACTTAGTGTAAGTCCACAAGTATACTACATAATCAAGTTTAGAATTTGACTAGAATTTATAGTTGATTACCCTTTTTACTTTTTTTCGGTTGTAGACGGAGGGAGTAGAATTTTGGATAATGCGATGTCATTTAAAAACGAAAATCACGAAATAAAAGAATATGTTTACATGTGCCTGTAATGAAATCTGGTCTATAACTAGCTATTTGTATAACGGGTATGATTTATTATCGGAAATTCAACAGAGAATTATCTTCCCCTGCCGCTAGGGGGAAAATCGCCAACAAGAGGTTGGCGTGAGAATCAAACCAAGCGTCACTTATCACAGAGCAGTCACTGAGGGAAGTCGCAAAATAAGAACTCTACCACCAGCAAACTTTCAAAGGCATTGTATCAGCAAACGTTCTAAGGCTGATACAATAGCATACTAACAGAAGGCTGAAGAACGAGAAACGACCTGACGAAGCGTCTTAATAACATTCATACCAGCGACCAGAATACCCCTTTTATCACCACTTCTCCAACGAACAGTATTTAACCTCACATATAAGTCTTGTAGCAAATACCAATAAAATTTGCAACAAGTTCTTGTATTATTTGTCAATACATGTATTAAATTTCCATTGTGTGTTTGTCTTCTTTGCCCGAACAATTTGCCTACAACTGTCAGCGAGGGAGTCTATCCCTTTTTCAATAGCGCTAGACCAAGGAGATTTAAACCCGTAATTCCTCTTATTATCAAATGAATTACGCTAAAACATTTATTAGTTTTAATGATCGCATTCATATAAGGAAGATGGAGGGAATAGATAAAGAGCTACGTACTTGACTCTCTACAACAAGCATTTTCCCCTCCCTCTGCTTCCCTTGATCACTTACCACGGATAAAAGTTTTAAAAAAGAAAAAAAAAACTAGTATATAAATTCCAGTCAAATTCTATCCCTGTGCTACTCATACGCTGCGTTGGCAATGACCGGTATCGAACCTGGAACCTTGTGGTTCCTAGTCGAACGCTCTACCGACTGAGCTAAATCTAGCTTAAAAGCCTCCCTCTCGAGTGGCAATTAAGCTAGTATTAAACAAATCTAACTTACATTTGTTTTTTATATCCTCTCTGGTAAAATTTAATTAATTTCCAAAAACCTTTAGAAAAGTTTGGTTTGGTTTCTTTATCAAATGGCATATCAGCCTCCGTGGGTTATTTAATGCCAAAGCCATCCTTGTAGAAGAACAGTTGTGATACAATTTAACCAAGGAGGATAAGGGTTTCATACCTTTCTCAAGGGTAATAGTCCGAAAATGAACGTAATAGCGATACTGGAGTTCGAACTCGCTTACTAGGATGTCACAGTACAGCATGTTAGCCACTACGCCACGAGGACTCTCTCCCAATGAAAATTTAATTTATATTCGATATTCGTCAAATCTTCTACTGCAGTAGAACTTGATTTATTTTCATTCAGTTTTTGCAAATACCTTTTCACACAGTTACATCCCATGGCTCACCAGTGTGCCATAACGCATAGTTTGGGAAAAGGGCCGAGTTAGCTCAGTCGATAGAGCGTTCGGCTAGAAACTACAAGATTCCTAGTTCGATACCGGCCCTCAGCGTATGAGTAGTACAGTGATCTGTGCGGTAAAGTAAGGAGCCGGTGGTAGGTGTGGCGCTCCACCACAGACGTAAAATAACTTTCTCCTTGGTCTAGCGCTACTGAAAAGGGGATAGACTCCCTCGCTTATTGGCTGATACCGACTTTAGGTCACCCTGACGACTACTTACTTACTTCGGAAAAAAATAAAATAAAATAAAAACTGTTGTGGGGTTTCAAGGGGTCAAAATAAGACAAAACGACGGGTAACAAATGTAGGAAAATCTATTAACAAAAGAGTAGACAATTACAGTAAAGAAAAGTGGGAATTGCGTCCGACAAATAGAGTTACGAGCTGACTCGCATTGGCTTCCGTCAAACCATAATTGTTCCTGTTACTTAATAGTAACCGTCGGCGCATTCCACTATAGTCTATAGGGTATATCACCAATAACAAAAATAAAAAGGGGAAACTTACGACAAGACCAAAGGACCAAGTGAGCCATAACAGTTTTCCAATCTTGTTCTTCCATTCCACTTCCATCTTGGGCGTATGATGATCCGGGGCACTTGCGAGAAGGGGCAACTCTAGCTCCGGATCCCTGCTCCCTTCCTCGGGGCTGAAAAATAAACAGAAAAAAGAAGAAAATCAAAATAAGGAAAAAAAATCCCATTATTATCTGGTTTACCTTTCTTCACGCCGCTGGCGAGTATTGCATTTTGTTAATGTTATAAAGATTCCATTTAATTTCCAACCTCTGTTTTGGTTATTTCTCATTTAGTAACCTTTGTTGGGTTACAACACTAGCTAATCTTAACAATGCTGTTATCACTCCTTATGAGTTTTTTTACACCAGCCTGGTGGTCAATCACTGGAGTCTGAGTGTCGCTTCAGGTCCCCATGACTCTCCTGAGTATGCTAGTTCTTATATACCTTACCTATGAACATTAATGGGTATGTCCCAATCCTCATGAATACGGGATTATTATACTGACTGAGTAGTCTGATACCACTAGCAATGGTTTACCTTCTCTACACCGCTGGCGAGTATTGTATTTTGGTAATGATATAAAATTTCAATTTTATTTCCAACCTCCGTTTGGTTATTTCTCATTTAGTAACCTTTTACTAGTCTGTTACATTCGCTTATTATGTATCACCAGGACAGGACACCGAGTATACACTTACAGATGACATCCTGTCGGTGGGGCTTAGAATACGCCGAATTCATCTCCTTAGAAGTAAAAAAAAACAAACACTTATTCAGTAATAATGGTTGGCTGGTTGTTTTGTTTTACGGCATATCAACACTTTTCGGGTCATTTGATGTCGAATCGAGTCATATTTTGTTAAACAGAGAACTCAGATTACTTACAGTACCAGCTGTTGCTAAAATGGTCACCCAATTAACTATTAAACAGGCTCATCGCTGCTTAACTTCGGGGATCTAGCGGAAACCCAGTAGTACTGGATCTGAGAGATTAGATATATATATGCATTTACAAACTCCTCCGCACAAGCAGGATGCGACACAAGGTCAATTTCTTAAGCGGAGTTTAACAGGTCTGAATACAGAGTTTTCCTTCTAGACCGGTTACCTAGCCAAGGTTAAAGAGCCCAATCTGTCCTACTATTTACCCATAGCTGGTGGGAGAATATATGGATTCATACCTTTCCCAATGTGAACTTAGGTCGACGAGTCCATTTCCTACAACTCTGACCATTACATCACGCACCTCCAAGTGAGATTAGATATAAGTATATGTTGATTTTTGCTAACGGTTTTTTTCTCTTTTTTTCTTCTAATGTGTGTCAGCTGTTAATGTTTCTATGCGCTTCAAGACCGAGGGGAAAATAGTTTTTTGTTGACGAATAATCAATCAATGTCTCATTATTATCACTTTTGATCTGAACTTTCTTGCTTATTGTTCTTTGGAGAATTCGCTATTATTGATAATACAACTAATCAAATACGGATATAGACTGAAGTCTTGCTTAAAAAAAGAAAAGAAAAAACAAGTAACACCTCTGATCAAAGTAAGGCGGACACACATACGAAGTCTGTAGTTTTACACTGCCACGAGGATCTTCAAAGCAGTACTGATACACCAGGTCGGTCTTTTCTGTTGCTTCCCAACCCCCATACAGAGAAGGACGAGATGGTCAGAGAGGTCTCATCTGATCAGTTTCGGTTACAGACAGACAAACACGCAATCTCCATTATAATAATATTTGATAGAAATACTTGATATCACATAATCTTGTGCAAAAAAACCCCCTAAAACAAACAAACTTATAAGATACAACTACAGAAAAATGTAAATATGAACGTGCAATGAATGCGATTATCTAGCCTCTAGGCATTAAATAACCCTAGACGGGTTGATATATATATATATATATATATATATATATATATATATATAATGAAATTAATCAATCAGTCATATTTAGCAGGCATGAATTACAAAACATGGTTGAATACATTGCTAGTGAGGAGGTAATTTCACTTGATACCATATAACTATGCAAACAAATTATTATCATTAAATAGTTAGAGTTACTTGAAACCATACAATTGAGTATAAATTATTAGCAATAATCTTTTGGATGGTCTAAAAATTTAAGATAATATTAATCTTTTGCAAGTCTCTCTAGCAAACGAAATGTAATTCCTTTCGCCGTCAGCACAGTCTCTACCAACAGAGCACGTTACTCTCACTTCCTGACACCCCAAATAGCAGTCGTCAGATTTCACTTGCCGTCCAAACACTTGCTTTCTTCCTCACTCCCTATGTCAGCGACAGTCCGTCTTATTTCTGCTCGTTCGGCTGCGCTGATGCAAATTCCGATATACCTCATCCGGGTTTCTGCCAACAGCATTTCAGCTACCAGGAGGTAGCGAGTTCGAATATCCATAGCCACTTGCCACAATCTTCCCCTTCGCACAGGCCAAATATCCTGACGCGCTTTGTTTGTGGGGGCTGGGAATCTGCTTTTTCATAGGGCTGCCTTTCAATTTCGTCATAAATAAGAATATTTGAAACGATATGCAAACAAATTATTATCATTAGATAGTTAGAGTTACTTGAAACCATACAATTGAGTATAAATTATTACCAATAAGAATATTTGAAACCATATAACTATGTGCAAACAAATGATTACTTTTATTAAATAGGAATAATTATTTGAAACTATATAACTGTATACAAATTATAAGATAGGAATATCTGATACTATATCACTGTCTGCAGATTATTAATGTTAGATAGGAATAATTGATACCATAGAAGTGAGTGCAAACAAATTATTATCATTAAAAGTAGCAGTATTAAATAAGAATAGTTACTTGAAACCATACAACTGTGTTCAAGTTATTTGTATAAGATAGGAATATTTGGTACCATATAAGTGTGTACTAACAAATTATTATTACTAGAAGTAGTAGTATCAAATAAGAATAGTTACTTGAAACCATATAATTGTGTATAAATTATCAGCATTAATTATTATTTACTTGAAACCATACAACTGTGTGCAAGTTATTTGTATTAGATAGGAATACTTGGTATCATATAAATGTGTGCTAACAAATTATTATTACTAGAATTAGTAGTATTAAATAAGAATAGTTACTTGAAACCATATAATTATGTATAAATTATCAGCATTAATTATTACTTACTTGAAACCATACAACTGTTTGCAAGTTATTTGTATTAGATAGGAATACTTGGTACCATATAAATGTGTGCTAACAAATTATTATTACTAGAAGTAGTAGTATCAAATAAGAATAGTTACTTGAAACCATATAATTGTATATAAATTATCAGCATTAGATAAGAACATTTGAAAAGGTAAGAACTGGGTTTATTGCCCGGTGCCTGAGACGCCCCTTATGGGAAATGCCGGCAGAATATTAGCAATCTTTAAAACCTGCTGCTACAGGAGGCTTGATTCCTTAAGGCACCTCACATTAAAATGACCTTATGTCTCTTTTGGATAAGTGAGAAATCGGAAAAATATCTAATTCACATTTATACTTACTGCCATTATTTCCCCTAAAAGCGTCTGCTGTTGATAATTCAAGCGAAATTGTATCCACTTTATTCACGTCTTTTCTTCTCATTATCTTACACGGTTTTTCTTGAGACTAATTTTGCAGGACTATTTTCGTATATATTTTCAATAATTTTTACATAATTTTTCTTAACGCAAACTACTGCATATTTATAGAAAAGAACAGCAAGGCTTGGGTACAAGTCAGATCGATGGAAAAAACGGCAAAATGAACCGACTTTTCAGAGGTTAATCGAAGGTAAAGTGAAACAAAATCCAGGGCTATTATTTAAGGAAGTAATCCAGGGCCATCATATGAAGGAAGAAAGAAATGAAGGAAGAAATGAAGGAAGGAAGAAAGAAATGAAAGAAGAAGAGAAAAGAAAGGAAGAGAGTAGGAAAAGGAGAAAGAAATAAAGAAAAAATGAAAAGAAGGAATAAATAAATAAATAAAGAAGGGACGAAAGGAAGGAAAGAAGAAAGAAAGAAAGAAAGAAAGAATCAAAGACAGAAAGAAGGGAAGATGGAAGAATGGAAGAAAAAAGACAGAAAGAAGGGAAGAAAGAAAGAAAGAAAAGAAGAAAGAAAAGAGAAAAGAAAAGAAGAAAGAAAGAAAGAAAGAAAAAGAAGAAGAAGAAGAAGAAGAAGAAGAAGAAGAAGAAGAAGAAGAAGAAGAAGAAGAAGAAGAAGGTTAAGTTTTTTTTCTTCCCTCAAGTCATAAATCAGGTTTCTTTCTCGATAAAATAATGGTAATTTAAATCAAGCATTCAATCCAGAGACAAAGAAACAAAACTCATTATCAGTAAGTTACTTGAACAGCTTGGAGGCGCGCTTAGCATAACGGTTATTAGAATTTAAAATAAATATCGGCGACCAGAGTTCAAATCCTGGATAAGACTCTGTTCCGCTTTGCGCAAGCATCAAAATAAGAAAGTGCCACTTGTCAATAACTCTTGGATTCATCAGCCCCCCTCACTCCAGCTATGGGTGAATTGTAGGACAGTGTAGGGCTTTTTAGCCTTGATTATGCAACCAGTCAAAGAGTATGAAAACGAGTTAAACTTCGAAAAAAGAAATTGACCTTGTGCCGCATCCTACTCGTACGGAGGGGTTGGTAAATATATATAAAATTAGAAACGACCGGATGGGAAGGGTGATCCACAGAATCCATCCTAGAAAACGAGACGCGTAAATTTCTCTAGGACTTTGAGATACAAACGGATCACTTAATCCCGACAAGATGACCTTACCTAGTATTAAATAAACAAGAAGAAAAGAACCTACATCTGGTGGATGTTGATGTTTCAGCGGACCACAGAGTAGAAATAAACGAGAGCGTAAACACCTACATCTTGCTAGAGATAGATGTTAAAAATCTTCCTCAGAGCATGCTATGTTGTGTTGAAAAGAAGAAAACAATTTATGAAAATTATGACAGTTTTGTGATGGGATCAACTCATACCGGACGTTTAAGAAAAAAGAATATTTCAAATTTTAAACAAAAATTCTCAAAGAGCATGTATCACGTTCATAACCAGGTGTATCGGATTTTACCAAGGAGAAATATTTTGTAATCAATTTTAGTAACTAATTTTTATAAAAATATATGATCGGTGAAAGGGCAATAACGATTGGATCATGAGCCAAGTAAGATGAAAATAACATCTTTTTTATATTTTTAACAGATCGAAATATTGCAATATCAGCATAATAAACAACTTTACTTGAACAACATATGTGTTTTTCATATTATCTTACTCTTATATATATATATATATATATATATATATATATATATATGAAATTTAACATTTTTGAAAAAACAAATGATGTTATATAATTGCTGACAGAAATCTGTTTCGACCGGCTCGAAGAAACTGGTCATCTTCAAGAGCAGCATAGACGGGAAAAGAAAAAATATCCGTTAGAAGACTGTTTACAAACGAACGCTATATTAAATGCTGAAATTTAAAAAAAAATGCGTCAGCATTGAATATAGCGTTCGTTTGTAAACAGTCTTCTAACGGATATTTTTTCTTTTCCCGTCTATGTTGCTCTTGAAGATGACCAGTTTATTCGAGCCGGTCGAAACAGATTTCTGTCAGCAATTATATAACATCATTTGTTTTTTCAAAAATGTTAAATTTTATACTATCGGATTAATTTCCATCTATTTTCATATATATATATATATATATATATATATATATATATATATATATATATATATATATATATATATATATCAGTGGCGAATATTCCCAAAATGAAAGATGCACATTACTTACCCATTCGCTGTAATAATTTTATTGTAATAAAATATAGGTTGAGTATGAAGATAAATAATTGTGACTTGTCAATAAGCTATGTTCATAACACAGGGAAAAAGCTGAGGTTGAGTAAACTTCAAAGACACTGCTAAGATTTCCCTAACATTGTACAAAATGTAGAATTTACAAGTCTTTCACAACAAGCTAATTCTATCATTAATTCAAACCAGTTTGCTCGTCTTATCACTATCACTATAATCAACTTTCAAATTATGACAAAAAATTTAAAAAAAGGAAAAAAATCAACTTAGGTGGTCACTACTAGAATAGGCTTAGTGATCATCCCCCGCACATTAATACAACCAACATTACGTTTTTTGTTTTGTTTTTTGTGACATTGTTTATATTGTTTAATGTGTGAAAATAAACAATTGTCTTCGTGTCTTCTGTTTTATAAGGTGTGATAAAAAAATTATCGAAATCTTTTTTTTTTATTGAAAAATCAAATAAAGACAAGAAATGTATCAGTTTACCGCGTCTATTTAAGTGGGAAAATCACAAAAATAAGAAAGTTTTGGGTTTAGATTTTTAAAATCTTAAAATTTGCTCATGTCTAAAATGTTCCGGATCCCAAAGGGTAATTGATTCCAAAGCTTGGATGAAACTCCTGCGTCCATGAATCGTGTTCATGAAATAACGGTCTTCTGAATCGAAAAGAAGAAAAAACAAACAACACATATAGTGTTTGAACCGTTCACCATCGGCTTATGTAAGAGATATGGATAACGAGGCGCTAAGGATTTGCTGACTCGTTTTATTGTATCGATTCGAGGCAAATGAGGCGGCTACAGTACAGCAAACATTATGTGTCGGTGGGAAAAGAGCCAGGATAATTGATAATTCGATAAAGATGTTTACCAACCTCTCCACACAAGCAGGATGTGACGCAAGGTCAATTTCTTAAGCGGAGTTTTAAATTTAATCCGTTTCAATTCAGAGTTTTCTCTCTCCTAGACTGCTTGCATAACCAATGTTAAAGAGCCTAATCTACCCTACAATTTATGTCACGTGACCGAAGCAGCACAAGCTGCGGAGATACCGGCTGCGGTTGATAGTATCGTGGTAGATGCTGTGCTGACACGTTGTCATGTGAAAGCCGCACATATATGCATGCAACGTATTCTAATTGGGGAACTAGTGCTTTTCAAATTGGAGCTAGGCCATAACGGCGTGGAAGCAACCAAAGATATTTGTTGTGCGAAAGGATGAGACGCAGTTGATCACATTACAGCAACTAGATGGTACAAGAAATTTCGCTCAGGCTGCAAGAAACTCGACGATCAGGCAAGGTCAGGTAGATCTTAAATGGTGGATTGTTATAGTAAAACTCTTTACAATGCATTGTTAAAGTAAACCCTTTCTAATAAATCTTTATGTTAAAACCCTTTCAATACGTACTTATGGTAAAACTCATTCCAATACTTCTTTATGGTAAAACCTTTTCCGATACATCTTTATGTTAAAACCATTTCCAATATATTTTATGTTAAAACCCTTTCCAATTATTTTTTATGGTAAAACCCTTTCCAATGCATTTTTATGCCAAAACCCTTTCCAGTGCATTGCTATTGTAAAACTCTTCCCAATTCATTTTTATTGTAAATTTTTTTAAATATTTTAAATTCAAATGACGATGTATGCATAGCTGAACAACTTATACAATAAAGTGATATTAATTAAAATAAGGAAGTGAATCCGACAGTATATCAAAGAAGAAATTTGAAAAACACACATATGTTATTAATTAATGTTGTTTTTATTGGCTTATATTGCAATATTTCAATCTGTATAAGATCATCATCAGAGCCTGTTTATTATGAAACGAAGAAAACAGTTTTTTGAAAAATATGACCAGTTGTAAGAGAAATACAACATTAATTAATAACATATGTGTGTTTTTTGAAAATTTCTTCTCCTATACAATAAAGTGATTATATCTAGACCAAGTCTAGACTGCTATTATCTGTGCTAGTTATCGACTATTTGATCAGCAGTTTTTGGTGAAACACAGGATTGGGCAAGTGTGGTACACTCTTTATTCACTAGACTTAGATATATGCAACATGTTTCTTTACATCATCTCAATATTAAGATCTGAAGAAATGGTAGGATTTTATGAGAACCTTTAATAGAAAATCATTTAAAGAATATTGATAATATATTGATTTGGCATCATTTACTAAAGAAAAGTCAGTTCTGTTATTATATCACCATTTAACCTTATATTGAACTCAACGGGATCGACGCAATTTTTTCCACCTGCCGCATATGAGTCTCTGCTTGTGGGTGGTCCCACGTAAAAATGAAACCTTACAGATGGTGTATGAGGTAAATATCAATGGGACCACCTGTTGGCCGTGGGTGATGCGTAAGGAAGGAACCCTGGTGAATGAGCAGTCCATGACATACAACACTTCACTTAGACCATTACTTAGGCTAGACGGGCGGTCAGAGAGCCACCCTCCGATCAATCAGTTGGTCACATGAAGCCCTAGCACCTATACGATTGCCCCAACCCTATTGCTCTTATGGCAAGCCCCAACCCTTTTTATCATATATGTGCTAGAAGTCGGTGGCTGAGGGTCTTCATGTCCTGTGAATGATGTTAAACTCTATCTGATGGTAAGGTTTCAGTTCCGGAGGTATGGGGAATGTGGAGCACCCCTTTATCATCATTGCTTCCAGGTTCCACTCTGACTCGGAGTGGCAGGTAGTACCTGTTAGGGTCCCATGCCAGTCTATTAGTATTCTTATTTAATCTCCTTTTAGGAGAACCGTTCCATTTTATTACTCTCCATCTTAAGTGGAGTGGTAGTACCTGTTAGGGTCCCATCTATGGGTTAAATAGAAAAATGTTTATAAAAAAATTGAGTCTCCATTAAGAATGAATTTATTTCAAAACTTTGTCGACATTAAATAGCCCACTGTGGTTGATATGCCGTAAAACAAACCAAACCAAAGTTCTGTTATTATATAACCATTTAGCCTTATATTTAACTTATATTGAACCTTAATAGATATGACAGTCTGATTGTTAAAAGATTGCACTGGCCAACAAAATTTAACAATTTTTCTGGTGACTTCGAGAGTTTAAAAGTTGTTTTGTTTGTTTGTTTTTGTTGTTGTTTGTTTTGTTTTTTTTTTGTTAATTTAAGGTCGCTCTGATCTTTCTAATGAGATAAAGCGATAAATCTTCCAAACTGTAGCCGTGTCATTACTATTGTATGGCTGCATTATAGAAAAAGTTATATGGAAACTGTACAAGAAAGCTGATGATGCTAAAAGGATTTTAATTGCTATAATTTTAAACGTCATAATTTTAATTGTTATAATTTTAATTGTCATAATTTTAATTGATACAAAATTTATTTGTCATAATTTTAATTGATGCTAAATTTGATTGATGCAAAGAGCATTTTAATTGTTACAATAAAAATCGCGTTATAATACGGTGTTTTTGTCACAGTTACAGTTACATACAGACGTACGAGGGTCGGCAGAAAAGTTCATAGACTAACCAAAATATTCCTATGGAATTGTTATTGTACAAAAAAAAAATTGTCGCAAAAAATCACTTAAAAATCGCCGGAAACAATCGCAGTATTAAAACTTGGGAATCCAAAATTTCAAGATTGCACGTCCGGATTTGGCCCGGAATGATTTCATTTGCTCACGAAGTTGGTTGTGATTCCAAAATGGTATGATATGTTAAGTTAAGGCCGCTAGGAGTAAAGTTGAAAATGTGACACTCACTATCCATATATATATATATATATATATAAGTAAAAATTAAACAGCGGAAGTTGGTTGACTTATATATATAAAACCAGGTTGCGTCACACACATACACACACACACACACACACACACACTAT